>JAOVYW010000074.1:4934619-4957870 GCA_025775045.1 Hiodon tergisus | reverse complement strand
CAGTGCACTACAGTTTTCCAAAAGTAAACTACCCCTACCAAAAATGTATTGGGCACAGATACATTTAGCAAACTCAGGTCCCCGGTAGCCCAAGCGCCTTGTTTGCACAGGGCTGCAGAGCCTAATCAGGCCTGTATTAAGTTAAGGCCCGTTGAGTGGTATTTGTGTGGTCCTACAGAAAAGCTCCCCGGTCTAACTGCGGGTGAGCAGCTGCCCGTGTTTTACCGGAATCCTGGCTTCAGCCTTGTCATACTTCCGTTTTGTTCAGAGTGCTGACTCTTACCCCCGAATTCCAACTATTTCAGCCACGCAACCACCCAATATCGTCCAGATGAATATTGTTAAATGTCCTTTGCTGATATCTAAATAAAAATATTGTAAGATAAAGATGACAAGGCAGTTATGTAAATGTAGGGTGACTATTTTGGACTTTTGCAAGCATCAGCCAACAGAAATAACCCTGACACTTCTACATTTCGAAATCAAAATACAACGCTTAGCTTTGTGCTTAAAATACACTCCTGAACACAACTGCTGCATTGCTGAAATATTGGTTTCGCATTCAACACTGGGCAGCGACATAAGTGGGTTTTGTATGTACCCGGGCCCAATTATGGTTAATGTGAGCAGGCGTCTGGAGCGGTTCTTTACTATGACAGAAAATGGACGTGACCCCATCAAGGGCGCCTGCAGCGTGTTCCACAGAGCAGGCAGAATCAATGCCAAGGGAGGACACGGCAGTGGAAGAAGAAAAAAGAACGTATCGTATTCTGGGACACAGGGAAAAAAGTTTTGTTGGAGGAAATCAAAAAGATACCACTGATATGAATTATGGAAGAACGGCATTGCGAGCGACTGTTGTAGTCTGTTTGTTTCAGTGTCCAAATTTCCAAAAGTCTCAACTGGCTGGGAATACTGTCAAAATCAAGATTGGGCGTATAGCCTTTACCCTTTAATATTGTAGCACAGCTAGAAACTATTTTTAGTAGCGTTCTCCTGTGGGGAAAAACACACTGAACATTGTGCGGGAAAAAAGTGAAAGTGACCATATTTACCAACTAAATATATTTTCTTAATCAGAACAGTTGTCAATTAGTGGCGACACTTGAAACGTATTCAGCCTTCTGAAGCTCAGCTCGGTATGTTTGATGAAAAAAGAAGCACGCTGATTTGGCCACCGTACTTTTATAAGATCACAGAAATACGTCAGACACTGTTTGGCAAAACTGCTCAGAATTCTGGGGCCTTAATGGGAAACAACCCATTACGTACATATTTCGTATTTAAAAGGGAAACACCAAGAATTTCCCATTAATGTGCACCTTAAATTATGAGGACTGGAGAATGCACGTTTAAATCTTGATACACTTAGATTTTATTAGGTTTACCCCCTGTTATTATTTTAATTTATATATTTTTTATACTTAGGTACACAGCGAGGTACTCTCAAACAATACTATACATCCCATTAACTGCCGCGACATTACAAATCCAGAAATTAAGCAACGAGGTACAAAATACATTCCCCAACAAAACAAAACAATAAACCACAAATTGCTAGTGATTAAAGAATTCCCCTGCTTTGAGAAGTGCGGCGACAAAAGTTTTGATGAAATTGCTGAGTTTGTCCCCATATTAACACTGATGATAATCATACCATCGCAGAAAAGACTGCTCCATCACAAATGATCACAAAAAAACCATCAAAATATTTGTCTCTTACGTCAATACATCTTAAAGTTTATTTGGATTTCAACGTGACGGACTGTTGCATAATTGGACTGCGGTCACATGCCTCACATCTCTTAAACCACATCATTTTTTTCCCTACAGGCCTCTGCAGAGCTGCGGTTTTTCAAATATGTAGAGGGGAAAAAAAACGTGATGGACATTTAATACCTCCATTTATACCAAGTGTGATAATTACTACTCAGAGTAATGATTTCATTCAATTAACAATTTCATTTTTAAATATTTTTTTTGCTAGGCAAAACACTCATCCAAACGTTTGCATTTTAGATTGATACATGGTAGCTGAACAGATACATATTTGAATGCGGTGGGATTTTGATTTGCACAATCCCTTTAGATTCATTTTCACAACAGATGCAGGTTTAGTTTAGCCCAAACCATCTGGTTAAATTTATCTTTGAAATTATTAATGATAAACAAAATCATTCTCTCTCAGAGTTTACGTTGTTTTTCCGTCACAGTAAGAACACGCTGCTAATACGCATGAATATAGACGCACGCATCGGACAAACTAATTTCCAACAGTCAATTAATGACAGAAAAGCCAGCTAAATATCGGCACACTGTGGTAACTTTGCTGGAATATTTTTTTTACTCAAAGTGCACCATAAACATCAGCCTCAAGGCAGCAGGTCGGGATTCGCAGAGCAGGGCCAAAGAAAACATTATGGCAGACAGTATTTACTGTATAAAATCTCAGAGAGCCGTTATGTTAACAAGCACTGCATTGCTCATTCCGTCGGGCACCTAAGGGAGCCCCAAGTCATCTGTTACCCCCTCTGCATCGTATGGAGGTTAGCCTCTTAATACACCGGGGATGACCCCAGGCTTGACTACACTTCGGAACCAGAGAAGGCAGAAAGACACCTGCCCCTGGTAGACAACTAAAGATGTTCTCTGCTCCTCGGTTTTCACACATCCATGGGGTAGGCCCGAATTCTAGCGCGAATCATCTGTTTATCAAAAGTCTGCAGATCTTTAACCCCACTGAAATCTAAATCCCCATCTGTAACGTGAGCTTGTGTTCTATTTTCTAATTCAAAAATCTGATTCCCAAATATAGTTTAATCTAGTTAAGGTCCCCAACCGCAACCTTTAGAACAGGAAGCAATATACCTATACAATATTACATTACTTAGAGTAGCCTTAGATTGTTTGGTTATAAAAATAAAACATGCTGGATTAAATCTTGAGGAATTGCACAATTGTCCTGAGGAAACATAGCTACCACTGAGAAAAAGGCAAAATTAATTCACAACATGACTGAGGAGTTTGTAACAGGTTTTCAGATCACAGATGTAAGTCAGTTTTATACAAAATCCGTCCACAAACGAAACAATTACAGTAGTGCAAATGGAATACGCATTTGGTGATTAAAGCTGGTACAATATAAATATGTGGGTGGCAGGTTTACATGTTATTTACTGTGGGTAACACGATAACAAATCGAACAAGTTTTTTCAGAAGCACACAGGAAATTGTGCAAAAAACCTGTTATTTTACATAAACATCAACAAGTCATAACATTGCAATGGAGCAACAGGCAATTTACAATCAATGCCAATAGTTTCAAAAGCTGCCACACGCCTCAGAAACACTTTTTTAATTATTTTTTTTGAGTATTTATGAAATTTTTTTTGTTGAAAATAATTGTCATAAAACACCAACACACTATTATTTTAGTGGTAAAAAGGCTGAAAAATATGCCTACGTCGTTGTAATGCCTAATCCCAGAGACGGTGAAGTAGGAAGTCTGCTCAGGTCTGCTTGATGCTACTTTAATTAAACATCATGAGAACCGGCCCTTACTGTCCTAGTTTTAATAAATAGTGTTTGCTCTCTAAACAAAATCCAAGAGGAGCGGTACCATATTTCACTGCTGGTCTTCATGAATTTTGTGATTTCCCATAACCATCTAACTAGTGAATAATTTTCTCTGAGACCCCAGAGGATTTAAAACAAAATCAAACTTTTATATAATAGGGATTGCAGGACGACGTACAATTTCAAAGTCTGAAGAGGTAAATGGCAAAACTCGAGGTGTCAGCAATGCCATCTGAAAGCGACTGTCCTCAGATTCCTGAGCAGCAATTGGCTAAAAGTCAAGCAAAGTCTTGCTTAGCGCACTTCCCCTACATACAGGACAAAAATCAGAATACACACACACACGCACACACACACACACACACACACACACACCGTAGGACAAATTCATGCCAATACAATACATTTTCTCTTGATGCAATACATTTATGTTTAAAATAATACAAGATTTTAATGTTTACATTAATAAAACGTATTTCTGTGCGAGTATGAATGTGTAAGACAGTGTCCAATAACATTTTGGAGCCGGGAGACCTCAGTGCAGACCCGGCGGAATGTTGGTTATACAAACAGTCTCGGCTGACCAGAGTTAGTGCCAGTCTAGTCCAAGCTCTCTATTTATGTCCCTCCCACTAGATCACACAGCGGACTGTTGCGTGAGTCTATTTCATCTCATTCAAGCCAACTACCTGCCGACAATGGTTGCGGCCTTTATAGTTTGAATTTAAGAACACCTCCGGGGACGCTGTATTTTGTACACCGGGGGGGAGCAGTGGTTATAAACTCAGTTTGCGACACGAGGGTCGTGGGTTCGAGTCCCAGAAGTGGGTGGGTTGGGAGCCCCACTTGGGGGCCGTATAAATGGGTAAAAACAACGAGCAATGCAAGTTGCCTTGGATAGGGGTCTGCTAAGCAGTTTAATAATATAGTGCCCAATTAGGGAATATTCCATTTAAATACTGTTCTCAGTGAGAGCTGGAAAGCAGCATTAACTTCTGATCAGGATTATCCATCCACTAATTTATATTAAAGTGGAGATAAGGCATATGTACGTATGAGAAAAGCTCAGTATCTGCAGGTATCCGATTCACCAAAAACTTGCCTGTCGTGCCTGTTACCAGCTACAATCCTTTGGATGTATTGGTCAAAATTAAATGCAAATTCATGCAGATACCACACTTAAACTGCCATTACTTGCGGTAGTACGGCCTCAAGGAGAGGCACAATTTTCAAGTTCAAAAGTCTAAGCAGTGCTTCATATCATGTTGCATTGATTATTACAGTTTTAACAGTCAAAGCCATGAATTATACATTTAAAACAGTTGACCAGCAACATCAGTGTTTTATACATTCTATTGTAAGGATGCGTTATCCAGTTGTATGCGTTCGTTTTAAAAAGTCAACGTTGCATGCCTGTAGGTTTGGAGATATCATGGAGAGAGGCAATTGGGGGGGGGAAAGGGATCATTGAAAAAAAGGAGAATGAAGCATCTTCTGAATGCGTCGGATAGCCTATTCCTAAAGTGTACTGCTGAGTATTTCGGACACTTGAGCGTTAGTTTGGTCGTCGGAGTCGGCGTCTTGAGCCGTAGCGGTGTCATACCTGGCGGCTGTGCACCCCCCCCCAGGGCTCCGGCTTGGTGAAGCCTCCTTGCAGGGCTCCACAAAGATCCGCCGCACGTTCTGCCTGGTTTCCCTGCCCGCGCCCCTGGCCTCGTCCCGGCTGCAGGTGGAGAGGGAACCCCGCGGCAGCTCGGCGAAGACATCGAAGCTGCCGCCGGCCGCGGTCTCCAGCGGGAGGTCGAGGTCACGCTGCTGTGTGTAGGTGCCCTCCGACAGCGAGGTTACCTGGCTCTCGCTCTGCACGCGCAGCCAGCGGTGTGGCCCGCTGAAGCAGCCCTGCTGGGACTGGCCCTTGGACAGCAGCTTCCTTTTGGCCGGCGGGTTGGACAGCGGCTTGGTGGAGGGCGGCGTCTTCTCCGCAGCCCTGGCTAGGAACTCGGACAGGGTCAGGCCCTCCATGGTTTTTGTGCAGGAATCAGCCTCTGGCTCTGGTGTGCTTTCCTTGGGGTACATGCTGTACCTGATGTCGTGCACCTGCAAGACATCCGGGGCGCTCCCGCTCAGGGCGCACGCGGCCTGCTGGGATATGTCTTGCGGGGAGGAGTACACCAAGTCAAGGTCCCGCGGGCTCAGGGCATCGCTGGAGTCATAGTCGCTGTCAGTGGGGAGGAACACTTCAGAACACCCCTCTTCATCTGAGCCGGGCTGGGAATCTGGGAGAAAGAATGAAAACACACTTAAAGTATGGATACATTTTTGTTAAATTCCCTTTCCAATTTTCAAACAAAGCGTGCATTTAAAGGGGGCAGATATGGATAAAACATTGTATTACAGCTTAATTTTACCTTCTGAGAGCAAATACTACAATGCTTCACGGCAGAAGGGTAAATCCCATACTGGTGGTCCAAGATGGGTGTGAGAAGAATTACCGTTCGTGGCCTTCCGTCGACACAGCTCAGGCGAGGGAGATGGGGTCGGGAGGTAGTCCATGTTCGAAGATACAGAGTCATTCTTCTTCACAACGTGCTCCACTGTGGGGTCCACCAGCCAGGTGATGGGAGCCCCGCCCAGTGGCTGTTTGTAGCGCGCGTACTGCAGGGCGTCGGTGATCCAGCGCATGTCTCTCCACATCTCATCCATCTGCTGCAGAATGAGGTTAGCAGACAACCAGGAAAGTTGGGATCTGCACCATAGGCGACCAACGTCTCGGACGAAACCACATGGGCAACATTCCTCAGTGGTCATTCCTCATTTTTTTAAAAACAATTTCATTTGTCACAAATGACAATATCAATAAAGTGCTAAAAACCATTAAACAGACTCAAGAGCACATACACTTTCAGCTCTATCCAACTACAAAATCAAGTAAGGGTTGTCAAATATCTGAACAGTAACTTTGATTAATCAACGGCAAACCACCTGAAACATTTTTAAATGGGAAAAATGACTTCATTATGGCAAATATAATGATCTGACAAGCCCATGAAGAAAGATACTTCGTAACTTTGTAAGATGCATTCATTTTAGACCATACCATTTTAAATGTGTTTTAAGAGGAGACAAAAGCAGGTATAATTAAAAATGACTCGGCAAACTGATGAAACAAGCAGATGTGGATTCATGGCTCTCTATGTCTGATTTCATTCATTCTGCTATGTGAATTTGTACATTTTAAACGACAGGCATAGTGCTGACTTATTTAAAGTGTAAAGTATTTAAAACAACTGATATCTTGGCCAGTTGGGATCAAACCTGTTCATTTTGCGTATAAAAGTGTAGCTAACACTGTCCGGTATCATGGCCCTGTGCTGGATCAAAAAGGCAAGTGGGTTCAATGTACCAGTATCTGTTCCCAATTTTATCGGAGCCAGAGGCTTCCGGAAGCTGCTCCTTCTATTGCAGTACTCATATTTTCCATCTGACAAAGTGACCCTGGAAATTTCCTTTTGAAAGCCCCATGACAAGGAAGGTGCTTATTTCAAAAGGAAGAGTTGAAAGCAGAAAATGAAGCAAAAACAAACTTCAAGAAGCAATTAGGCCCATTTCTGGCACGTCCTATGAGAGCTCCCCACTCCTGAAATGAGGCTTGACAACAGGGAGTGACTCCTTTCGGAAGGTATGCTAAGGTTCTGATGACATGGAGGTAACTGTGCCCATGGAGGGAATATGGAGGATGTTTCTTTCATTCTCATCAAAGAAATTGCATAATTTATCAGGTTCTAGGTATGTCTGAGGAGGAAAACTGAACCACGCGGGATAGACATCAGACATCGGAACAGTAATCAAGGACAACAAAAATGCCAACTGAATGACACTGATTAGATTGAAACATACAAGAAGAGCTCTCACCACAAAATGATTAAGAGATAATAGAACTTTGTCTGACTTTTCTGATTGGTGTTCTGTTGTTAAAAGTGATTGGGAGTAGCACCTCTGTCTAATGAGATGATCAAAATATTCAGTCTCCGAGAGTTTCTAATACTCGACATGCCACAGTTTCCTTTGCAGGCCTTTACAACCACGACCCACATCGGCTTAATCGCTGTGAAATGTTGGACAGCTGTCTGTTGTTGTTGTTTTTGTGCACCAGCAGATGGAGTCAATAGTCCTTCCCGCTGGCATTGGCTGAGGATGCCACCAAGCGTTGCAGTATTCCAACCATCCCATCTCCTTATCTCTCACACCGACTGAAAGTAGTGTATTAATGATGTGAATGCTCGTGGACATGCTTAAGTATACGGAATTAAACAAACAAAGAAATAAAGGGTGACAACGCATCCTAGAAAGGTCTTAGAGTCATTACAATATCCATCCTGGAATGGTGTCCTTCTACCTCATAATTCCATGACAGGGCAGCATCCAAACCAATTTTGAAGTGTCATTTATTGAACATCTATGAACATTTATTTGGATTTTGGAGGTGGAAACGGGCTTTTTTTCCTGCTATTTTTAAGTCAGCAACCACTGTCCAATGAACCTTCACGGGTTTCAAACTTCTGGTCAGGTATCTTAGCTCTATAGCTTTAGTGTTGAAATTATTGACACATCTCCAAAAATGCTCTTGTCTTTTTGATACTGGTCTGGGCTTGTTCTGTACAGCAACCGAAACACAGAGCAAACTCAGTCTAACCGCTAAACAAATCTGTCAGCTTGAAGCTAGTATGCAATTCATACATTTTGGTAGGTGTCCAAAAGTTATTTCAAAGCCATCATTAGCTGTCAGTCTCTGGAACTAACACAATCAAGCACTACATGACTCCTCAATGATACTAAACTCCAAGAACGTCTTGGCCAACTCTTAACGGCCTTGCCTTGTAAGTTTTAAAAGCTCAGTAGGGGTGAAGAGTTTTTCCAAAATATCTTGTGGATATGATGCTTGAGAGGCAGGAAAAGTTCCAAGAGGCCGGAAAAGCAACCAAGAGATCGATGATGTCCTGGCACAGTGTAGGGTATAATTCTTGGAGTTGTACTTGGGTTGGTGGAATAAAAAAAAGTGGTTTGTGTGATAGAACAGCACATTCTTCTGCCCAACTTGGGGCACCGCCAAACAGGAGTAGGAAAGAACATCAAAATGCTATGCTGAGGAGAGAACTTGCTCGATGGTCTCCTTCTGTAGCTCCACCACTGTTGTACTGCTCACTGACCTTAGGTATGATGGTCTGCAAGATGGTCTTTATGCATTCCAGGACCTCTTTACAGGCTCAATTAGACCACAGTGTGGGGTAGGCTATTCTTGCAATGATTCCATAACGATATCTAGGAGTCAATGTGATCAGTGTATTCCTGCTTATATGTGGGGAAGATAGTGGAAGACTGACGTGTGCTCCATAACGAAGACAGAAAGGAAGTTGCCGGTCCTAAATTTTCCAGGTTGATATTCACTCTAGGCCCTACAATTTTTTATATTGCAAAAAGGAAAACAAATACAGAATGTTTGGCACTGAATTTGTTCTGAAAAAACTGCATCCCCGGTGCTACATATTTGATTGGATTAAGCACATCGCCAACCAGTCTGCCACGGCTTAACATATCCAGTCCAGTTTATAGTTCTCTTTGGCAACGCTGATGGTTATTTAAGAAAAAAAAGAAGTTTCTTTTGTTAATGCTTTTGGATGGAAGTTTATCTTATTCCTGGAGCAAAATTAAGGCGCTGGTGCTTGTTCCACCTTGTTTATTAGCCATGTATGTCTAACCTAATAACGCTGCTGAAGGTTGTAAATTGTACAGATGATTTTGTTTGCATTCTAGAATGGCTCAAGGATGATCAAGGGATGCCTTTCTTTCCCCATTTTGCCATTAATATTGTTTTATTATAAACCAGTAGTGGACGAAAACACAACCAATGTAGGCAATCACCTGCCCACATACATTTCTGGGTAACCTTCTGTTGTTGTTGGTGTTCACTTACAAGTCTAGTTTTTGCTGCTTACTCGGTCCTCTAAACTCATTTTGTTGGAAACCTGGATTGTCAAACGGTTGCTGGCCATGGTTTTTGAACAACAGAGAAACTACCTAGGGTTGTAATAGAAACCAATTTCAACATAGTCAAAGGTCTTTCGAAGCCAATACTTTTTAGCTATAAAGTTGACTAACTCCTTGACTAACTGCATAATAAGGATCCTTAAGGTGCCAATTTTTTGACGGTAAGTGATTAGCTCAAGAAGGAATCTTTTGGTCTACGGCTTTCTTAACCACTTCTAATACGATGCACAGGTACAAAAACATATCGGTGCATTGGCAGTTTGAGAAAATAGCTAGTTAGCTAGAAAAAGTCGTTTTCTACTCTGCTGGGTTCAGGCCATCTAGCTAGGTTAGGTAAGGGGTGGAGCTTCACAATAGTGCTGTCAATATCTGCTTTTAGAGCTTCAGGGAGAAGTCCATCTGCTCCAGGAACTTTTCCATTCTTTCAGCTCTCTGCAGTGAAACTATGATTTCCCTTGACGTACAGATAACCTTGAAATTTTCACTTGAGAGAAAAACTGGTGGAAAGTTTGGACTGGCAGAAAAACTGGCTAGTGCTGATAATGATCATGAAGAATAGAAAACCAAAAAGCAAACAATCTTAGCTTTACGCCCTTTACACGTCCTATATTTCTGACAGATGTCAGACAGATCAGAATTGTTTTCACAAGGCTGATCAAACGCATTAACAATTTCACACTCCCCAATAACTGATGACACATTGCAGAGCTGTTTCTCTCTCTCTCTTCCCCCTTCTCTGACACACACACACACACATACACACACACACACACACATTGGCATTACTATTTTCCCTGGCTCGTGTAGTGTAATCTGTTTTTTCAAGTAGTACTTTTTCCTAACTCCCAGGATACGAGCTCACACAAACGCTCTTGTGGTTTTGTGGTTGATCTCGATTAATCACTTAGAACATAGTGGCAAAGTTAGGTTGTCTTCACATGACAAATTATAGAAGATTTTTTTTTTTTTAGCTTTTTTGAAACTGGAGGCTATTTTACTTATTATATATAGAAAAACAATAATTTATCATATCATCATAAATCCAGTATGTAAATACTATTATAAAGTATCATACATTTTTTATGTGTTATTTATGGGCAATAAAGTTGTTTAGGTGTTTTTATTTAAAAAATACTGTTACAATTTTTATGGCATTTGCTTGAAGGACAAAATACCTGTATGTAGTCCAGAATGTGCTGCTGCCTCTGTTTAGCAGTCGCAACTTCAGTGTCCAAGATGGCTTCTCGCACAGCCTGCTGGGTAATTAGTGCATCAAGGTCCAACACAGAGGAGAGGCGACAGTACAGGCTAAAGAATTTCTCCTTATAAGCGCAGAAATGAACTGCAAAGAGAACAGAGTAAAGAGGCATCCTTATAAATAATCTTATTGGTAGCAGTTAAAATAACAATAACAAAGAATTACTGCACAATCTTTTCTTTATCTTGTAACTGCACAAATACATAAAAAAGTTGTCTTGTTAAAAAAAAAAAACAAGCATTGTGGTGTAGAAGGGACATTAGTTATCTTGCATTCTCCTGAAAGGAACGCCTCTTAGGACAGAATTAGAATTTAAGCATTATTCAAGTCTCTGCACAGCAGCACACAGAGGAGGCTGCAGCCTGTGCCATGTGTGTGATTTATTGGTGGTCCATTGGGAGCAGGGGGAACAGATAGGAATCTGTGGATTTTTATAAGGCCGCTGAGCTAATATTGTAGGCGAAACAGAAGCCAGTATACCCAGCTCAAACATTTGAAGAGGGAGGTTGAGGAACCCCGAGTGCAGGGTGTAAGGATTAGTCTGTCCCGGGGCAGTGCAGACATCGTCTGAGGCGGGGAGCAGGAGAAGAAAGGAGACATTGTGACCCAGCTCCAGAACCTCCTGTGTGTAGAGACGGAAGTGCTTGGCCTACGCGGGGGAACACATGTACACAAGGTACAGGAAGAGAGGGGTTACGGTACAGCATACAGGCCACATCACATACCTGCACAAATAACGACCTTTCACGCAACTTGTCACGTTACCAACGGCCTGTCCGGGGGGGGGGGAATCACAGATGACCACATTGATTTGGGGTTCTTATCTATCACTAACCCATATTAGATGCTGTGGACAGTAAGAATTCTCTTAAATGGCTACCATTGTTTCGTCAGTTATCTGAGCGACTGAAATTACCGTGTCTGCCGACAAACGCAAAGCCGTTGTTACGCTCAAAAAGGAAGAGAACCAGAATAGCCTTTTTTGGATTTTCATTTAGACACATGGCCGTAAAACAAAAACGGGGCGATTCGGAAAAACACAATTTACGATCAGAAGACCTTTCGACAGACCTCAGAGAACAAAATCAAGAGCTGATAAAAGATACCAATAAACCTCAAAGTAAACGTGGAGAAAGCCCTGAACTGCTGTGAATTACAGCGGGACAGGTTTGTGAGAACACTGGCCAGGCCTCACCTTGTGGATTCTTGCCCTGTGATCAATCGCACAGCTACTAAAATGGCACGTTTCACAAATTGAAAATACCTTGAAAAATGAAATATACCACAGTCTTCTTTTTTGTATTTTTCTCATTGTTCTGTTTTATAACATTAGTAAAGGAGGCCAAAAGAAAATATGGAAATATATATATATAGAGTGTGTGTGTGTGTCTGTGTGGGTCTCTGGGTCTCCGTGTATAGCGCTACGTGAATACGTTAAGCAGCAGTAAGTACCTGGTGTAGAGGTAGATTGATTTGTTTGAGCAAGCCTTTTACAGCCATCTGGAGCTCATAGAAGAAGAGTGGATTGTGGCAGTCGGCTGTCTGATCCACACTTTCCACGTACACTGGGCCAGACAGCCTCTGGAGCCAATCCCACTCATCTCTAGGCACAAAAGGAGAGACTCGGTGTAAGTAAACACACTGAGCGGCTGCCCCGCTTCCCCCCCCACCCCCCCCCCGACACAACAGCACTCCCTCGCGTATCCCAAGAGTCCTCGCTGCTGTAGCACCATCGGGGCAGGCTGTATCAAGTGTCAGTGGCATTCGCCATATATCTGCCTTAATATCTTGGCAGCCACCGAAGGATTATGGTGTGTTGTCTAAAGAGCAGGCCAAACAAACGGGCACCAGCTACTTGAACACGGGCTCACGGGCAACAGAGACGAGGAGAATTCTGCCGCACTGAGCCCATGGACCAAGACTTACATAAATTACATTTTAAGTGTCTAAAATGTATACCATATATGTCTATCTGTGACATTTAAAAAGGCTATATATTTCTCATAGAAATTTAAGGCTCACCTTTAACTGCGCAACAACATCAACATAAATCTAGGATTAAACAAATATGAAAGGACTTTTGGTAGTAACAAAAAGACAGCTATAACTGGGCCTTCCCGATTCACCGTTAACGCCAAACATAAACTGTGCTGCACCTATCACAAATAAGCCCAAACCTAATTATACTGTTAAACGTTCACGTCTGGTCCTTTTGCATTGTTGATCTCTTCGATCTCTTTGTTTCACAACCAACCGGTGGCCCTCCAGACGCTTAAGTGCATGATTGGTCCTCGAAGTGGCAGATAAGGACTGAAAGCGGTTTGTTCGCGAGCACAAGAGGACACACCGACGTCTGTGTGGCTTGTTTGTGGAAAAAGCTCGCTTCGGGGTTTTTTTTTCTCTCCCTGGGGCTGTGGGCATCATCTCGTGTGAGCGCCATGTCTGAGACAAACCGCCGGGCTCCCAGTCCGACGCACGGAAAGCAATAGTAAATTTACTGTTTTACTGCCACACTGAGCTGTCGGGATAATGCGCTCCCTGTCTAGACCTGCCTAACGGGGTCAAAGTCATGACCTGAGATTAAAATAAATAAATAGCTCATTTACAGAATAAAAACAAACAACATTTTTGTTTTTCCCATAAAAAATAAAAAAAACGTCTGTGTCGAAAAACCTGTGTGTGCTTGCGGTTAGGAATCCATCAGCTGAGAAACATGATTTTCATCCTTTTGTGGTGGCTTTCTGCTTGCTAGAAAGACACTTCCATCTTGGATTTCATCTTTTTCATAACGTTTCAAAGAAAACTCTCTGAATTCAACATCTCAAATCGGAATAACATTTATTTAATTAGTGTATTTTATTATTCTCTGTGGTGCTTTTTTCCCCTCCAAATTGGGCCACCTCAAATTGGGGGGGGGGAGGGGCTTAATTTTCCTCTAGTCTCAGTTCTCACACTCTCCAAACGTACGCTTATGCTGTCTGGCCTCCAGGAATTCCCAGCACAGGGGCCAACCAGCCGGCGCTGCATAAACACTTCTACCTGGCTGCCTCAGACCCAGTTAAGGAGTCTAATATCTGATACTGCCCAAACACACGAGTCTGTGTGGGAGGGGGTGGGGTGCTTACTTTTACAAGGAGTATCAAATAAGGTGGGTTACTAGGGAGATTGAGCTTTTCAGAGTGTGGACTGTGACAGCTGGAGCTAATGGTAAAAAACTCAGCTCAGACTGCGAACACACACTGTGAAACGAGACTCTCTCTGAAATGAAGCCAGTGAAGCCGGCAGGCAACCATATAGTTGAAATGCCTTTAAACGTATGCATAAGCACATAATGTAAATTTAAGGTATTTTGGAACCATGACCTTCAGAGTACTTTTAGAATTAGAAAATGATTTTTTTTTTTTTTTTTATATGCGAACGACAATGTTTAAATAAATTCTCCCACTAAGCTTTCTTCTGACCTGTTATGGTCTAGCCTAAATGCGATCTAGAAGTCTTACCGAGACACGTTCCAGTTATCCCGGACCCTGAAATGGCACAGCATGTTGGGCACCTTCTGAGGAACCAACACCTTAATTTGGTCCACGGAGCTGCTCAGTTTCAGGTAGCCCAGATACAATCCGGGTGAGAGGCGGTGCTGGCTGCGACGCTGGTAGGCCAAGATATCCTTGGGGAAGCACAAAGAACACACGTATACATAACAACAAATGCGGCGTCAAGGGAACTGGAATGCATCTCCTCCATGGGCCAGTCATTGTGGCCTTAGGGAGGCCGGGGGATGTGGTGAATGCACACCTGGATGGTGATCAGCAAGATGTCCAGGGCAGTGGGCTCCTCGGGGGTGGAGAGGGACTTCCTCTGGCTCTGCAGTTTGGACACCTGCATCCACTTGCCGTTGAAGAAGGAGTAGAGGCTCTCCATTTCCCTGATGGTGACCAGGAGGACATTCCCGTGCCGGTCTTTTATAGGCTCATAGTAGACCCGGCCCAAGTTGTTGGTGCCCAAAAGGTTCTACAGAGCAGCCAGACAGAAAACAAAAAACGAACACGACGTTAGGTTTGGCACAGATAAAAAAGATGTAGCGACATGAACGTGCAAACAGCAGCCAAACTAATGTAAGGGTGAAACGAGAGGGGAAAATATGCGGGCCTGGGCTCTAGTTCCTCGTCTGTGGGCTCTGATTGTTTCGTTTTTCCTCATAATGAGCCAGTGAACACATCCAGATTCTCATAGAGGTTACCCTTTCAGATAATTTATCCCAAAGAGAAAAGTAATGATTGAGGGTAGTGGAGGATTGTAGGAGCTAGGGGCTGGGGGCTGGGGGCTGGGGCAAAAATCTCTCAGCCAGAAATCTGTGAACATCACAGCAGGGAATGTAGTAGAAAAATATGTTAACAAGCTGACTATGATTTCCCAGCAGTCAAATGGACACGATGAGCCCCTCGGACATTTTAATCCTCACGAATCCATACACGAACGTACGTGTGTATTCACAGCCACGGAAAAGGAAGGCTCCTCCCAGCCTATACTGAATCACCACGCAGAATGACAACGTTTTCAGAGGGCTTGCTTGGACACACAGAGGCATCTGCCCAACGACGAACGACGGCGGTTCCTGACCTGGAGCTGCCCGGCGGCGGCCAGCATCTTCTGCCGTGCCTGCAGCGTGGAGGAGGAGGACATGGAGACGGACATGCTCTGTCTCAGCCATCGCACGTCTTCCCACATGCAGGACAGCTGCGGAGGCAATGCACCCGTCTGTTAGCACCCGTCTGTTAGCATGGGCATGAGTCTCTCAGCCAGGGCAACCCTCTCTCACCGCAAGGATAAAACAAAAGCAGATCGACACTTTTAAAGGGCTTCACAGTCCTCATAATAATTTTCGTTATGACCACCATAGAAGCTGTGCGAATACGATATACAGAACATTTGAAAAAGTTTGAAAGCCAGTTATGGTTCATGAGGCACGACCAGCTGCACAAAACGCACCTTAGAGAACCACAAAAAGTCCTGCATGATGGAGCTGGTGTAGGAGTCATCGATCTCAACAATAGGAACCTGGTCCTCGTTGGTCACCAGCAGACTGTCCTTGTGATAGAAAACCGCTGCCACGTAGAGTCCCCTGCCGATAAAGACGTTAGGGCGGCCAGCACTGATTTAATCACGACGGGGGTGGCGACCTGCGCCAGGGCAAGCTGAGAGCTGAGACCTGATCCGGGACAACATCGGTTACACACAGGGAATTGGTTATGAGGCATATAAACTGATTAGGTGCCTTGTTTCTCGAAAGCTGAGTTTTGAAAGGATCATAATTTTTTCTCTGAAGAGGTCATTGTGCTTAAGGGAGAATACAGGGGAATGGCAAGAAAAGCAACAGCTGATATAATAAATTTCCGCCTTGAGATAAAATGTAAGAATACAGAGTGAAACAAAGGCCCTCATAGCCTCAAATCCAAATCCTTATCTTGCGAAGCCCTTCTCTGTCTTAATCACACCCTATACCAGAGAATCAATTCACAAAGTGTCTCGGACAAAGTTCTAACATCAGACATAATAAATTAGCCGTTCGGTAATTGAAGAAAGAAAACAACTAAGCCAAGAGCAGAATTAAAAGGACAACCAGGCGGATGGCTCCGAGGACTGCCAAGCGTCACATCAAATACCAGTCTCCACGAGGAGGGGTTCAAAGTGAGACAGGGCAGGGAGCGCACCTTTCATTCACGTTTCATCTGTTCTAATGGAAGCGACTGATCTGGGGCTACGGCGACACTGTTTAATCATCCGCGCTTGTCCTTTTCAATAGACATGGCGCGCGGCAGAATTGGTTGGATCGCGAAGCTCGTTGATTAACCCGGCTACGAGACGCTCACCTCTTCAGAGTTTTCACGAACTTGTTTGAAGAATGAAATAGGTGTTTAAGGCTCCGCGAGACAGACTGCTTCCGACTTGGGTTCTGGGGCTTTGATGTATCTGAATGACACAAATGCAAGATTAAGACGGAGATTGTAAAATCCCAGTTGTTTTTTTAATATAGACTTTACAGTTGGTTGAAATAAAACTGAAGAGATAACTGAAAATAAGTGTCAATGAATCATGAGGAATGTGAATGGAAACCCATCGGAGTTAACAGCTTACAGTTAAAAAAAAATGGCCGATCCAAAGAAATTGGAGGAAGGGCAGACAGGCGATACAAATGAGAGTGTAAAAATAGAATCCCAGCCCAGTAACATGACCTTTGAGTGAATCACTAAACACATGCAGAAAATCTATTTAATGAGCTCTATTTGTACCGTTTTAGACTTAGAACAGAAGCTGTGGGCGGACACTAGCTGCACGATGGTTTACCAACCAGTAAATAGTCTGCAAAGAGATAAGCTTGTATAGGAAACCGTAGAGTACTGTAGAGTTCTGATTGACAGGCTGCGTATTTTTTGGCTTCTGCCCTATCGGTGCAGATCTCCGCGATGTCGATCTTCAGACGTCCTTTTCATTAAATCAAGCATCGCATAATTGCCTCCAAGTAAACATCGGGCAGACAAAACAATTAATTTGGCTGAAAAGCCATTCATGCCATTAAAAGTCGCAGTCAGTAATGTGTAATGGCCACTGAAGGCCAAACGCTCCCGGGAAGGGGTGAAAGGGTTCGCTGTGCCGAATCTTTTTTCGGAAAACACACAGGGTCTGTTCTGACGAAATCCCCGAGATAATTCAATCTCTCCACACAATACTTCCAATCCATCATAAACAGACTTGCGAGCCTTCTCAAAAGTAACTTTATCTGTAGTTAATTTTGTGTAGGAAGAGAGATGCCTCTGATTGCTGTTTGCTTTTAATCAAACTTACAAACCAGACCACTTACAGTCAGTGGACCTTAAAAAGTATGGATTACAATTTGATACACACACTACTGTGCAAAAGACTTCGGAGGTCCACATTCAGGAGCTGCAATACATGATGTATTTAACATCCGCAGAGACTCACACGCAAATCAAAGCCTGTACTTTAAATCCCATCTGCAAACGAAAGGGGAATATGGGCTCCACCAAAGAAGAAACGAAAAAACCCCCCAAAAAGTCGTAAAGTAGCCCAGCAACTCAGATGAGCATTAAAAATGCGTTAAAAATTAGTTTTAAAGTTTTCCTAGAAGAGTTTTAATAGGTTTTGAAGGAAAAGTTTGGACATGCTTGCTGTTAGTCAGTGTTGTGTATAAAAAGTGATTACTTGAGTGATATTTCATATTCTTTCTCACGGAGGTGTGCTTTCATTAAACATAAAGTTGAAGTTTCCTCATGCATCAGAACAGCAGAGTACAGAACAAAAGCTGAACACTTTCGCACAGCAGGGTGAATGCATGATGTTGGGATCTAGCCTTCTGCTGCAGGGACTTTTTCTCTCACCTGATAAACCTATCCTAAATCTATACTCGTTTCCAAATCAGAACGCTAAACAGTTCTGACAAGTGGATTATACGACATGAGTGCATTGGCCAGCCAGGCAGCCCAGATGTCAGGGCGGATAAATAAATACTTTTAATTTATGAAAAAAATAAATTGGATCGCTTTGATTAATGAGGTGGCGGTCCGTCTGTCCGCTCTGCAAACAAAACGTAATGGCGGAGAAGGCCACGGGGGGGGGGGGAGAAGGGAACGTTCTCAGGTTTTTAAGGTAATTTAGCATGGGCCCGCGCGCATAGGCAGAGGGGTCATCTGTAATGATCTGGCGGCCAGGACTTTCCAGGGTCTTCTGACAGAAGCTGCTAACATGGCAAGGGTGAGACTCCCTGTGTGAGCCAGCAGGGCTGGGGGGTAAGAGGCAGGGAGTAGTGTGAGTGTGTGTGTGTGCGCGCGGGGGGGTGGTCGCTGTGTCCCAAACAGAAACACAGGGTGCTGTGTGCGCCGCACACCCCTAAGTCTGCAAGCAGGCTACCAACTCCACATATACACATCATAAATTAAGATAACCTCCCCTTAAATGAACGCATTTTTCTCAGAGTTTTATAGTGGTGTCATTGTACCAGCGCTGATTAATTTTGCAGATTAATTTTCAAACTCTGGCTCTCCAAAAATACACTGTGTAAATACAAATAATGAAAACAAACATAAATACATTTTATTTTTGAAATATATGGACTGGCATAAGAGAGCCTATTCTAATTATTGTTTTAGAATCTTTTCGCTGGGGTTGGAATTATGCGTTTAATATGTGTTTACATTTATTCTTTTTTTGTATTTTATTAGCATCTGAGCCCATGGCCCTTCATTCTTTAATTAAATATTGAATTGACATTCTAATATTCATAAAAAAATAATAACATTAAACTCTGAAAGAATCTTTCAAAGTCCCTTGATGAACGGTCTGAAGAAAGTGGGTTTGCAGCTTTTTTTCCCCCCCAGTGGGAGACCGTTTTCTGTTTGGGATCCTCTGTCCAACATTTGAAATTGCATGATTGAAAAAAACAGCCTCATTTTCAAACAAATAAGGCCTTTTATATAAAATCAATTATACAGTATAGCCGGCGAAGTCTGGCCCCTCTCCCTCTGACATCATTGGCGTTGACTCATAAACAGATGAGTGATGGACACATTTTTTCTTTCTTTCTTCTTCTTCTCCGGCAGAAGTCGTATATGGTTGGGTAATGAAGCTGGCGTCTGTGCGCGGCGAGTTACTGTCAGCACCAGAAACAGCGGACCTCTATCCCCCCGTGGGCCAACGGCCGGATCGGGGCCAGCATCGCCTCGCCTGTTTTCGGCCTATGGAAGACGGGCTTCCCTAGGGCCAGACCCATTTAAAGAGCCGCCTCAGCTTAAAAAAACTCTGTTTATGCACGGGTGACATTCCAAACAGTCACATTTCCTCGATCCAGATATGGAACAATGTCATAAAATTGATACATTTCGCTTCCCAAGCACATAAGACATGGGCATCTGCGTTTGTCTAGATGCATTGCCTGAACAAAATAATATTTCCTCGACCCACTTATTCACACACAATGAAAAGTCTACCTGTCAAAAAATAAAGTAGGGTGTTTGCTTCGAAGAAATTGAAAATGAAACTGAGAACTTGTTGACACAGACCTGACTGCGCCAGGACTAGAGGTGTAAAGAGAAGACTGACATGACTTAATACAATATCATCAAATTCTGGTCGGCTGTCAACCACTCAGTTGAACTTGGAACCACATTTTAAGTCAGTTAGCACCCCACATTAATATTTATATTAATACAATTAATATATTATTTTTTATATTATATATATATTATCTATTAATATTTTTTAAATAAATATTGGTCTTGATTTGTATTTGTCTTGGAGTAACGGAGCCAAACTGTACACAAAAACAAGGTTTATAACCCTATAATCTAAATTACATATGCAATTAAGATTGTAATTTTCAGAAAAAAACTATAATAATTTTTATAAAGTCACACCGGCTTGTTCTCATTACTGTAGTGACACTTTTCGAATAGGTCCTTTGTATTTATCATTTATGTATTAATACAACTTCTGTCTGAATTACTGACTGCAATTGCATTTAAGTAAACAAAAGCAGAGAGCCAGTCAGAGTAAGTGGAAATCACATCAATATGAATATTTTTAAATTATTATATATACTTTTTTATTTAAAGTATAAAATTTTCAAAAACAAATGCATTTCAATTGTCTTTCTCACACACATGCAGCCTCATGTAAAAATGCTGCTATGGAATTAATGACCTGCTGTAAAAGGGTAAAAATCAGTTCCTGTTAAAGGAACTGTATGTCAAAAGAGCTGCCAAAATAACCCATTTAAGCCTTTTTTTTTTCTTCGTAGGAGTTAACACTTCACTGCAGTTTAAAGGTCATATATAAACGTCCTTTTCTGGGGATCAAATTTATCAAGTAATTTTATGGCCCCGGCTAATATTCATTTTACATTCATCATATGACAAGCGTGTAACTATATTCATAAAAAATACGTTAAAAAAATCTATTTTCCGATTGGTTTACGGTGGGTTTTTTCAGTCGTGCCCGAAGTTTAGCTACTTAGAAAAACCGCAACGCTCGCGTGTATATCTTGTTGTCCGTAAACCAAACTGTAATTGACGTTTCCATCACAGCCTAACAGGAAAAAAATATGCATATCCACACAGAGAGGCCAGCTGATTGGACGGTGCTCATATCGTAGGAAGCCACTATCAACCAGCTAAGTGTTCTTCTCCGGTGGCATTCACTGCTGCACTTTCAAATGGGCCTGAATGCGCACTGAGGCTTTTTAGGGCCTGTTCAGGTTAATTACATTTATCTGGGCATGTTTTCGAGAGTGATGGCAAAATAAAAAGTGCATGCCTCTTCCAGAACATACTTTTCGCCGATCATTGTAGTATGGTTATATTATTGTAGAAAAGCTACTCTGAGCTGGCTGCTACTTAGCTAAAAAAACTTCGCCTGGATGGCGGAGGCTTTTACACTGCCTCTCAGGGGTCAGTTGAGGTACCGCTCCTCAAAGAGTAAAAAAAAAAATTGTTTGTTTTAATATCAAGTCAGAGTTTTTTAGATTGTTTAATGTCTCTGCAGTCAGATCCTTATTGCCTCTTCCAATGTGGCCTAATTCCCGTACATTATGTACTTTCAGCCTGGAACACAAGAGTCAAATGGAAAAAAAAACCAAGGATTATGGGATTCTAGTAGAGACTGACCTAACTGGCCAATGTGGCGGAATCCGTCTCGCCTGTTATTGCCGACATTAAAACATCGCATTGCACCTACACTGCTTTTATTCATTCTGACTGTCCCACTTTTGTATTGTTCAAGGACAACGCGTGGCTCCAAAATCTGACGGAAAACTCCTGCATACAACTTATTAAATTTACCGGCAAAGATGGGAGACAGACAGAGAGAGAAACGGAGGTAGGGAGCGAGAGATGGAGATGAGGGAAAGGGTGGGGGTGGAGCAAATCCAGGTGTGCGGACACTGACAACCTGTCTACCCGCGGGAGCGCACGCCCTCTCACCTCCACAGCTGTAGTGCTGGTGCGTGGCGCGGACCTGCTGTAGAAGCCTCTCCATGGCTTCTATCTGGCCGCGGCGTTTTGGTTCCCGTCCCTCGCACTCCCGCCAGTCTGGGTCGGGGAAAGAACACCACTCAGGCCGTTCAGAGCTTACAAACCTCGACAAAGCCGCTTGGCTTAAAAGGTCCACGAGGCGGCGTATGGGATGGTCCGTTTTTTTAAGATAACAGGGCTGTTAATGTATCAAAACGTCTGATTGTGTAGCCCGCCGGTTTCGTAACACAAATAAGCCCCAAGGTTAAAAATGAGAGAAAGGCAGACTTGCATAAGAAATCGTGACTAACAGCTAAAGAACATTCTTTTCCTTCAGCAATAAAAGCGTATCGTGTTCTCAGGTCTGAATATATTGGAATTTTCACACTACTTCAAAACAACAACAACTAGCCGGAATTGCTAAACAAATGCATGGCAATTTATCTGTCCGGATCTTCCTTTCTCATAACCGTTTGACGACGTTGCAATAACCAACTGCGTACAGTGTACGTACAGCATGAAGAAAATGCACTGATAAATAAAACAGTGGAATAACAATCAAATTGATAGATCAAAATAGTTCTGAACTTACTAGATGGGGCAGCTGAAGGAGGCAGAGATGGCTGTACTGGACCCCAACCTTTCATGTTATAGGCGGAGACTTGGACATAATAGGTCCTTCCCTTGAATGTTCAACACACAGAACAGACGGCAATCACTTAACGAACGTGATCTTATTTGTTGCAAACATGCGCCTTCAAAATAAAAGGGATACCACACACATTTCTTTTTACTTTTTTATACATATATGCTTGCTTGCATTTGTGTGCTCACTGGTCATAGAGTAAAAGTACGACCCCACGTGGTTTTGGGTAATGTTGTCGAGAATAGCCAGAATAGCCAGCTCTCGGCTCGGTTACCGTGGCTGCGCAGAGCAGGCGTTAAATGGCGGCACCGGGCGGTTCATTGCAAGGGGTTTGACCTCGCTGACGTAAGCGGTTCAGCTGGGGAGAATGGGTAAGAAATGGATGTGGACCTCATGAAGAGACCACATCCTGGCCATGCTGACGTTTTGAACTTGTCTTTTTAAAACCGCTGAGTGGCCTCAGCGATCCTGCTTGAGATTATGTGGGGTGCACCTCAGCTCCCAGACAGGGAGGCCAATCGCTCCCGATCTCTCCACATGACAACTTAGCAAAGAAAAAAAAAATTGGTTTATGCTGTCTGCTTATTCCTTTGTGTATTTCTGATCGTGAATACCAGACAAATTGAGCTTAATGACTGGTGGTTTTTGCCAGAGGAATGGCTGATTTGGTGCTATTGCTGAATGCAAATATCAGAGTCGGGGGGG
>JAOVYW010000074.1:4854340-4901550 GCA_025775045.1 Hiodon tergisus | reverse complement strand
CCCGCCCGCCCGCCCGCCCACCCGCCCGCCCACATACTAAAGAAAAACTACAAGAAAATCCAAATATACAATTTACAAAAGATCCATAGCTTGGCCAAAAATAGGTACTGACTGACCACAGACAGCAAAACTACTCTTTTTACATACAATGAAACAAACCACTTGGGGTGACACTCCGCACAAAAGAAAAGCGCCAATCACATTGGGGTAAGAACAGGACCGATGGCGATTAGCATATTTTCTTCTTAAGTTACCGCCCCCTAAGTTGAGCAGCTAGTGTCCATCACTCTGCTCTGTACAGTCTCCTCCAGCTACGTGCGTCGCCATGTTGCACAAGATGGCCGAAGGCGTTAAGCGCTCTCCCTCTGCACACGGCTTAGTACTGATCATGTGCTGTTCAAGATGGAACTGACGATCACACAATCTTAGGCTGCTCAAAGAAGGAGAAAATAAATGTCCATGTCTCTTCACAATGGCTTTATATACTGGTCCAGAATGCCAAGGTTAAAGTATCTCTCAGAGATTAATGAATGCGAGGATACTGGACAACCATGATGAAAAAAAGAGAAATTCAAGTTTCTAAACTCGTTGGTTATATAGAAGTCACCAATAACGATGGTAATTTTTTTCCCTCCCACTTAAATTTAATGTGAGCCAGACAACCAGGTTTCAGCTGAAACCCAAACAAGCATAAGAAGGAGTAATTTAAAAGCCAAACATTTGGTTTTATAAATTAATTTCTGAATAAATTATGTGACAGCTAATTTTTTGACAGTAGTTTAAACTATTTCAATTACTCCGACTAAATATTTTGGAAGCAGTGGTATTGAAGTATGCATTTTTAGTCCATGAACAATGATGGCAGGAGATGTACATGATGTCAAATTTACCAACAAAATCCAATAAGGAAATGCAAATGAGTTCAGATTAGAGAAGATGCCTAAACAATGAATCTACATACAGTTCTTCTAAAGCAATTTAAACTTGAGTAGTCACAATATCATAGCACAAAGTAGATCAGAATACCATACACTTTGAAAAGCACCGTCCAGGTTCAAAAGGACCTTTTTCCTAATGAAGATAAGATTAGAATTTGTACAACAGACTGACAAATCTGAATGGCAATTTATACTTGCTATCCTTCGATTCTGACAGACATCCAATTAGGATCCAAATCATATTTACGTCATACAATCCTGAAACTGATTTCTGCACACTGTGCTCATTTGCTTCGTGACCAGCCCCCTTTGTCAACACCACCACCACTATTAACGAGGGGCACACTGACATGCAAGAGCTCCAACTACAGGCGGATGGGACGGGGGGGATTACCTGATCTGGGAGGGCTGTGAAGACAGTTCTGGGGGACCATAGCTGTGTGGATGGAGGTGGTGGGTCGGTTGCTGAGGTCCATTACCGAGGTCACCGTAGGCGGCGGGGGCGCCTGCTGCAGGGGCCCCTGCTGGTGCTGGTTCTGGTCATGCCGAGACGGGCTGGAAGGGATGCCGTTTTCGGAGAGGAACTCCTCAAGGTCCATGTATTCCAACTGAAAGTTGTCGCCGTCATAGGGCAAAGTCTTGTCCCACAGGGTCGGGCCCAAGAAAGCGGACTGTGGAGCGTTCCCATCATCATCCAACTTTTTCTCCTTCTCTTTCTCCTTCTCCTTCCCAAAACCTGGAAAATTTCACCGTCCATTGACACCAAATGCCATGTAATCTATATGACAATCCGGACTCATAAGTACTATTGCTCTTTAAATAACCCTATGGCACTTTACTGTAATTGTGTAAACTTGTTTAAGGGCTAATGAAGTAAACGTAACACAATGCAACAACGTATTAAAGATCAATGCACTAAATCAACGTTTAAAAAAATAATTGAAGACTAGTCTAGTCCAAGCATCATGCGCAAAAATAATTTACCATTTCACTACTATCAGTAGGCTGCTAAACACGGACAAGAACAGGTATGACTGTCTACCATAATAAAACAATTGAATGGATGATTAGTCCAAAGAGTGTCAAGAACCAATACAAATGTTTATTAGGAGTATTAAATAACTTTATGCGTTTTATAGGAAGGAATCGTTACATTAGCTAGTTGGCGTCAATTTACATGCATGTATTCCTGCAGATATTTATGCATTTAGATATTTATTAAAATCAAAACGACAAATTACAAATGTAGTGTAATCGGTAAATATTTTTGTCTTGCGCCATCTAATTGATTTATAGAAATTGGTCGATAAAATACTTTATACTTAATCTAAAAATTGGTCGATTTCCGTACTGTTAAAAAGTTTGATTAGCAAACATCGACTGACCCGGTGAGCGCATTCTCTTTAGTTTTCTCAGCTACCTTAAGGGCCAGACAAATGAGTTTGCGAATACAAACGATAACTATGTAGTGAATTGTTCGAAAGTCGTTTTGCAGCCATCGGTTTAAATTCGACCAAAATGTAACATTACTAAAAGCAGTGATATACCCACACTACCTGCGAGCCAAAATCGAAATCGACTTTAGACGCTACAATTGCTACACAGTCCATGTAAGTTGTCAGGTGTAGCCAGCCAGCTCGCTTTCCAATTGGCTAAAATAAAAAGCCTCGAAAACGCAATTAGTAAGCGTTTTAAAAAACAATTATTTAAATCATATTAGCAACTCATTGAAATTACCTTTACCTTCTTCGTGATGAAGAGGCAGTTTCATCGGATTTTCAAGAAGAGATTTCAGCACGCCATGAGTTGGAGGTAGGAAAGTTGGGTTCATTGGGAGAGGTCTAGACATTTTCTCCATAGCTATTTATTAGAGAGAAACCCTGTATTCCGAGAGAGGAAAAATGCAACACAAATTTTTTTTCGAAGGACTGAAAATCAGCTTGGTCTGTGATTATAACCTCGAAGCCGATTACCACCCCCCAAAAAAAATTCAGAAACAATGTTACCGTTCAGGTAGCCACTAGACCACTGGTTTTAAAGACTGCGATACAGAACGTAAGATAGCAAGTCGGCTATGCTGAAATGATTCCCAATTCCATGTGTGGACACTGACAAGCGTGACGTCAAGTGGGCAGGGAAGATACCGCCTCTAGAAGACATTTAATATGTTTCAAGACACCGCCTCATTTCCAAATAATAATAATAATACGATTTGTTATTGTTAATACTATTAGTTTCTGCTATGCGTGATTGATTTTATCTTAATAAATACACTAACGTTGAATTCGTTTATTAATTGTCAAACCTTTACAAGAATTTGTAAATAAAATAATTGAATCGAATTATGAAATGACATAGTACTGCGCGCACACACACACATATTATATATACATATATATAAAGTAATTTAGACATTTAGTGTTGGTAGATGAACAAATAATTCAGAAAAGTGCTGCTGAAAAGCAGTAACTTCAACCTGGACCGATAGGTCCTCAAGCACATGGCGACACACGTGGCGGATTTTGAATTTGCAGGCTGCAAATGTGAAGAGTTGATACGGATAAGCAAGCCTTCCGAGCAAAATGAATGTATTTTGTTCAAGAAACACTCGACGCAAGTGTCACTGATTGGCTGCAAAATATCACATGGAGTGCCTTATCCAATGGGCTGAACAAAATATTTATTTCTCATAAATCGTTATCCGTTTCCCTTGGAAATCTGTCTTCAACTCGTTTTCTGTTTGATCTTGGCAGTACACTTAGTGAACTTTATCCGCCACACACAACAAAATACTAATT
Organism: Hiodon tergisus; assembly: GCA_025775045.1. NCBI lineage: Eukaryota > Metazoa > Chordata > Actinopteri > Hiodontiformes > Hiodontidae > Hiodon > Hiodon tergisus. Next base: position 4,897,814 of record JAOVYW010000074.1, on the reverse strand, counting down.
TTTTTTTCCTTAGGTGAGTGATTTGTCTCACGCGTTCACTGCACGGATACACAGCGCACAGGCGGTGAGAATTGTAGCTCACGTGGGGCAGGGTTGACCTACTTTTGACAAATTGCTTTAGATAGGCTCTAGCGTTTCTGATCCTCAGTGGTGTCACATTGAACTCTGTGTCCTAATAAAAACAACCTCACCCAATGAAAAGACACCAGCGTTTCGGTCATAAATTAATTAAAAACATAGCTTAATACGTATTTTAGAAAGTTGACCTCGGCTAAATCGTTCATGTTTTAATTAAGAAAATTAATTGTTTATTTAAAAAAAAAACATATAAACATTAAAAAAGCCTTACAATCAAAACTGACAGCTAGTTACTATTTGTTTTAGTTTGGATTTTTCCTCTCGATTGTCCTCTTTTTTTTTTTTTTTCCTTTTAGCAACAGCGGTTGCTAAAAAACAAAACATTTTGTTGTGACGACCTGTTCCATAGGACAATATGTCGCCGCTCCTACTCCTACATGAATGCTGAGGTCGAACCGTGTACGGTTGGGAATTTAGTACATTACTTGCCGAAAACACGCACGAAATATTTACTTCAAGTTGTAGGCCTACTGCTCCTTGTTTAGTTTCATGGGTTTATACGGCATTGAGAGTGTTCCCTTAAGACGACAAATGTCCTTACTATGGGCTAAATATCAAACCTAGTGGGAGATTATTTTGTTATGCCAGAGTGCAGCAATAGATGGGACATTAGGGGCATACGATATGTTTCAATCAATTTTGGTGCAACGAGGTGTTCTAAAAATCCGATGACCACAGGAGCATTCCATTGCCCCCTCTTCCTATGTTTTTCGATTTGTTTTTTGGCTAGAACAAAGAAGCATTTAATAAACTTGAACCAGTGGTCAACCGGAGTTTTATTTATAATTGCATTTAAGTTACCTGCCTATTCTCTAGACACGTTCACTGAAGTCGTTTAACCTGGATCATTGTCCTTTGTAAAATATTACATTGCAGACTTTTCAGCGTTCATGTAAATAGTGAAATTGTTTAATGCTGGGAGCTATTGAAATGTAAATAAAGAGAAACGCGATTAGGGTGACTACGGGTGAGCCATGTATGCCACTGTGTTATTAATTACGTTTATCCCCCGGTAACGCACTCATTAGCTCTCACGTTCACTCAACGCCGTAGCATTGATGTTTTTAAATAAGCCTTAAACGTACGACTTTCAAATGAGCATGTTCCTCTTCGCGTTCAACCTGTTCTTTGGCAGTTTTTTTTCTTTTTCTTGTGGTACCCGGCACAGATTTATCGTCAGAATTATTCGGGGGTAAAGGGTTAAATCGACCTTAAAACCCTCCTCTGTCTCTACTCAAACAGGAAACCGACGCCATACGCATACTCCCTCTTTCTACCCTCATCCTTTCAGTAGTACAACTTGTATTAGTATTGGAACATACCCTGTAATAGGGAAAGAACGCTCAAACAGTGGTGTAACTCGTGTAGTTAAAGGCCAAATGTAATATTCCTGGTTGGTTTCAGTGTAGCTAATTTATTCTTAAGTTAATTAAAACAATTAGTACGACTAACAATTCTATATATACACTCAGTGTCCAGTGTACACATTCCGTTTACGGAAATTAATTTATCCTACTAACAGTGAGTCAGGTGGCCTGCCTTGCTATATAAAGCAGGCAAAAAGGCATTGTAGAAAGCCTTCAGTTTCTGTTCAATTAAATGCCAGGATGTGAAAAAAATGTGTGCCCTGAGCAACTTTGAACATAGTATGATGGTGGCTTGCTGGTGCACCATTTCAAAAAATGTTCAGGGTCTTCACACACGGCAGTTTACCAAGTGGTTCAACAAACAAAAAATATCCGGTCAGCGGCTGTCCTGTAGACAAAAGCGGTGTGTTGATGAGAAAGTTTGACGCAGAATGACAACAATTGTGCAAGCTAACAAGCGGGTCACTAACGGGCAAATGATGACGCAGTACAGCAGCAGTGTGCTGAAGATCATCTCAAAATGAACAGATTCAGATTGTCACAGATGTGCAGTTGCAGCAGACGAACCCAGCTAAAGACAAGAAGCGGCAGCTCCAGTGGGCGCACGATCTTCAACACTGGACAATTTAGGAGTGGAAAAGCGTAGCTTGTTCAGACGAATCCCAGTTCTAGTTGTGTCATGCTAACAGTCAATATCTGAAAATTGTTGTTGACTAGGAGCTTCCCTCTATGGCTACAGTTTGCCCTTTGTCACATTGATACTTCCGGTAGAACAATGCACACAAAGCATGTATTGTCTCAGAATGGTTCAGAGAAAAGTTCAGTTTTCTTGAGTGGTCTGTGTAGTCCCCAGACCTCAACCCAATAGAGCATCTTTGGAATGAGATAGAATGGGCCGTTCACAGTATGAATGTAATACCTAATCTGCAGCGACTGTGTGATGTCATCACATCAACGTGGACCAATATCCCTGTGGAAAATATTCAAGATCTTTTAGAATCCACGTTCTGAAAAATTCAGACTGTTCTGGAGACACGGGAACTTAAACAACACAATAAATTGGCCACTGAGAGTACATAGCCTTTGTTACAACACAGTACTAAAACGTGATCCAGATGTCATTTTATTAAATCCTTTATGTCCTTTCAGGTCAATAAGAATGTTTTATTTATTTGTTGTTGGGTTTTTTTTAAGGGGCTCCAGTGAAATATCATACTAGCGGTCATTTGTAATAAGATTGTATACTATTAACCAGCTAGCGTATAATTTGGTAAATACTGAACCTTAAGCCTCAAATCCGCTCTGCTCAATTGAATTATTGAGCCACATGGGAAGCAATTAAACACTGTATTTCAATGACTGAAACAATAAATACATGTGCAGGTTATATAGAAAATAATATTTTTTTAAACTTCTACACTATACACAAAAGCCTCCCGTCTTGAGTGTTCCCCGCTGCTCACACCCTATGCTTGCCGGATGGACTTATGCTTATGGATGGACTGTACATAAAGGATTAATGCAATGGGAATGTAATCCCAATGTAATGAGAATATTTCTTTCAGGAAATGTGCTGCCTTTACAAATGAAATTACTACTTCCCATTTGCCTTAGTCGTATTTTTCTTTAGATATTCACATGATCTGTTTATCATTTCTGTTTATGTTGAATATTAACTGTGTGAAGCTCCTGACAAAGAGTTATTGTCCTGACATTGCTTCTAGAGGCAGTATGGAACTCAGTAGACGATTTTGACACGCCAGGCACTTCAACACTCGGCGACCATTCATTGTGGGCCATTCTGCTGCCAGTGTTTGTATATGGAGATTGCACGGCTGTGCACTCGGTTTTATACACCTGCCCACGCATATGAAGGGGGGCCCACATACTTTTGGCCATGAAGTGTATACGTGATGTGAATAACCCAAAGCACGTTTTAGACATCTCTTTTTTTCTCTCTGACTAAAATGTATCCTTTCAAGGCCGTGAATAAATCACTCCCGTACAGAATACCGTGCATGTATTGTTCTCAAGTTGCAACATTGACTGACAGCCAGGAAAAGATAAAGAAAACCATACAAATTGCTTTACAATGTGCCAAGAGACTCTCTACAGATTTCGACATGGCCCAAGCCGTGCCGAACAATTATTGCTTCCATCAAAAGTTAAAACAAGTGTAACTTTCACAAATTGGAATTTTGAATGGTCGGTATCATCGCATCACGTTAATGGAGAAAAATGGATTTGCGAGATAATTACTGCCAGCAGTAGACAGTTACCTGGTTTTTGTCTTTTTTCCTGAATTGAAATGACATATTATTCTATGATTTCCTGTGAGCTCTCTCTGCAATGCACCGGCATCTTGTCAGGCAAATGCATTTCTACATTAAGGTGCTTCACATCAAAGCAACGAGAATAAACCTGATAAGAGGGACGTGGTGAAGACGAAGCTGTAACATTCATTACCCTTTAGACATTTTCATTTACACTCTGTAGAGGTACTACTTAATATCGATGTTTCATGTTGCGCGTTACCGATCCTTTAAGAGTGCAGATTCCTGTCCATGCTCATTTTGCTTATCACAGTTTTACCGTGCCGGACCAGTTTGTGTGTAATCCTACATGGGATTTGTATCTTGTGACCCAGTTCTGACGCCAGAGAGCTCTGATTGAAGTTACGCTGGGTGGGATGTGCTCTGTGTGGTGAGGCTGCTGCCTGTGGAGGCTTGTCTCTGGAGCGGAGCGCACAGCGACAGCGGCAGCTGGGCGCACGCGGGGCACAGGAACCGCGAGCGGCGCCCCGTGGTGTTCTCACCCCCAGAAGGTAGAGGATCAGATGACTTGTTTTTTTTTTCCCTTCTCATACACGCCGTCCTCGCTTCCTCGTTCACCTCTCCTGTTCACTCCTCCACACCGAAACAGCGAGCACGGCTTCGGGCAAACGGTGGTTCGGCTTTGGCTGTGGTTCAAACAATGAGTCCTATCTTTAAAAAAAAGTTTTGTTTATCCCAAAGGCTTCCACCGCAGAACCGTTTCAAAATCCGCAGGGTCAAATTCTGATGCTGAAACCCCAGAGCGCGCTAAAATTAGGACTTCCCACTGGTAGAATTGTATATCTCAAGACATATAGGATGAAACTTATTCAACTCAGAAATATGTGCACAGAGAGTGGTACACAACAAAGATCAATGGTTCTGGTATGAAACCCATAGCTTTCATCGTAAATTTCTATCCCAAGTATGGTAGAGCAAGTCCGGGCAAAAGCCTGTGAGGAATGAAATAAAAAATGTTTTAAATGACCAGATGTTCTCTGTAGCTGCTACACATTGGAATGTTGAACAGTTGCTGCAGAACCCTGACTTCAGCTGAAAAGGAACGGAAGCACTGTTAAACAACAGTCAAGACCGTGATTTCCTGTAAGCCTGCTAATAAATACCCAGCCTGTGGTGTGTGTAATTGTTTCTGTATATTTGCTCATTGTAGCAGGTGAATGCCAGGTAGACTGTAACTCCGGGCAAATCCGGAGAATAGGCAGGACAGGTGCTGGAAAGGTAAGAGATCCGGTTTGAAATGTGCACTCTGTTTTTGAACAGGAACATACTATCAGTTATTTAAAGTACCAGCAACAGACTGCATTGGTGTGTACATTTTTAATGAGATCCGCACGAAAACAAGCTTTAATTATGGACAATATAAATTTTGTGACATGAAATGGTGAGAGTTGTAGTGGTAGTAGAGGTATTATTACTCTTAAATTCATTTCACTCTTCAACCAAAGTGGCGGAGTGCTTTCTATTCAACCGTTCCTTTAGGATCACATTAATGTTACTGTAAGTAATGTTTTGAGAGAAAGAGTACTGAACATATGGTGGTAGTTCCCAGAAATGGCTCTGGGTGATCTGCTCCTGAGCTAGCTTGGGTCTCTTATGAGTTTTTGTCAGTTATCATTTATATATATGTATGTATATCATATTTAAATGAATAAGGTATTGCGTGGCGGGGTGTATACCGTGCTCCTGTGTCTTTTCCGCTTTCCGACTGTGTCCTCCCCCTGCCTCTCCGAGGAGCTGGACACTTGACGAATTAATGACGTTGTCCGGGGTCACATGGTTGGCACGAGACAAAAGGCCCCATAGGAGATCATTCTGGCTATTTCAAGCTACAGAGAAAGAAAAAAGAAACACACAGCAGGAAGGTGAAGGTGACCTGGCCAGAAGCATCCTTGTGAGGTAACTACCATGCGGGATAACATGCGTTATGCAGCCACTCCAAGACTGGCATGAGGGACGGACTGTGTTCAAATGAAAAAAAAACAGCCAAACACTTCCATCGTCTTAGTGAGAAAAAACTGTACGGACGGTAATACTAGACTTGTTAGTTGACCACAGTTTAAATAGGAGTAATAGGAGCAGTGCCTGTGTTTACAGAGCAGTTGTAAATCGATACAGAAAAAAAGGACACTGATTTCATCGTCAGGATAGAAATCTGATGACTTTCCTTTGGTTAAAACTGTGGAAAAAGACATTGAGGCAAACAGAAAACCCGGCGAATGTGTTTTTTCCTGTCTACCCTTTTGTCCCGGCACACACTGAGGGTGTCGCTGTGTCAGTGGGCAAGCAGCAGACCATGAGCACAGCAATGCTACGGGGGGGGGAGAAGGCCTGTTTCTCCCTCGTCTAAACTGTTACGTAACACAGAAATCCTTTTACGCTGAAAGGAGCTTTTGATTCTCAGCAGTAACGCTGAATCTGTCTTCATGGATAAATGCCAAGCTCTCCTTGGTCGTGTCGGTTGTGAGTGTTCAAATGTTTGCAGATAAATACTGACATTCCCTTTTTTGGGGGTCAGGCCCCATCCAGTTTGACACCTGAGCAGATCGTACACCGTACTGCGAAGATCTCTGCAGTATCATCAAGGTCTTTAAATCACTTTTCTGATTTCTTATTCAATGTTGCAATTATTTTCCAAGCTATATCATGTATGCATTGCACCCTGCTGTTAGCCAGGCCATTCCTATAACTGCATTCAGAGGCATATAAAAGCCTGATAAATGGCCATTTGTTTTTGTTTTTACACAGAGAGGATTTCAAAATCTGCTTAATTACAGCACGGTACAAGAATAATTCGCCTATTTAATTGCTTGGATGTGTAAATAAACTATTACATTACTGCAGTTTCTGACATTTTCAAAACAGAGCAGTTTGTGAAATGCCTTGTGGACTGCTGGTGGTGGGTCCTGAACCATTGCAGGATATTGGGTTAAAGTCCGGAATGGGAAAAATTCTGTAAAATACAGATTAAAACAAGCCACAGAAGGAATATATTGGGTTATAATTGGACAGTAATGCTTTCTGGGTGTTGTGGTTTATTATTTTTTTCCTGTGCCCTTTGCTTGTTGGGGATACTAGCGGTCGTGGCACAGGTCTGTTAATTGTGTGTTTTGGGTTCTGTTCTGTATATCTGCTGGTTATTTCCTTATTACTTGGCTAATGTAACTAGTATAGTCGGGTGTGGACCTCTGACAAGGGAATAGAGGCAACTGGATTGGAGGGCAAGTGGGGAGGAAGTATTTGTGTGATCAAGTGTGATCACTAATGGTATTGTTGAGAGTAGCGTAAGTCTAAGCAGTTTGTAAAAAAAACTCTAACCCAGGGGTGGGGAAGCCTGGCCCCAGAGACTTTAGTGTCCGAAGGTTTTTGATTCCACCTCACCTCTTAATTGCTTGAACGAATACTTTTGATTAGAAATTTCACCTGGTGTTTCCAGGTGTAAATCAGCTGCTAATCAGGGGGTAGATCCAAAGTTGAAGTCACTATGGCTCTCAGGGAACCAGGGTTTCAAAGAGTACAGACCACAGTGCCTATAAAAAGTATTCACCCCCCTTGGATGTTTTTATATTTTATTCGTGTTAAATACGGAATCATAGTGAACTTCGTTTGACTTTGACACTGATCAAAAGAAAAAGACTAAAAGAAAAAAAGACTTTCATATCAAAGTAAAAAAAAACGTACATTTAACATTTTAGTCATTTAGCAGAAGCTCTTATCCAGAGCGACGTACAAAAATTCTGTAGTTTCAGGGTTCAAGTGCAATACAAACCTGAGCTATCTTGCTCTATTGATAATGACTGAGAGCAGGTATAAGACTAATGCTGCAAAGAGAGAACAGATCAATAAACAGGTTTACCCTAACAAAAATTTACCCGTCGTACTCTCTGCCTAAGCATCAAATAAGTAAACATTTCTACCAATGAGTATAAATTTATAACAAATATTAAACACAAAATTGCATGAGTATTCACCCCCTTCAAGTCAGTATTTTGTAGATGCACCTTTGGCAGCAAACAGCCTTGAGCCTGTGTGGATAGGTCTCTATCAACTTGGCACAGCTGGCAAAACTGCTCAAGCTCTGTCCGGTTGCGTGGGGGTCATGTGTGCAAAGCCTTTTTCCAGTCCATCCACAGATTCGCATTTGGGTTGAGGTCTGGACTCTGACTCTGACACTTCAGGACATTAACATCGTTTCGAAACCATTCTTGTGTAGCTTTGGATGGATGCTTGCTGGAAAACAAATCTTCTTCCAAGTCTCAGTTCTCTTGCAGACTGCATCAGGTTTTCCTCCAGGATTTCCCTGTATTTTACAGTATTCATTTTACCCTCTACCTTTACAAGCCTTTCAGGGCCTGATGCAGAGAAGCATCGCCATAGCATGATGCTACCACCATGCTTCACAGTGGGGATGGTGTATTTTTGGTTATGTGCAGCGTTTGGTTTGTGCCAAACATAGCTTCTGGTTTGATGGCCAAAAAGCTCAATTTTGGTCTCATCAGACCATAGAATCTTCTTCCTACTGACATCAGAGTATCCCATATTGCCTTATGGCATACTCTAGCCGAGATTTCCTTAGTTGACCCCCATAGTGGCTTTCTCTTTGCCACTCTCCCAGAAAGCTGCGACAGATGAAGAACCCGGGAAACAGCTGTTGTATGCACAGTCTCTCCCATCTCAGCCACTGAAGCTTGTAAGTCCTTCAGAGGAGTCATAGGTCTCTTGTTGGCCTCCCTCACTAGTCCCCTTCTTGCACGGTCACTCAGTTTTTGAGGACGATCTGCTCTAGGCAGATTTACTGCTGTGCCATATTTTCTTAATTATTGACTTCACAGTACTCTGAGGGATATTCAGGGACTTGGAGATTTTCTTGTATCCATCCCCTGATTTATGTTTTTAAATAAGGGTTTTCACAGATCTGCTTCGCGTTTTCTTTTGTCTTCATGGTTGATTTTCCCAAGATAATGACTCACCAGTAAGTGGACCTTCCAGAGACGCGTGTATTTATAGTCCCTTCAATCATATCACTTTGACTGTGCACAGGTGAAAACTAATTCCACCAATTATTTTGTGTTTAATATTTGTTAGAAATTTTGACTGGTAGAAATGTATTTAGACTTTGATATGAAATAATCTTTTTCTGTTGATCAGTGTCAAAAAAGTCAAAATAAGTTTAAATATTGATTCACTATGATTCAATATTTAAAACAAATGAAGTATAAAAACATCCAAGGGGGGTGAATACTTTTTATAGTTACTGTATATTCCCTGCTGTTGGAACAATAATGAGAGATCCTTATGTGTCATGTACATGTTAGTACAGCATATACTCCTACACCTTTCACATATGTGCACGTGTATGTGATCTGCCGGGCGTTTTACCCACAATAACTTATTTTCATTTTATACCCTGTTTAGCTTCTTTTTTTTTCTTCTTCTTTCAATTCGGTTCACTCAGTTCCTTTTTAAACTAAGTGGTCCCTTTTTAAGGCTCTTTCTTGATGAAGTATTTGATCCCACCCGAGAGGTCGGGCTCTTTCCAGTCGCATGGCAAACCAGAGGAGAGAGCTATGAAATAAATGAGCAACCCCCACAGCTGCCCACTGTTATTCTCCTGCACACAGATTTCACACATTTTGTTTTCCAGGGAAGGCTGCCACAGCCGTTCAGCTGCCTGGTCTGCATTTTAATATCATTTGCTAAATACAAATTCTATTAGTATCATTTTTTAACAAATAGGAATGCCTGCCAGACACCAGAGTGAATGCCCTGGGAGATACTGAGCAAATCCTAATATCACAGGATGTAAGTACCAAATAGAACCATAAAGAGACTTAAAATTGACAACACAGTGACTCAAACAGCAAGAACGACTCAACCAGCAGAAACGACTCAACCAGTAGAAATGACTCAACCAGCAGAAACGACTCAACCAGCAGAAACGACTCGACCAGCAGAAACGACTTGACCAGCAAGAACGACTCCACCAGCAAGAACGACTCCACCAGCAAGAACGACTCAGCTAGCAAGAACGATTCGACCAGCAGAAACGACTCGACCAGCAGAAACGACTCAACCAGCAGAAACGACTCGACCAGCAGAAACAACTCAACCAGCAGAAACGACTCAGCCAGAAAGAATGACTCCACCAGCAAGAACGACTCCTCCAGCAGAAACGACTCAACCAGCAAGAACGACTCCACCAACAGAAACGACTCAACCAGCAAGAACGACTCAGCAAGCAGAAACGACTCAACCAGCAAAAATGACTGGACAAGCAGAAACGACTCAACCAGCAAGAACAACTCCAGCAGCAAGAACAACTCCAGCAGCAAGGACGATTCCACCAGCGGAAACGACTCAGCCACATCTTTGCACTGGAGAAACACAATGTGATCCTGCATTACTGAACCAGCACATACTGTGGGAATGTAATCAAGGCACCGCTCAGACATACAGGTACGAAGTATTAAAAGTCTGTGCCATCGCTGGAGCCTCCCCCAGGGTTTCCTGCCTGGAGGTGGTCGAAAAGTTGAAGGAGGGTTCTGATGGTAATTGAAAGAATATAAATAGGTTGCTGCTGTAGGCAGGCAAGCTGCAAGTAAGACCTAAACTGAGAGTCAGGCTGAATCTGTGTGATCTGCCTGCTGTGGTTAATGAGTTGACAGCCTCATTGCTATAACATGGCTGTAGTAGGGGAGACTTTAGCCAGGTGTTAAGGCCTCAAGGTTTAAAGTCACCCTTCGGTGTACACAGTTTGCGCAGTGATAACCACACCAAAATCTGGGGAAAAAAGATACTTTTTGATGACATGGAGACGTTTACATGAATTGATCTCACCATAAGACAATGCAGTTGATTAAAACACTGGGTACATGGAGACCACGGGAAATTGAGGAGCTGCACGTGTGCCACACACATACGTGTGCCGTACACATGCAACACATGTACTACAGATCCGGCATTTTTTATTTTTTATGTATAACTTCTTTTTATCTCTCACCTGGGGCAAATGAAAGGATAGCTTCCTATTACCGCGGAAAGTCAGTGCAGGGCTCGGTCCATGTCAGTCTTAGACTAACGGGTCAGGTTCTTCTGCTCCTGGCGCACACCGCCCCTTCTGTTCATTCTCTCCACGCCCCAAATGCGCCGTGTTCATAGGAGTGCTAACATTAAGTCAATTATAAGATGCGTGTTTCCCTTGATTATAACCAGCCCAGTAATGAAACAATGCCAGAGAGAAATGGGTGTTTACACCCACTGCCTGAGTGATGCTGATGTCACCTGACAGGTATCCAGTCTCCATTGTTCTGCGAGCCAAAGCAAATTAGATCAGAAAAAGGCAGGTTAACCACCAGAGAGAAAGTTGTGGAGTCTGGGGCACAGATCAAAGTACTTAGCCAGAAAATACAAAGGGGTGAATATTTATGCGTCGAACACCTGTGCAAATCCAACATGCATTAATTTAGTAACAAGTCTGACCTCTTCCTTGACAGCTCTATGAGCTCTAAAGAGGACATTTGGATTCCTGTTCATTGAGCCTCAGAAGTCATTGAGCCATGGAAGTTTTTTTTTCATTATGTCTTACAGGGCAGAATGTCACATCAATTTTATGTAATAATATCCAGGCAATAGCTGCTTATATTCTTTTAATTTTATTTTTATACATATGTATACATGAAAGAACCGTGAAATGTATTTTTTTTTTTTTTTTACATTGGTCATATCTTTTTTATGGGTTGTAGTAGTATGTAGAGACTGAGAGAAAAAAAGACACCGACATTTGGCAGTTCTTTTATTTTTATGGTGCAAAGAAGTCTAGTGTCCCTCTGTCCATCCGTTCTTCCGTCAAAAAAGTCAATATCAGAATGGTCAAACAAGAATTTCTTTTTTGGAATAGCATAGTCCAAGTCCAGAATTTTTGTATCCCCTCTTCCCCTCTCAGAATCCCCTTAAGAATTGGATATGAGCATTGCCTTCTGCAAAATAAAACATTAAGCTGCTTAAATCAAACCCCAAAGACGTTAGAGAGACAAATTAAAGGGGAGGGAAAAAATGCACTCCACAAACTCGATCGTCAGAATCTCTTCGTGTTGGTCAGAAGGGCAAACTTCTAAAATCATCTTCCTGGAATTTCCTCTGCCATCTTTTATTAGCTGCATAATCTAATATTGCTCTGAAGTCAGGGAGATTAATTTAATTATAGTGAATATATATAGTCTGGGTGTGTGTGTGTGTGTGTGTGTATATATATATATATATATATATATATATATACCAAGAAGAAATACATTTATAAAAGGAGACTAAATGGAGCGTTGAGGAGGTATAATTAATGAACATTTAATCTAATTACACAGTTCTCAAAAAATGAAACTTTACTCACAAAGCGTCTAATTCAGCCATGGAAGTAGATTGCTGAACCATTCTAAAGTTGTCAACTGGAGTGAGCAGAGTAAAAAAAAAAAAAAAAACCATGACATAGATCCTTTGCCATCTCTTAACTGAAGGTTCCCACCAGTATTTCTAATGTCAAATCATAGATAATGTCTCATAGATGAGTGTCTGCATCCACTCTCTGGTATCCACAGAAAAGCTGTAGATGTGCCACACAAAAACATTGCAGAGGGTTTGGGAAGAGTCACAAAGTGGAGTATTTTTTCAATCCGTAAATGACTGAGACCTGGACAGTGAAGGTGCCAATAGCTGTGGAGGGACTCTAAACCTGAAGCCAAGCTGTCTCCAAAGAGCAAAGACCCATGAAAGTGACCATCTTTAATTTAAGAGAAAACATAGCTACATCATTCAATTTTCTTACACGGCCTAGCGAGCCGGACAGAAACTGCAAAAGCCATTTGTAAGCAAGGACTCATTGACCTCTGATTGCATGGAGGAGTAAAATTAATCTAAATGGAGCTGAGGTTAAAAAGTGAAGCCTCACAGTCGATAAATCGACATTGCTCCATAAATAGGACAGGGAAGCCACACACTCAAACACACAAAACGTAACGTTTAACCGTTGGTAAATATTAATTCTTAGTGCCATTATCGTGGGGTTGGCATGCAATGTATAGCCTTATTCCAAATCTGACAACCTCCCCCATGGGTTCACAGATGTAAGGCTAATTTACATTTATTTCACATGGAACGTATTTTGAGTTTTTAGAAAGGAGCTATAGAAGATAATGTATTATTATTATTGTTATTATTATTATTATTATTATTATTATTAATAATCATGTTTAATACCGTTGATGTGTAGCATGAAGAGGCTTTGTCTTAGAGGGATTTTTAGAGGATGAAAGAAGATCAGGTTAATGTTGTTGTCTATCCAGAACCCGAGCCTGTTTCTCCGTAACAGAGAGACAGCCTCCACTCCCAGCCCTCTGGAAAAAAACAAGAAAAAAAAAACGCTGTGTTGGATCTAGTAGCTTTAAAAGGAAGTGAACCTTAGGAAGAGCTCTGGACTGGAGCGCAATTATCTAGTTTGGCTACACCAACTTAATAACCATGCCCCAAGTGTGAAGGCTTGTCGCACTCACTTGACAGAGGACTGGTCAGAAGTGGGCTGACGTGGCCCAAACTCAAACGAGGGCATGACAATAGATCCCCCCATGTCGTCTTGGCCCCTACAGGTTCTGCTTCCCCTCATTTTATTTTAGTGGGAGAATCCATCCAAACGACCCTATTAATAATGAAACAATGAGAAGGGATATTTGATAGCCCATAAAAGAGATATTTCGTAGTGACAAGGCATACTGTTGAAATATGAACAGGGTTTTACATACAGCAATGAGATGATGAACGCACAGGCTGTATATCCATTGCTCTAGTCTGCTAAAATATAACACTTTGGCAAAACTATAACATTCAGCAGGACAGTGTCCTAAGGCAAGGTTGAAGCCACACTGGAGTGGCCCAGTGAAAGTCCGGACTTGAATCTCATTGAGAAGCTAGGGCAAGACTTAAAAACTGTTGTCTGTGAGTGATCCCTTACCAGCCTGAAAGAGCTTTGCCAGGAAGAATGGACCTTACCCGAATGGAATTACCCAGAGTGCAAAGCTGGTAAAGACTCACTCAAAAAGACTTGCTGCAATTGCTTCCAAAAGTGGTTCCACCTTTGTTTTGATGCATGATGGTTACTACAGAAATTGTTTGTACTTCAGTTGTTGTTTTTTTCTTTGCAGATTTTTCTGACATCTGAATTCTTATTTTAAAAAAGTGTTTATTTTGAGCATTCGTGTTTTGAATAAAAATACTCCCTGGATGGTCTTTTGCGATGTACTGTATATATGGAAATCACCATTTTTTATTAATGTATTTCAACGTTTGAGATCCAAGGATTATTAATTACAACTTGTAATCATAATTGAATTAATATAAATGATCCTTCGCATCAGATAGTAATTATTTTCTGCCCAATCAAGCAATAATAAATATGTGTAAACTTGTCTTTCTGTGTTCTCTTTGTTAGGAACACCCTCTTTTTGCTCTCTTGCATAACCCCGGAGGAGTTGGAGAATGCAGTCCAAGATCTAAGGTAGAGGAAATTCCAATGAACCAGTTCAAGTTAATAAGGGCTGTTTATCACCACAGCACCGAGTTACAAGTGGAAGAAATTCCATGGAGATAAATTAATCAGAATGGAATGCCAATCCAGGGTTTGTTTTGCTAGATGCTGCATTTCTAGTTATTTCAGAGAGACGGAAGACATACAAGTCAAATGAGACTGGGATGTAAAACTGCAAATACTGGGTGGGATTCATCTCAGACAAATATTCCTGTCATTATTATAAGGTTATCTGCGCCCGAGTAAATTATCTTTGCGATTGTAGTGTCATAAAACTTGCCTGCTACATCACAAACCAATACCTTCATCTCTTTCTTATTACTTGTATCTCACTAATCACAACATATTTACATGCCCGAATTGCTCTGGATTGTGCACGTTAAATAACTATCCTGAATTAATTCGATGGTTGCACATCACCCATCCAACAGTGATGGAAAAATAATTAATAAAGACGGCTATAAGGTTTTGAATTGGTCTTTGTAACACATTGGATAAATAGATTTACCATTCAAGCTTAGCTAAGTATCGGCTTAAAGGAGACTAGCACGGCAGTGAAAACAATTGACAGCTAAGACAATTGGTGTTGTCTTTTAAACCAGGCAACTGGATTGCACTTGGGTACGCTGGAGAGCGAGACCTTCAGAAGAAACTTGTGTACCATGTTGACGGAGCACGCGTAAAGTGTGTAGGAACCTGCACTTCCGTACTCTGTGGTGAACGACGCGGAAAAGCTCCAACAAAAAAGGCTTTTTGAGCCAGAGCGGCAATGATGCCAGTGTTTAGGGTGCACACATATACAAAATTCGCTTTCATTATTTCCCACCCACTCCGCAGGGCATGGCTGCATAGCTGTCGGCACACAGCGAGTCAGGGGGATCTTTTCACTTTTCACAGCTCCGAGCTCTGCAGGAGGGAAGCCCTCTCAGACGGTCCTCACGGTCATCCAGATCTCCCCCTCTCCCCGTTTTCCTTTTAGTTTTCTGGTCCTATCCTTGCACGTCCCGCTCGTCTGTTTATTTTGCCTGAACTCTGCATTGCGGGGGAAGGGCAAGAGAGCGTTCACGTGCTGCAACACCCAGGCCTCCTCGCAGCCCAGCTGCTAAGCCTGGGGTTATCCTGCTCCCCCCCCCCCACCCCCGGCACGTGACCGCGGAGAGATGTGACCGAAACGATGGGAAGAGCTCAGCCTAAACGCGAGCTGCACGCTTGCACAGTCACATGCTGCCCTGCCAGGCAGACACGTTTCGGTGCACGCTTTCCCCTCTCTCTGTGGTCCGCATTAGGGGTGCCACTTCCATCGCACGTGACGGTCTGTTTCACCAGTTTAACTGGTTAATCCCCGCCATGTTCGATTTCATGCAAAAATATTTGGAGACTTCTTCAACATCGTGTTTATGATGTGTGACAAAGCATGTAATTTTTAACCACCCTTCTGGGTACAGCCTGAATTAGATGGGTCTATCCATCTATATAAATATATATATATATATATATATACACACACACATATAGAAGATGAAAAGTGAGCAGGTTCAGCAGGTTCTTTTGCAGCTTAACCAAGGCACATGCAGTGTATCTCTGTCATCAGATACATCTCTGTCGCATTACCTGCATCAGACACAAATCCCCTATCATGCCACCCCCCTGTGACCCCATGTCTCCCCTGCTCTCAGGGACTTCCACCCCGTTCCACGTGCCTTGCCAGACGGGCCGCAGCACAGTGGCTACCGCTCCACTCTGTTCCTGTCACAGCTGCCATCGCCGCTCGCCGCTTGTGCTTGTACTCGGGCGGAAGTGTGCGATCACCCATATAGGGCGACCTTTCCCCCGCACTTACTTGTGACACGTTGTGATTTGTTGTATTTCAGACCTCCCAGAGAGGTGGAAAATTCTGCCCCCTTTTAGCCTCTACCTCGCAGGAGCGCTACACACATTGATTTATTAAAGCGAAACGAACATGTTCCTGTTATATCGACGTATATTAACTGTACTGTGAAGATCTGATATGATTGTTTTTTAAACTAAAAAGAATCACAAATTCCCAAATTTTGAATAACTTCAGAAGGGAAAAATGTGGCCAGAAAAGCATTGTGTATGACAGTAGTCCTAACTAAATGTGTGTTTAATGACTAAGACCGGACGTCAGAGGCTATCCCAGCCGCTGTGCCAGCAGATCCCTGGTACTATGCCAACAGCACTACGCTCCACCGCAGCAAGGAGGCATCTAACCATCCATCATCACCTGGAAACCGCTCGTAGACCAAACAAGCTTGCCACACAGGTCTAACAGCTAGTCCCTGCACACAAAACATCAGTGTTTTTTTGTTTTTTACATTTCCTAGAATTTACCTTTATTGAAAATGGTGACATTTTTATGACAAGCTCCTTGGTTCACGTCCCGCATATCACTGGAATGTGCTACATTTATTTAACACCCAAACAGATTTCAGCCACATTTAAAAGAGGCTGCCATGTATTTTCTGTAGTGTACCCCTAGATGGACATCAATAAGGATGTCTTGGTGAGAGCACGGGTTGTGAATCAGGAGGAGAGTAGTCCAATGAGCCCGCAATCTTTTCATAGCAATAGCTTGGATGCTAACATGTTTCCTCTGGTAAGGAGGACACACCCTATTCTAGTTCGAGGGAGAGCATTCAGTCAGACCCTGCTTGTGTATTTTTATTTATTTTTTTAAATGGAGGGTCAGAGGGCGGCACCGTTTTGGCCGCGAAGCACTTACTGAACAAGCTCAGCAGAAAAGGGAGGAGGCGAAACATTCTTTCAAAAAGCGGGCCAAAATACCACAGACTGTCCTGCGGAACTAGAGAGCTACTAGGATCACTATGCACAAGTTAAACCAGGAACAGCGTTCACTGTTCTCCGACATTCACCAGAGCGCCAACCTTCTTGTTTTCCTTTTCTTCCCCGCTGCAGTCAAACCTGCAAATGGAACACTTCAGGTAATTCAGTTCCCGCTTAGGACTATAACAGGGAGGAGTTTTTTTGCATCTTCGGAAAGAAAAACAATCCAGCCAGTTTTTCGGGAGATGTTTATCAGAAGCGCTTGTACATTCACATATGGCAATGGCACACTTCTCGAATTTCCTCAGGGGGATCACAAGGCAATTAAACAAAGCCAATTCGACAACAGAAACGCAGACTTTTTAACACAGTGGTATATTCCGTACCAACAGCATTGTATAAAAAATAAATGGAAAAACAAAGACATTGACTCTTAAAGTGACTTAAACTGCTGTTTGGTTTGTTTCTTCAACCCAGATTTATTGGAGCACAATGATGGAAGGTCACCCCCCCCAATATGCAATAAAATAAACATGCTGAAAGTGAAGTTAAACCAGCTGTCGTTACATTGGTATATATTCCAGCTTTAAATATACCAAAGTCATTCCCTTTTATTTACGTTTATAAATACTGTCGTCTAATGTTGTATAATGGAGCGCACTGGGATTGCATTCATTTAGGTCCGATTCAATTAACCATCTAACGGCTCACAGATAAATAAACATCTTTTCACCAAAATCTCTAATAAATTTAAGGCAAATCTTTGCATTTTCACATTATTCAGTCAAAAATATGATATGATTCCTTCTTATGTATGTTAGCGGTTCGGGGGAGTGAAACTGCATTCAATTTGCTATCGATTCTGGTTTAGGGCATTGCTTTGACTGCCTACTTTGTGATAGATTTATTCAGACCCTAAACTTCATTAGCTGTTGAAGTTTGATTAAAAGTATCCGTTCTAAACAGGGCATTTCCTGTCCTTAAATATAAAGTAGCAGACAAATCTACATCAGTTAATTGTATATTAAAGAAAAATTATCCATACCATTATCCATAAAGTGGTATATTCCAGCTCTCTAAAAAAGCATGTTTTCAGTGAACAAGAACAATTTTTAAAATGAAAAAAAAAACTGTTTGCAACTAAGAAATGATACGTTATGCCTTTCTGACAAAGAAATCTCAAAGCTGAATTCTTATTTTCAAGTATATTTTACAGACAGTCTTTGCTGACCCATGGACTTTCCAAAGGGGTTTATTTTAGCACATAAACACCAGGAACAGGTGCACATGTACACGTAACACAGGTCTGGCTGCTTTAGAGAAATGTGACTGACAATTTCACATTCTACGTACCGTTTCCTGGGCAACGCTGGCACTGCTGAAGTGATCTAGATCATCAGACCCACATTTGTCACAATGAAATGCACCTGGCATTGTACTTCTTTATTGAACTGACCCACTTTTATACACAGCACATCCGGAGAATCTCACCCTCCGGTGACGCAGTGTCTGATTTTCGGCGAATATCACTCACACAGTTGAAATTGACAGGTTTACTTTCCTTTAAATAAAAAAAAACAAAAAAAAACTGGTATGTGTATGTTCTCTGGTTTTTATTGTTCATTTATTTATTCATTAGGATTTTTATTAGCTGCTGACGTCTGATGCCGCAGCAACCCTGTTCTGTCAGCTTGCTAAGCACAGTGCTGGCAATCGCGTTAGACAAACAAACTGTGTTCATCATTCGGGTAACAGAATTGACTGCCTATCGAAATGGGTGTTCACCGTCTGACTGGAGGAGAGTTTTGATTGGCGGGGGCCATCAGGTCACACTTGGGCCCTTTTTATAGTACACACAAGACAATAAGTTAGGATGAGGGCAGCGGCCCAGCGACTCTGGGACCAGACGAAACCTGATGAACACCGGGAGTGGCGCTGGACCTTGCTGCTGATTACAACCGCTCGATTACGACGACCATCAAATTCACAGAACGGGTAAAAAATAAAACACAAGATCGTTTAAATACAAATCTGCAAGCTGTGCCATATTACGTGGACTTTTTGTGTGAGTCACTTTTCAAAACAGGGTGCAGATGTTAATACTCATTGACTAACACTTTTCTATCCCCACTATCTAACCAAGATAAGGCGACGATTTAAACAATCCTCAGTGAAATACACAAGCCACCTATCAAGATTTCTGCTGGTAGCAACTTATTTTTTTCACTAAACTGATGGAGTGTAGATACTGTTTAATAGAGTTACCTTGTCTAACTGTATATATATATATACGAGGTCTACTGGAGATCGAGATAGCTGTTCACGGTGTTGTCTTCATGCGAGGGGACAGTGATTTTCAGTGAGTGGATCACTTACAGTCCACCCCTAGGATGACTCTAACGGAGCGGGTGAGCTCTCTGGCCTCCATGGCAAGCGTTTCAGTGGTCCAGGGGGTCCTCTGCGCAGTCTGTGCAGCCAGAGCCTGGGACGTGCTGCTCTTCGCATCGCTGGGAGCACTGGGACCACTGGGAGAACAGGAACACAAGAGCCATTCCACAAGACTGAATGGAGCCTACTACAACAAACATGGGTCAGAGAGTTTACGTTTCAGGGTTAAACACGATGGCCTCGCACGTATCTATATGCATGGAGCCTGCCGGGGCAGGGGCGGGGTCCCGCGAGCCTCCGTGTGGTTATGCACCATTGTCCGATTGTTATATTTAGTTTGTTTGCGGAATTGCTAAATGGCATGCCTGCGCGTAAGAAGGCGTGAATGTTGTCTCCATTTACCATGCTGCGTGCTTCCTTTCCGTGTCTGCGTCTACCCCCACCCCGTGTTATCCCACTCCGTGTAGTCCCTGCCCAACTGCCTATACTGGTCTTTTTAGAGAGGGTGCATGCTGAGAACGCATTGCAGGGGAAGCCTTCACACTAATGAGCAGAAGTCTACATTATCGGGAAGCCCACTGCCTGCTTAGTACCCTCATTAGCTGGCAAATGCACCCATATGTTTTAACAACAAAAGAGAGCGAAACCAAGTTAGGTAAAATGAAGACCACTGAAGCATTAGGCGGTCGAACCGACAGGAGGGTTTGTATTTAAAGCTTTAAGTTAAACGCAGTGCGCTAGCTACATCATCATTTAGGACATCATCGGTGTCAATATCCATCTAGCCTGCAAGACGTGCAACCTTTCAGGTTTCTCTAAGGGCATCGTGAACATCCGCACGGTGACACACTGGGCATCCAGGCGGAGCACAGGGAAACCACTGTGGTGTATCTGCACGTGGGCACCATGCATCCGGTCACTTCTGCCGCATCTCAGGGCAACAGCGTTTACAGAGCAACAGAGTCTAAACTTACAAAGCGTTGATCTCAACAATGCATGGCTTTTCATCCAAATGAAGGCTGATTAAACTGAGCCACGACGGATAATGTTTCACCCAGCTGCTAATTATGAAGTCCCTGCATCCGTTTTCTTTCCATGTGCCTTAATTTTCTTTTTCCCCCACCAATCTTCAGTATTGGGTTGAACCACGGTTAACAGAAGCAGGTCCTGGCATAGGGCAGCAGAGCTGACAAGCAACGCAAAATGCAGTGGACTGAGATTGATGGGTTTCGACGGGGAGTCTGATTAAAGGAGGCAGCTTTTTCATCAAGTGTCCCGCTTGATTGCTGTGCACTGCAGCGGCCCCCAGAGGAACAGGCCTCGGGCCAGGCCTAAAACAGTTAATGGTTTCCAAAAGGCTGCATGGGTCTTCATTAGGGGGTGCTCAGTCCCGCTTCCAGCAGAGTTGTCGGGGCAATCAAAAAGTGGGGAGGATGCGGCCGCACCGTGAGCATCACTGATTGGGCCTTGTTAAAAAAGTGCTACCAGGCACAGGCAAGGGACCTGACACGCACAGAGTCTAACGCCCCCCTCCCCACAATTTTTAAGGACTATGTAAAACATCATCTGTGCCAATCACGGCAATGGGAACGTTTTTTTTTCCAGAATAAAAATTATTTGCATCTATATCTCTATACACAATTATAGCCAGTGACTATGATAAACCCATTGCCTTGGGATTTCTGCTAATGTGTGCTGTGTTTTTCACGAGAGAGAGAGAGAGAGAGAGAGAGAGAAAGAGAGAGATATGTAATTCTATGATGGAGAGAAGGACATACTTAACTGGAGAGTATGATCTCCAGGCTTACTGACACCTCCGCAGGAGCCATGGGAGACCTGAGAGCTCTGCTGTTGTCAATGGGTTCAATAATGCGTTGCCACTGGCAACCAGTGGCAGTGCGTCTTTCTTGGTGTAAACCATTCCGTTTCAAACTCATTTAGCCAACCCTACAGACAGGACACCTGTCCACATCCAGATATTAGGTTTCAGTCATTTGTGCCCGGCATATCTGGGTCAGGTCTGAGATTAAATTATTTTAAAGAGATTTGTTGAAATTTTTTAAAAGAGCTATACCAATGGATGAAATGCAAGGCAAACTTAAAGACTTGATCAAGGTTAGGCCTGATTTGAAGAACTGGGCGGATTGCGGAAAGGTCCATACCTGTAGTTCGTCAAAGAGCCTTGACTGTCCTCAAGGAAGTCTTGGACGATCTGTGGAAGCAGCGCAAATATGACATTATGGATAAAAATCAGTTTGCCCGTGGATACCCCAACCCCCCCCCCATCAGTCAATGCACACACTTTACGTACCTCCACAAATTGCAGCAGTTTGCCCGTGGATACCTCAAACCCCCTTTTTGCACCCTCTGATTTGCGGAGCTGGCACTCCAGCATCACCATTCGCTTTTTGAGGTCCTGCGCTTCGTCCTGTGGAGGGGCACACATGAGCGGGCCGGTCACCAACAGCACCCAGCTTAGTCAATGCTAAAAAAAAAGCAAGTTTACAATGGGATCTATTTCCTTCTTATTGACACTTTTTTTTTTCCATGTGTCTCTGTTTCCTAAGATTGTTTTTGCAGTTTTCTGTTTTGTATTCATGGCAGAAGAATATCTAGAGGTTACACTTTTTAAGTACACGCTTACAGTTTAACCTTTACATTTAACTGGTTTAAAGGTTAAAGGTTTATTCACTGTGTTCAGCAAGACGCTTTATTGAAATTTCCTGTATTATTGGTATAATATTATATTGTAACTGCACATAGGAGTATGTAAATGTAATTTTATTATTAAGGGTTATTTGTCATGAAACAGTAAATGTCCCTAAACAATCAATGTTGTATGCTTGAAAAACAAACTAAAGCTTCATTGTAACGCTAAAACGCAGAGACAAGACTTTCATGGAAATGTCTTTCAATGGAAAGACAATTAATAAAGGTTGATAAAGCAGAAATTGTAGAAGCAGAAATCTATATACAAATGAATATATAAATAAATAAAACTAAGACAAAACTGATTATTATTATTATTATAGAAAATGTGAGGGAAAAAAGGTGTGTTCGAATGACCCATCAGGGTGTTTATAAACCCCCAGTCAGATTTATAAAATCCAAAAACTAGCTGCTGAAATAGACGTCACACTGATCACATCAAACCCCCCCCACCGCATATCATCCCAGTTACTGAATAATACAAAGCAAACAGTGACCTACTTTACAGGGAACAAGCAAGAAGGAAAACCAGGACCAGACGCAGGCAGGAAAAGGGGGAGGGAGGCGAGACAGAGACAGAGAGAGAGAGAGAGAGAGAGAGGGGGCGGTGAATGAAAAGGGCGGCCGGCGGCTACCTTGGCGTGGGAGGGCTGGTCGGCCAACCGGGACTTCACCTCGGCAATCTCGGCCTCCAGCAGGTGGATGACCTCCTCGTAGTCCATCTCCATTCCCCGGGCCTGCATCTGCGCCGCCTCGGCCAGGTGGATCCGGGTCCGCAAGGCCCGCGTCTCCTCCACCGCCGCTTTCGCCTCCTGAGGCGCGAGTCACATGGGCAGAGCAGTACCGCTGTGAGCCGGCAAAGGCCGC
Organism: Hiodon tergisus; assembly: GCA_025775045.1. Lineage (NCBI taxonomy): Eukaryota > Metazoa > Chordata > Actinopteri > Hiodontiformes > Hiodontidae > Hiodon > Hiodon tergisus. Next base: position 4,874,643 of record JAOVYW010000074.1, on the reverse strand, counting down.
ACTGAGCAGCACAGGGCCGCAGGCCTGTCACTGCAACTTTCTTAATCTCAATAGTGAAGCATTCATGGTTAACACTGTAACATTTTGCTACTTGTTTTTTCATTCATTTACTTTAGTTTGTTTTCACGGCTTTCCTTATGTGCTCCTTAAAGAAACGTTATTCATCTTCATTAATCTTTTGCATGGTGCATTTTCTGACAAGTACCAACAGGCTTGTCTTTCCCTCAGATACATGGCATAGAATTTACCTGAAAGGAGAAACCACCACCTGAAAAACAACATTTTACACAATGAAGACGCCTGAAGAGTGCTTCGAAGCTGTTACCGATGACTGATAACAGACAAAGGTCGCAGCTAGTTCAAAGGCTTTCGACTGTGAAAAAGGACCAGCCTGACTCAACCTCTTTTTCTAATTACTTAACCTGAGCTGATGCTAAGGTGGTGAAAATCAGCATACCAGGTCCAGTGCTCTGCAGAATTGAGACTTAAAGCCCGCCTCCCTAGATAACATTTACTTTGTCCTGCTGTCTTTGCTGTGTTCGAAGGAATATTTCACTAACGAGTGTGCAGTGAGAAATTTTTGCCTTTACAGATGTTCTGTTATTTTCTTAGCCTTGCAAATCCTCCGCTTCATGGCCACCCCAATTCGTCGGCCAAAGTTCGCCTAGTGTCAGCAGTCAAATGGCTTTTGAGGGGGAACCAGGGATACCAGGTGAAGAGTTTAGAGAAAGGAGCTGCAATCCATCTGCAAACTTTAGTTTTTATTGCATTCTGTTACACTGAACAACTCCCATCATAACCTAAGAGAGATACATGGATACATCTAGACAGCTTTTTCAATCCACACAAATAAAAACTAATTGAAATTGTGTCACATAAAACACAATCAAACATCTGAATCGACTAATATAGGCTAAAACATTATGCATTTCTAATGCAGTCCTCAAACTATAAAGTAGCAAATCCATTGCTGTTTACACATAATCTCGTTTGCCCTGCTTGAGAAGATAAATTATTACTTCCAATTTATTCAATTATATATAAATATTAAGTTAATTAGGGGCAGCTGCGCATTTCTGAGCAAGTCCTGATGTTTATTTTGTCTTTTGTGTTCTGTTTCATTAGTATAAAGCAACCTGTGTAGATGGAAATTTCAGCATCGCTGTTTTAATAAGATACCAAATGCTTTAAAGACGTACACCACATGTTTGTTTTAGGAGTTAATTTTGTTCTCTCTCCGGCTTCCCGCCGTTCACAATGGAGCTAACGGTTACAGAAGTAGCCTGAGGTTAGGTCAGCCTGGCCTAAATTAAAAACCCTTCGTCGTTTCGAGGCTAAAGGATGCGTCTAAAAAACAGATCTAATTTCGGAGGTCTGACTGCAGCGAATGAGACACATCGCAAAGGTGGATAAGCCCATTGGCATTCATGGTTCAGCCTGGTGGGTGTGATGTAACGGGACGCAAGATGAAGCGGAGATGTGCATAAACAAGGATTTAATACCCATCCTCCTTAAACTACTGCGCAGTGTTAGCATGGCAGCTTTGTGTAACCCGTTCAACATGTCCTTGGCTCACCAAGGCCATTCTGTTGTCTTTGCAATACTTCTCTTTGTTTTTCACAAGGACACATTATATGCTTGTGTGCAAAGGTGGCATTGGCATTAAATAATTCACCCAACTAGAGCTATACCTCTCTCCGTCAATACCTTTAAGGATCCCTAGTAAGCTAACACATTCAAACAAATTTTGCGACTGGACATAGGGTTCTTGCTCAGTTGCCCTAATATCCCATGGGTAACCTTTAACAGAGCCAGAAAACTACCCCGAATTCTGTTAACTGACTGGGATTAAGATGATTCTGGTATTTGGCCACTGATGCAGTGAAGAAAAAGGACAGCGCAGAGACTAACAAGCTAACTTACTTATAGAGTTGCCTCACACAGACAGCTAAAATATGTTACTGTTTCCTAGGGAACTGCAGGCAGGCTGTCCCTGTCAAGAGCATATAACAAAGTAAGCAGCAGCCAATTAAAATCCAGACAAGCTAAGTGCTGTGAACATTTTTAACACTGGGGAGTATGCAACAACGAGCCCATAACAAATACAAATTAAAATATCCTTTCCAAGTGGTTACATGCACCTTAAAGAAAATATTAAATATTCCTTCTATGAGCAATAAACCATCATTTTCCCAGCAAGAGCAGAGCAAACCAACGGGGAGACTAATGTCAGCATACTCACAGATGAAAAACATCCTAAGAATCCCTTCCATGGGTATTACCAGCATACCTCAAACAGCTAAAACGAAAGGCCTCTGTGTTGTATATTCCCTGATGTTACACTGTTTAGATCCTCCCTGTGTTTAAAACCACTTTAAGATGTTTTAGTTATGCTCGATTATATAAAGGAATAGGACTCTTTCAAAGCAGCCTTTGAAGACGATAAAGGCATATTTAAAAACCACCAGAGGTGGGACCAAGTCGCTGTATTGGTAGTCACAAGTCTCAAGTATTCACTTCCGAGTCTGATGAAAAGTAACAAGTCATAAGAAGCAAGCTTTTTCATTCAGTGCAACGGGTCAAGATCCCAAGTTGTAGACTAAAACGCGGTTCTCTCAAAGACTGTAGGGAGACTGGGATACAACGCTTTTATATGGGATAAATAGCTAGCTGCATAGCTACTTGCAAGCTTTCAAGCTAAGCTACCAAAGCTGTTGTATTTCTTTTTGTCTTCAGATGCCATGCCAAGTTGGAAGTGGTAGCAATTGCATCAGTAAGTTTGAGCCACATGCTTTGCACACAGCAACTCTCTTGGAAACCGGATATGAATCGACTCACAGCTTTAGCATTGATTGTGTTGCAATTGATTTTGAATCAACTCATTAGTCGAACGATTTGTTGAAAGTTGCTGCTAAAGTCGCTCAGTGAAAATCACTCGATACATAGATACATATTAGACACATTCTCTGCTTTGACATATCTGGTTTTGGATAGCACATAGCTAGCCTATGTAGACTTGTCGAGTCATCCTAGTTAAGTCACGAGTCATAGGTATATAAGTACGGAGCCCCTCAGGTGACATCACCTGTTAATAAAAATATTGAGTGGCCACGACTTAATCTCGTTCCCACAAGTTATGATCCCGTTCCTCGCGCGTTACTTAGGCGTAGCCACAATGGACCACAGCGTCTCAGTTTTCACAGCTCAAGGAAACACAACTGCCAGAATACTGCAGCCTATGGTGTTCCCATAGTGCATTTGATTGCATGTCACCTAACATGACTTGGGAAATTTAGGTCACACCGGTGTGTTCATTTTAAGACAAGCGTGGGCAATTTCTCATAGAGGCAGCACCAATGAAAGACACCCATATGTTTCAAAGCAGATCGAATTGTGTATCCTCAAGGTTTAAAGAGTGTAAACTCTTTCTGGAACAAGGTGAGGGTAAACATTCCTCTTCCTCACGCATTGACATTTTCTGACGTTGTGGCAGAGAGGCTGGGGCTTACTTCATTGCTTTAGACAAGCTCAAAAAATCTCATCCAGGAGAAAATCCCTTAATAAGCACTTGTTCCAGGACTGCCTGGGGTCAATGTACTCCCAGGTCAAAAAAGCATAGCAACCATTTCTCTCCAGAGCGGTAGTCAATAGTTGATCAATAGTGATGGTCATAGAGTGATCCAATGATGCTTGATAATTCTGTAATTCATAAAGGATTAATTACTTAATTGCTTGACAGTGGAGTAAAATTGACTGTTGCCGGTTCAAGTTCCTGCATGGCTATTGTATCCTTGAGCAAGGTTCATAACCTAAATTGCTTCAGTAAATTTACAGCTGTATTTGGATAAATGTAAAAGTGAATAAAAAAGGCCGGCCATCATAATTTTTCCTCAGGAAAAGATTAAAGAAGACACAAACTTATCTGGTCGGACAAACCTGTTTATCATGGGACTGTGTTTACTGCACGCTAAGCCCTAGTCAAATTAAATTTTTCACAGTCGATGGTTGATGCAAAATTTGGAGGAACTTTTCCATATTTCTGCATAGCAGCTGAAGAGTCCCCTACCTTTGGACTGCTCACACTGTGCTGTCCTCTGAAATGGTCATCACATTGGACTGCTGTGATCACAGCACAATTTATAAAAGCATCTTGCGTGCCTCTTGTGCTGAGCTGCTGGGTTTGCATTTAGTCACACCGTGTGGCAGCTCTACCCGGGTCCCACTCCAGACCACCCCCCACGTCGACCTGTTACATTTTCTGGTGAGGCAAACACGTTTAAATGTGCCATCAGACCTATTAATACAGACGTGACAGTGGGGTACCGGAAGCCTCGCGCCTGCACAAATGCCACGGACGTGCTGGTAGAGCTCTCAACGCAACCTGCCGAGTCGAGCTAGAGCTGAGTTAGAAAACTCTGCAGCAATCCCCGGCCTTTCCCTATGATCATTTGCGTTGCCTCAGTAACTAGGGCCTGCATAAGGAACTATTACTGCAGTTTAATTCACCAGGGAAAGACAGTCTCACGATGTATTCCATCGCTTAACTTCTTGAATGAGGCTTAGTCATGGCACACATCCCTGGAGCCCAGCCAAGACCCCTGGAGTATGTGTGTACCGCCTGCAGGATCTCATTACGCCGTCCAGGAGGCAAGTGTGCAAGGTTGTGCTAGCTTTCTCTAGCTCTTTGCATGCCTTAACGGCTCGCTGAATACAATGGTGGTTGAAGACCCTGGCTTTCTCCCACACACTCATTATGCTGTGTTTCCACAGGTCCTTAAAGCATTCTTTTGTATTTTTACCCCTTTCGAGGCCACAATGCAATCAGCGTTGTCAGACATGCCACAGTCCTACCTGAGCACTGCCAACCCCAGCTGGGAGCACAGTCTACTTCAGATCGAGCAACGGCACCACGAAAAATGTGTTGTCCTGCTAATCTATGGATGCAGTGAATGATGATATAGGGATCGGAGAGGTGGCCCCAGGCTCAGTGGCCGGCCTTTTGGGGCGCCCTTGTGGGTACCATTGCTCCACATCCTCTCGGAGCTCCTTGGTTATTCTGTTAGTTTCCCAATACAGCACATTGGCGGACCACCTAAGAGAGCCTATGTCCGTACAGCAGACCGCGCGCTAAGTTTAGCTAGCCGTTTTGCACACACAAGCAGCAGCATATTATGAGGATCAGAGGCAGCAGCTTGTTTATGCACATGCTAAGAGATCAGCACTCTGCAAAGTGATCTTTCTTCCTGTTTACACAGCAGCATCCCACCTCTCTTCTTTTCTTTCCCAACTGGAAACATTTCACATGGTTCGCGTGACAAGGTAGCCTTTTGTGCCGCGTGACCGGGCTTGGCTTTGTCCTGACAATTCTGCTTGAGATGCGTTGAGGAGGGCATCCTACCTCTCTCTATATGAAAATAACCTTTTTTATCACCGTTTTATCCAATGGGCCTCCCGGGCGTGTGATGCTGATGATTTGTATCGAATCTACCGGCTGAATGCATATAGATGAGGATCCATTTGTGGGAGGCTTTTGAAGCATCATCATGCTCGCTATTCTATAGTTCCTGGTTCTGATCCAATGGAAAACACGATTGCTTACAGGTGGGTTTTTGCTGAAAGGACTACAATTCAACATGGGTTTTCACTTTAAAGCAGGCGTGAGTGGGTTTTGTTATTTTACAGTTCGCAGGGGACTGGCAATTGTGCACTGTACTGTGTGTGAGAACTGAGTTCCCTCCCATGAGGTCAGAAAGCTATACAACGCTAATGACGCTAATGGCATCACATTTATACCCTGAATAAGCTAACAGGCTGGCTTCCCATTGGGAGTGAAACGCCACTGATTGCGGCCCTTAGCGCTGTGTTATAGCTCATCCTGGCCACTTATCCACTTGCTGTCTCTTGAAAGCCTATAAGTCACCAGTTATAGCTGGGTACAGCTGGTACGTCCTTAAAGCCGAGCTTTCATACAAAATCACTGGCGGTCCAGTGACGAGGTGGAGATGAAGGACGTTGTGCAGGACTGAAGCTTGCCTCCAGGATGGACACCGAAACTGGAGGGCTGTCCGGTGTCCTTGCTAATCGAACCTTGTCAAGCACATGCCAACTTGATCATGTAGGATTCGGGCCACTGTCACAGCTCCTCTGGCTAACCATTCAGGTTTAAGTTTATGCAATGGTCGACATTCCTCTTTGCTCTCCTGCCCTGGATCCGACTTTTCGTTCAACGCGTCAGACAGGGCTTGTATCCTGACAGTATCCTGCAGGTACAATGGTGTGAGCAGTCTGATATTCTGCTTTACCTAAACCTTTCAAGTAGGCACATGAAGCGAAGGCAATACTTGGAGGGCTTGTGCCAGGCTCCCCAATTTAATACGCAATATCTCATATTCTTAGTATGTCCATTAATGCTTAGATGTTTAACACTGAGGTATATCAATGTTGATAGTCTACTAGCCACTCTACTGCAGAAAGTATGTGTAAGAGTTACGCACGGCAGAGGGGGTGGGAATTTAGATTTTGCCTGCCGCCAGGGTTCAAACTAATACACTGTCAATTAGAGAACTAACTGGGTTACAGTCGCAAAAGATGATGAGTTAAAAAAAAAAAAAAACCGTTGTGTGAATGACGCTCTGTTTTTTTCCTGTTTTCCTCTTTCCAACTCAGAAGTCTTTTTCGCACATGGCTGCATGCCTGGCGGAGATCCTGGACAAGCAGGCACCATCTGAAGCTCTAAGTCCTTCCTCACTAGACTCATGGCATCAACTGTCCAGAGGGCCTAAAATGGGCTCTAAAACGGACATCTCCTCCCCTACAGAGAACTACCTGACAAAGAATGAGGACGGCATTGACATGGGTAATGTACAAAAATGTTCTTCTTGCCGGGCCTCCATCGAGCGTGCAGACCGCATCAGTTTATCAGGAGAAGTAGCTGCTATGCTGGTGTTAAACCTCCAGGAATATGTGCCTCCCATTCTCATCTCCCTCCGCCACGTTCTGGTTGATCCTAGGTTGGCAACGCAGAGGCTAACGAACCCTTTTTCGCAGCCGAAGGCACAGTCAGTTTTATTTTTACTGTCTTTTTAAAATCCTAAAAAACCGTCTCCAATCGAATTGGTTAATCCAGAACCAAAGTGTCACAAACGTCAGTGTTGCTTGGCGATAGCATCACTGAATAACACTGGGCCACAGTAAGAGCTGCAATACTCTGTGACAACTCAACCGTAAAAATATGTAGTACCGTTTGTTAATTCATGCTCAAGCCCACATTCTCAACCAATTATTGCCGGTTAGACACTCCCATTTCTTCCAAATGTGATACACTGCAGTTTTTTCTTTGTATTTTCCATGAACCATAGAATCATACCAGTAAATTGATTTAGCCACAAACCTGGGTTAAGGTACTAAAACTACAACACTTAAATAACGGAATAATGGGGTATATAATTAATATAATACACAAATTTTTTAATCATCCATGACCCAGAAATTCATGAGGGAAAATGTCATTATCGGCAACTATGCAATTTCACTGCGCCATACTGTAGGAAAATAGTTTCTCTCAAGCACAAAAAGGTTGTCAAACAAACTATTTGTATGGCAAAATCTTGTATTTCTTGCTTCTAATGTACAATAAAGAAAATCTCTGCCCTCAAACCTGTGAATTGAGTAACTATCTGAGCTGATAGCTTATCAGGCAACGCAACAAAAGATTACTTTAGCGTTGGTTGTACCGTCAGTACATTAGGTAGCATACCTCCAAGCCCAATTCTGCACCCTGCACAACCACTTCAACAACTCTTCCCCTATTTACAGTCTCTCATTCAGTTTATATGTAAACAGAAGGCCTAGTGAGCGCGTGACTGGTAGCATGACCCCTTACACTGCAGGGCAGCCCCTACAGAGCCTGTGTGTAAGCAGAGCGCCCCCTGGTGTCAAGCGCTAGCTCAAACACAGAGAATACATATCATTGAACGCCACCAGGAACCAAATTAAAATTACCTGCTTGACCTTCTTTAGCTCCTCCTGCATTGTATGATGGAGGCTCTTTGATTCAGCCAACTGGTCCTATTCCAAAACAAAAGTAAATAACATAAATATATGGTTTAGATAATACTGATAAAATTTCATGCTTTCCAAAGAAAGGTAAAAAATTCAATAAATAATTGAATTTCGACCTGTAGTTTTTTTCCCCAAAAAAATCCCCAAAAAACTCTAAAAGAAATTCTTTTTTCTTTCAGAAAAAGCTATGTGTGCTTTTGATGATCACAATTGTCCATGTTTTTGTGTAGAACTGGACAAATGCAAAGGCCATGTCTGTTCAGTCATGCTGCCATACTGATTCTCCACATCACCAAGGAAGGTGGATGAGTTTCTTCTCGTCACCTGTAGTTTCTTTATCTCTCGCAGAGCTTCAATATGGTCTTTTCTCAGCCGTTCCATTTCCTCGAGGTCATCCGAATCTGAGGATGAAATCTGGCGTGCCCCCAGAAGAAGCAAACGGTCAGATTAATATGGAATCGTCATGAGAGTGAGTATTAAACCCAAGTAGACAGGTCTTAATCTGAGCCATTTAAGTGGTGTGTGTGTGTGTGTGTGTGTGTATATATATATATATACACTACTTAAATGGCAATTTACAATTTACTACATTAATTAAAATTCCAATTACAGCCCTGTGAAGGCAAAAACTGAGTTTAATAATGATCCTGTACCTGACCTTACCATATATTTTGGCTGTCATTTTAAGTTGAACTAATTGAATAAAATTTATATGAATTAGTCAGGAGCATTTGGATTAGGCAGTACCTACCCTCGGCTGCTCTGGTGGCTCTAGAAGGCTTGTAAGATCATCCGATGCAAATCTGGTGAGCTCTTGTCCCACGTCAGACTCGTCGGCCGGCAACTTCAAGAGCTCTCTGGTAATCTCCTCAAAATCTATGCAGAAAGCGAAGCGTAGCTATTAGTATTGCAGTTAGCATTTTTCGCAGAGGCATCGAGCCCCTCAGCATCTGAACGGGGTGATCGAGCTCGAGGATTAGCCGGTCCATATTCGGCCGTGGCGCTTGTATGCTGAGAAGAATTCGGTGTGTACCATCGAGGTATGGAACTCTTACCTCCGTAGGCCACTGTGCCGGCTGGGTCAGAGCTCAGTCGCTCCTTCAGTGCGAGCTGCTGTGGCTCCGTGGGCTTTATACCCAAACACGCTAGGGCCTGAGGGCAGAGCCTGGGTTAGAGAGCTAGGTCAACACACCGCAAACCTTGGGAGTCGTGGAAGTTCCGAGCAGGGGGACTGCCGACTATGAAACCCGACCCCCCCATGTCCGTTTCAACCTAAAAGAAAATCGCTGACTTTCTGATCTCAACAGTGAGCAGTGCATTAAAAATTCTGGGAAATATTCAGCAGCAGTAAAGCTTGTAGGCCCTAACAACAACTCGTCAAGGTTTATACCAGGTAAACAGAGCAAATGGTCCTTTTTTTATTTGGAATCGACAATTTTCTCCCACCCAATTTGGAATTTCCAATTGTGTTAATACATCTTGACTACATGACTCCCACCACCACACACAGGGAGAGTAAGCAAGTACGACTAGGCTCATCCAATCATAGTTGCCTTTGAACCACCCGTCTCTTTTCAACACTGCAGGCTACACAGCCCGTACGAGAGGTACGTCCCTCTCGACAGTGCTGCAAGCCAGCACGTGCCAGGGAAACCTGTTTGAGAGGCTGGTTAGCGACAAGCTGGGAAAACCCCTGCTGATTTAACCTACCCCAGCCTGCTTTCCTGGTCACAATCGGTTAATGACAAGAGCTGGATTCAAACCGGCAAACTCCAGCTCATAGGGCTCAGTTGGCCCTCGGGCGATCACCCTATACCGACTGAGCCACAAATGGTTAAAGCATTCTGTCCTGTACAGACACCCTAGTGACATAGTGCGCTGACAGTAGACTCATTCAGTTTTGATTCCCCAGCAGCATTGTGGGGGTTTTGGAAGCAGGCTGGTGCCACACACTAACATCAAGTGATACAATGACTCCACTGAAATGTTGCAAAGACGCAAATGGCTGCAAAGGTTCTGTGAGCGGCCTTCATTTAGTTTGACACTTCCGTGTTGAGCACAGCAGGCTTTTTTGGCAAAAGCCATTCACAGAAATGCTGAAAACTACACAGACTGACCTGCTCCAATTTCTCCAGCTTAAGGCGTCTGCTGGAGTTGAGAGAAACCTTTCTTTGTTCCGGCAAAGCGTTTACAGTCATGGCACCTGCAGAAGGAAAGATGGCCAGGTTCAGGTCTTTGTGTTCATCTGCTTGGCCTTTCTCAGCCCCGCTCCCTGGATCTCCACCCAACCCTCTCTGACCCATATTGCCTTGGCCCAACTGATCTTCTCCCTGCTTAAAACTACTCCTGAGCCAACCATCTGTCCAATCTCTCGATTGTTTCTGACTGCAGTACTCTTTTCAGAACCCTGGAATCAGGGCCGGATGCAGCCTGCTTTGACTGGGGCTGGAGAGAAAATTTCTGGGGGTATCATGATGGTATATAATATAAACATGTAACGTGTAACATGCGCGGCAGAAATCTGGGGGGGGCGTAGCCCAACTCTGCACCCCTCTGTATCCGGCCATGCCTGGTATTAGTGTGCTATGGCCTACATAGCCCGGATGAGGATTTTCCATTGGCTAGATTGGAGCTTTGCTTGAAAGACGTAAGAGATTGGATGTCCTTGAATTCCCTATTGTTGAATTCTGACAAAACAGCAATGAACATCCTTGGCCAAAAAGGCCATCGTACAAAGCTTAATGACTACGTGCTGGACCTATATGGAAAGCTGATAGAACAGAGTGTATTGATTAAAGATCTTGGAGTTACAATTGATCCAGATCTTTCTTTTGACCGCCATACTAAAGATATTGCTAGAATAGCATTCTACGACCTGAGAAACATTGCCAAGATTAGACATTTTTTAGGTGATCGGGATGCAGGGAAATTAATCCACACTTTTGTTACTTCCAGACTTGATTATTGTAATGCTATATTATCAGGTGGCTCAAATACAGCCACAAATACATTACAAGTTGTTCAGAATGCTGCTGCTAGGATCCTTACTAGACGTAAGAAATATGATCGCATCACACCAGTGTTGGCTTCATTACATTGGCTGCCAATAAGGCAGCGGGCTGATTTTAAGTTACTTTTGTACTTTTTAACTTTTAAGGCTGTAAATGGGCTAGCTCCCTCGTATCTGATGGATATTATAGTCCTGTATGTCCCATCTAGATTACTTCGCTCACAAGAGGCTGGGAATCTATATATATATATATATATAAAATCTGGAGGTAGAGCATTTGCATATAGAGTTCCACAACTATGAAATAGCCTCCCAAAATTTGTGCAGGAATCGGACATAATCTCTATATTTAATGCAAGATTAAAAACGCATATTCAAACTTGCATACAGTCAATAGGGGGACTGTGACAGTGAAGGGACGGTGGCCATTAGAAATGTTTTGGTGATAAGAACCATTTCTGTTGTCACACCGTCATTGGTGGTTCCCCCCTAGTTGGCTGGGTTCTGCCTTTGGTGGGGCGGGATGGGTTTGGACCAAATTCATGGCCATGTGTTGTTTGCGCCACTCACCCTCTTTGTATGCTGCCATAGATATATGTAGCCGTGACCACTCACAAAGTTTCATTAAAATTGTTTTCAAATTACTTGATCATCCTGCTTCCATAGGTAACCATCTCTCTCTTTCGAGCAATTACGTGAGGCATCCTGCAGGACTGCATCACTTTCACCACAGCAACCAGTGGACCTTTAGACTGGACTCCAGCCATCTGGGCCCCCAGCGGTCTCCTCCGGATATTACAATATTTTGGAACTCCTCGACTGGAGAGCGTCAATAATATGGACATTAGATCGTTTAATACAACTCCTAGTGCCGGCCAGCAGAGGCTTCTTCCTGCCCGCCTAGGGAGTTTTTCCTTGCCACTATTGCCACTGGCATGCTTTTGGGGGGTCAGGCCTGGGACATATTGTATTTCTCAGTATGTAAAGCTTCTTTGTGACATGGAAACATGTGAAAAGCGCTTTTTAAAAATAAATTGATTGATTGATTGATATATATATATCTACAATACATCACATCATAGGTCTGTGCTCAAAATCTGAAGTCATTAAACAGACTCTTCATCTGTCCCTAGAGTCTGATACCAATAGAAGAGACCTTCTTAACCACTGCAGTCGGCTCTAAAATCTTTCTAGTTTAAAATTGTACCTGGGTTCCTTCCAAGACAGGTTGTGAAATTAAACATTTGGCTGAGGTTTTACCATTTCTTTGCAAATGATCTGCAAACTCGATCAACTTTAAATGTAAATGTTGTTTGTCACTATTTGATATCAGTTATATGTTGTGCTATTCTATGCACTTAGACCTAGAGTCCTAGATTGTACCTGGGTCGCAGTATAATATTTATTTATAACTATAGAGAATATTTAACTCTAAGTGTTTGCACTTAAATTGATCAATCTTTTTAGTTTTACTCTGCACTTGTATTTTTAAAAATAATTAAATGATGCTAAATATTTCTGCCACATATTGGAATAATAATAATAATAATAATAATAATAAATATTAAATATAAGTATTGGATGGAAGTCTTTCGAGAAATCTCCCTTTGAGAGACGGCGAACACAGTTGCCACCAAGGCTTCCGTAAAGTGCAGATCACGGGAGACAGAGCAGCAGGAGTGTGACTGCGTGCTGCTAGGCGGAACCTTAACGATTGTGTGAGCAACAATTAACTGCCTTCCAGTGCGTTGCTAACCCCCACCCCCCCGTCACCCGCAAGCCCCACTTGAACGGCTCCGCCACTGCCGGCGACGCCTTGAACAGCGGGCGGCCGGCTTCCCGTCGGCCGGACAAGCGTGCTCGCTTCCCTTCGCAAGCAAAAGGGAAAATGGGAGAGGAGAAAAACTGCGGCGACTCCGCTTCCACTTGGGAATTCCTTTGCTCTCCGCATGCTGTTCTCCGCTGTTATTTCACAGACAGGCAGAATGTTCGACACCTTCCAAATGAGCAGTCTGGCGGCCGCCTCCCTACCTCCCTCACTTCCTCCACCAAACATCTCGCCATCTGCCATCTGTCTCTCCTCTCCAGCTCAGCAATTCGGTCAAGTCGCACAACTTCACTGCCTGCGCTGGAAAGTGGATCGCATTCGCCATTGTTTAAACAGAGGTCGAAGGCCAGAGGGGGTAGAATCTAGGATAATCGACCCCGCCATATACTGTAGTGCAAGAGGGGGGACTGCAGTGGGACGTTAAGTCGCTGTAGAGCAAGTCACAAGCAAGTCTCAAGCCAAGTCAAGTCAACAAGTCTCAATAGAAAATAATTATGTGCCAAACACAAATAAAGAAGCACAGAGGTTTTCTACAAGGTTTTGTTTCCATGTCAACATAACAAAGTGCACACTGCAAAGCAGTCAATTATCTTCAATCACTAAAAATATAATATGGTAAATTATATATAAAAATTGCATTTTGAAAAACAACCTTGGCCTAGCTAACGAATGTATTTGTATGTAAAGTTACTGATTTCATTTTAATACCAGTAACATCTTACCCCAGTATGGGCTGAATTAAAAATAAAACAATGTCTCTAGCTAAATGAGAAATTTATAGGACTGCATTCAGCACTATTCCCATGGATAGATTACAGCTTGAACTTGTTGCAATTTTGATGTTAGTGCCATCATCTTTTCCGAATTTGGTTCTCCATCAACCTGTACCTCCTCCACCAAATTGTCTTTATCTATTGATGGGATAAATAGGACCGTCACAGACAGCTACTTGTAAGCTTGCAGGCTAAGCTATCAAGGTGGTTACCTTTCTTTATGTGTCTTCAAATGCCACACAAAGTTGGAAGTGGTATCAATTGCATCGGTCATTTCGGAGCCACATGCTTTGCACACAGCAATTCCCTTGTTGTGACAACTGCGATGCAAGACGTGAAAGAAAGGAATCGGAAATGAATCGACTCACAGCTTTAGCATCGACTGTGTTGCAATCGAATTTGGACCGACTCATTAGTAGAACCATTTGTTGAACGTTTTTGCTAAAGTTGCTCAGTGAAAAGCACTCGATCAGAAACAGATGCATTTTTGAACATCTAGCTATGGATAGCATGTTCTAACCTACGTAGACTCGTTGAGTCACCACACTCAAGTCCAAATGAAGTCACGAGTCATGGGTGTTTAAGTCCAAGTCAAGTTATTTAAAAAAAAATTTTTGTCAGGTTTGTGACTTGGGTCGGACTCGAGTCCAAGTCCGGTAACTCGAGAATACACCTATGTGGAATAGCGGCGCTGTGCCAGGTCAAAAAAGTCTTTATGGTTCCTCCTATGTTTTTCCTATTGCATTCCTGTTTGTATTAAAAAATATTCTGTGCAGTTTAAAGGTAACAAAACTATAGTTCATGGGTCGCCAGTTCTTGTCGTGGACTTCTCAGCCTACCTCTAAACTAGCATCTGATTCACAGCTTGATTAAAAAGGTTGTTTCTAATCAAAATAACGTTTTCAACCAAACAATTATGAGGGAAGACCTGACGGCCCTCTTGGACCAAAACCACGCCTCATCTATACTTTAGGCACCTGCAGGTATGTCTTTTTACATTAACATTCACAATGAAAGGAACCATTTTCTTGCTTCCAGCTGTAAGAGAACGATGTTTTCAAAATGAAAGCCTGAGAAAAACACAGAGAAAAAAAATGCACAAACACTGATCAGGAAAAGCAGGACATTCCGTCTGTTTTGGTGGTTGAATATATAAATTACATGGAAATTTTGGTCAAACATGCAAGTCCACTTAAAAATCTTCAATAAAAAAAAAATTGGCACAAAACAAATGTTTGAAAAGTACATCTTCATAGCTATGGACGTAGGAGGCAAAGTGCTCAGAGGTGTACAAAAATGAAAATGGTCGGATATGTAAATATGTGGTCGAGTGGCTCTTCTCATTAGCTGGTGGGGATGTCAAGAATACTGAGCACCATTGGGGATGCAGACTGAGGACAGAATGAAAACTGGATCTGAAGAAATTGCCTGTGCATTTGATTAACAGTGAAAGTGACTGTGTAACAGGAAATTATTTAAAGGTGATTCGACTGCCAGTGATCCTGCATTGTGATCAAAAGTGCATCCTGGTCTTAGTACTTTAATGACATAGCTAGAGAAATAGAATCTTTTGACATTTACTATTCCTGTTTTCTGCATGCAACAAATGCCAGAACTGAATTAATAGGAAATATTTACAAATTAAGATGACATAATATTTTAAATGTTATGCACACTGATGTATAAATTTGTTATACCTCAATATAATGCAATTTGTTCTGAGTGACAATTCACAGAAAATAGCTACAACAAAAATTAGCTACAACAAATAACCTTTGATCAATTGATTTACTGTTGGCCAACATTAACCACTGTAGAAAAAAAAAACCGTTTTGAATAATCAGTATGTCTATTTATTTGCTTATATAAAATGTGAGTTAAAGGCAAATACATCATTTCAAGGATACATGATGATAGCGGGTGGTGGGGATCACCATTGACTTTGCTATTCATGTATCAGTTCTGGATATTAAGAGTGAGTGAGAAAATAATCAAAATTTTTCATGAAAATGTCTGTGTAATGTCAGATTGGTATCATCGCCATTCAAAAAACGTCCTGCAAATCTCCCAGAACAGGCCACAGGCCAGGGTAGTTCATTATTCCCTTATAAATCAAAAAGATCAAAATCAAAAAGTCTTCAGCATCATTGACAGACCACAACAAGGAGGACGATGGTTCAGCCAGGCTAACCTGGCACACACCAATCACTATTCACCCACGTCTTTACACTTCACATCATATCATGCTCCTTTCCATCTGGAGGGAATAACATCCCATATACCGTGCAATAATCTCTTAGCGCACACGCACACACACACACGAACAAAACAGAGGTTGCTAGTTTTCATGGAACCTTTCGAAACGTTGATGCGGAAGTGAGCAGGCACAAGGCACCTCGCCCCCTCACGCTGAGCATGCTGGGAAAGGATTCACCCCTTACCACAGCCACCCCAGGCGGGAGCAAGGGAGGGAAGCGTCCGCCCTCGGCAGGAACGCCAACTAAAAAGCCAAACCGCGCGTGCTTCTCCAACAACGCCGGTCGAGGGGCTTTCAAAAACACCTGATCCTTTTCCCCAGAGCGTTCTCTCGGCCAGTCCTAAAGCTACACACATAGCGGCATCTTTCATCCGGGCCTTATCTCGGCAAAGAGCTTCAGAAATCGATCTGGAGCCCTGTTCGAGAACGGATTTCAGTACCGACACACAAACAGAAGAAGGAAGGGAAGGAAGGCACAAGGAATAAATGTGAGCCGCACTTAATTCTGCCAAGATACAAGAGCGGGTATCTGCGTTACTGTGGGCGTTTTGCTGCGGGCTAAACATGAAAATAGGAGAGCCAATTCAGACCTCGGTTTTGAGAGAGAGAGAGAGAGAGAGAGAGAGAGAGAGAGAGAGAGAGAGAGAGAGAGAGAGAGAGAAAAAAAATGCTCTCAAATAAATCATATGCACTTTTGAGATGCAGCAAGGACCTGTATGGAAAAAAAAAAAAAGCTTGCATCCGTTTATTTTTCAAGTTTTTGGATTGAGAGGTGTGCGTCGTGGCTGTGCGTATTGCTTCGAGTGCAATGTCATGGCACAGCTGCTGAAAGACGTAAAACACCCCAATGCAAAATGCTGGACAATTTTTTGGCCCAACACGTTGGACCATCATACAGCAGGTAAAATTAGTACAACCTGATGTGTGTTCTCTACATAACTTGGAGAGTGGAGAATAGTGCTGCGGTGAGGTTTGACTTTGTTAAAGGCAACAGTCATCAGTTCCCGTTTAAATAGGATCTCAACAATCACAGAAGAATCCAGACATTGCCTGCGTCCACCTCAAAGGTCACAAATATAACACGGTTCCCCTTGGCCATACTCAAGTCACTCTCTCTGTATTTTCACGCATTTCGGTGCAATTAGTGAACTGAAAACGGTGATGTATAGATCACAGTGTGACATGATCACTAACAGTCAGAATCCTGGGGAGACCAATTGGTTACCAGCCTTGAGTGGTGGTGGGAGGACGCTTCCAAGCGGAAACAAACAGTTCCATAAATAAAATGTGTGGGGTGTTGGGTGCAACAAATGGTTGATTAAGATGGAATGAAAATGAAAGAGTCCTCCCATGCCCTCTAGGCAAGGTGGCAAGCATCCACACAGGAACCCCACCTTAGGCAAGGTGCTAACTCTCTTTATGAGAAGAGACATTTTAGTACATCGTAATGTCAAACAGCTCATGTTATACTTTGACAGGGTTAAAGGTTCATATTGCTATAGGTCTTCGAATGCATATAATGACTGAGCTACTTTCCATTTTTTCTGATGTGCGTTGCATTAAAGTTTAAACTTAGGTTGGCCTCAAGTTCCCTGGTGCTTCCCTTTGAGAAACGTAGTTGTTCCCAACAGGGGTAGCTACAAGTCTCTTCATAACCAGAAGAGAAAGAACATTTGTTAACAGATCCTGAAACTGTAGCATCATTTTCTTGGTTTTTTTTTTTTTTTACTTTCTTGATCAGATTAATTTGTTTATCAGACTGGAGGGCGATTATAAGGATTACCAATTTTTGCTCTATGGTGCATTGTGATGCCATTTTAATGTGTCACCTGATACTGTGAAACAGAATCCACTACTCATCCACTACCTCAGGGTTTCCTAATCCTGCTCCAGGAGGACCAGCATTACTATCTCTTTAAACAGTAATCAACCACAGTAGTGTGAGAAAAGACTGGATAAGCTCATTTAGGGCAATAATTAAAACACACAGGGTTGCTCTAGAACCAGGAAGGGCAATGGCAGAATCCCAGTTAGTCATAAATTACAAAGATAAGAAATATCCTAGAATTTATTTATTTTTGTGGTTAACATCAGTTAATTTTAGTACAAAAATGAAAAAAGTACGAAATATTACTTTCACAACAGACGGTTACAGTACTTGACCTTAAAACACACCTATCAGGAATATTCATTTAAAGCGTACAACACGCTTTGCTTTCCCATAGCAATATTGCAGCTTAGGAAATGAGCCTAACCGAGAATATGAAATGCTAAGGGCAAAAAGCAAGTCTCCACCGAGCCGTGACACACCCGCAGCAGAGTAGCCTCAGGCAATAGTTTAGGATAACTACCCACCCAATCCCGCATGAAAAAAAAACCGGAGTGACATAGCGCTCGAAAAACAAACCCACAGCGCAAAGTGCATCCCAAACAGTCACGTTCGGGAGGGCCTGCACCAAAAGCAGGCATGATGCCATGAGACTCACTTTCGCCATTCAAATCTCCACGACCTAAGGGGTGATCAACACCTATTAAATTGACTGAAGGGCACCTTTTCATTACAGTAATTTTACAGAGTTCCCGGTTTCCATGGCAACACCGCCCACACACTGACGGCGGGAGGAAAAGAGGTTTCCATTATGTGGCCTTTCTCAGCTTTTTAAATGTCACCGGTGCCCACCTATTTATGTCTAATACATCCCCACCCCAACATGGGCAACATGTTAACTTTTTTAGCTAATTAAAACGAGCCGAAATTACCGTTTACGCTACCGGAATTGCAATGAATGATACCTTTACACGAAAATAATAATTTGCGTTCAATTTACCGTAAAAAAAATGATATGCGAAAATCAGGGATGACCATCCATGATTTTGTATCTTGTTTTTGTTCCCAAATTCGGAAGTTGATATAAGGAATCACCAAATATCGCTGTGCTCTAATTCTATATGAAACTGCCAATTCATCGGGCGCCAACTATGCAACCTCTTTGAATAATATAGGAGACCTCACATGTTGCTTTAAAACACATTTTACATTTTACATAACGATGTTAATTATCTTTTTAAAGTGGAAAAATTTTGTTGTTAGTACTGAACTTAATGTGAAACACGTGTAGAATTATTTTCAACAAATTCTTGGTTACCTGAACGAGTCCTTTTTCATTAGGTGAGAACTATTTTGTCTTCCCCCTGTATACTTTCAGTCATTAGTCACTATGACAACAACCAATAATTGTCATATTAATATTATTTAGTTGCTTGTTAGACACACTTACACAATCCCTTTTTTTTAAATGTCATACCATTTCACCCATTTAGGAAGCTGGATACTTACTGAAACAATTTAGGTGAAGTGAAGACGGCAACCGTTTGGTTAGAAAACCGGTAAATTGACTAGGCCACCTAAAAGCAGGACAAATGACAGTTACCTGGACTGGGGTCTGCAGGGGCGACACTCTCTGGAGAGACGACAGAAGGCTCATCTGTTTTCACAGGGAAAACTCGAACCTGCAGTGCAAAAGCATAATCAATTTGTGCTAGAATAAAATGTTGTGATAAAATATAAATGCTGTGTTTGCATTCTGTTGACGGGAGTGATAGGAAGAATGAACACCCTAATTCAGGACAACATTTCCCAGAAGGCCACAAATTGAAAGGCACCTGACTAATTAACCTGTAATTGGTTGGGTGCAGATATAAATGGGACCACACCCTCAATCACTACAGTAATCCAGGCACGTTCTTATGTATATCAACAAAAACCAGTTAGCACCGGAGAAGACCTCCTTCAGACTTACCTGACTTAGTTTGACTGAAGGCAGGGTCTCACTTCCAGTATTGAGGCAGGATGATATCTTTGGGACCTGGCTGCCAGATGGGGTCAGCAGAGTAAGCCCAGTGGGCCTCAGCATCTGGGCACTTCCGATAGGTGGTGGCTGTAGGGAAATGGGGCTCTGGGAGCCAGTGCTGGAGCTGGAGGAGGTCCTCCCGCGGATGAATGCAATCTCCACCGTGGGGTCCGGTCTGCGAAATAACGGCACGCAGAACCACTCACTTCCCTGTGTGTCAGTCATTAACGCCCAACACGGGACCGAAAGCACAGCGCAACCACAATTCACATGAGAAGATGAGAAAAGTATGAAATAACCCGGTAGTGGGCAACGCATTTCAGGCATGATGCACTGTTAATGCTCTTTTAACAGGGGCCGTTGAGCATCTGAAAATTATTGCAATTCATTAAAGCCTTGGAATCATGTATTTTAACACCTGCATGAGTGATTCAGGGTTGAACTCTTTTTTATCCTGCGACACATAAAGTGTTATGTTTTATATATATATATATATATATATATATATATATAAATATACACA
>JAOVYW010000074.1:4842784-4854240 GCA_025775045.1 Hiodon tergisus | reverse complement strand
TGTATACTGACGTTTAAATTCAGCAGAAAACGGCAATTGCCTAAACATATATTTCTTATGTATGATGATGTTTGATACTATTGTGGTTTGCAGTTTTCTTCTATACAGTTGTACAGTAATAAGAATTGCAATCCAACAAACGGGAAGATGCCAAAAAACAAACAAACCATGAAGGTCGGGTGAGAAAGTGTCTGCACAAACAGCGTGTTTTGTAATTATGATTTCCAATAAACATTGCTGACAGGACAAGCAGTTGTCTTTTGGAGTCGCTTTCCATTTATATCCAGTTTTTTTTTTTTGATGTGATGAGTCTTTTCAAGTGAAATTAGAAATAGAATTACCATTTTCATTTAGGAAGTTAGATATCATTTATATTTAAAAGGAGAATTTATCATTTTAAAAAAATTCTTAAATTTAACCACAAATGCAAAGTTACCCAGGAGTAGTTAATTTAATTTAAGGCTTTCCTTTAATCTTAAAGTAAAAATGTCCTTTTCATAAAAATAAAAAAAATCCCAGTGCAACTGGATTACTGTATCAAAGAACATCCACGGGCCTCTTCAGGTCTTGAAATAGAAATTGGTGGATGTTTCCTATGAAAGAGCCTAGATGCAAAGCAGACAGGATTTTCAATACTATGATGATAATCCGATTGCATTCAAGCATTCCATGCGGTTTGTATCTGTGTTGTTATGCCACGTTCGGAATCGAATTGATCTGGATGTCATTTCTTAACTATTGTCCAGAAATGCACTGTGTCAATTTACAGAAAAATGTCTTAATCAATGGGTTAAGAGGCTCCGTTCTGGTTATTTACGTCACAAAAAGTATACCGTTCTCTGTTCTAACTTCCTAATCAAAATGTCAACCAACAATTGAAATGGCTGTACCCTAGCAGTTTTTGTTTGCCAATAGCCAATATTGGGGTTAGCCCAATAAAAACGTTTTGTTGGTTGTAGTGATACCAACCAAAATTGTACACACAATACCTTTAATGATACGAATTTTAGTTTTCAATTTGAACAGTATGACGCGTGTCGATAGTCTTAGAAACACAGATCACCGTTCATACTAGCAACGTCAAACTATGTATTCATGTTAACGTAATATTCCAACTTAATGTGGTTTTTTTTAAAATTTGATAACATTGAGGCAATTAAAGAGTCATTCAAAATTATCAAGTGTTCGTTTTTTTGATGTGATGAAAGAATAATTACCACCAGTTGGCAAATAAGTAAAATATCGGCAGTAAAAAAGGCGTCAAGACATTAATACAATGTTCTCAACAGGCAGCTCCTGCCTAGTTGCGAGCAATACAACATATCTGGAAACGTAAATAAATGTGAGAAATACTGGCCGCGTTTGGGTGGGGACCGGTCAACTAATAAAAAAACTATTAAAACACCCAGTGAATGCTTAGTGCTAAACAAATCCAGCCTTTTTAATATAAGTGTCTGTTTTCCACAGGACCGTGATTGGAAAATACTAATTTTGCAGTCGCCATTAGATGTTGGATTGAGAAAAAATGTACAATGGAGTACATAGTAGACACGCCGTACGCAGGGTCGCGTATTTTCAGTTTAAATTAACTGAGGCCTATAGCCCTTAATTTTTTTAACTAAAACAGAGTTAAAGCAAGATTTTTTTTTTAAGTAAACCGTCCCTGAATCTCCTGTGAATTCTGTGCATGGCTTTGTGACAGTAAGCTATTATAGAAAAGGTGCCATCACAAATAAAACGGAAATTTTGTTAATATTTTTGTTGAGTGTTGTTTGTACAGCAGTAACTAAATCATACAGCCTACCTACGTTTAATTTATGGTTAGGGAGAACACCGCGGCAACCTATGGGTCATGTTCAAGTACTTTCAATAGGACTAACTAAATTCCTAAAACTACATTTCAAAAATTGTGTTTTCTTCTACCGTGTCACCGTTTAAAGTTACTTTGCAATGGGACTATATAATACTTTTCCATTACAGTTAACGGGATGTATTCCCCGCTCGGTGGCTCTGCGTGCTTCTATACGTCCTGAGGAAGGAGGAAAACGCTTCTCACTGTTGTCTGTATGTTGACAGGCTGATTACGGAGGAGGAATGGTGTCGTTTAGTTGAAATTAGCTAGCTAAACCTATATTATTCCGTGGTAAATACTGGGCCAGCATAATGAACCTTTTACCGTCCAATCCTCATGGAAATGGGCTTCTGTACGCTGGATTTAACCAGGACCACGGTGAGACCTTGGTTTAAGTATCTCTTGATTCTACATTTATCAGTGATGTTTGCAACTGATAGCCGAGGATGAAATCTATTTGGTTTTGCTGGTTATGCGTTTTAAAACTATGCCATTTTAAAACTATTAACCAGCATTAGTTTATGACGATTAATGTAAACGTCCTTACTGTCATCATTTTTACTTAAAAGGATATGTACATTTTTCCCGTGGCAACCATTTTAGCTAGCTAGTTAGCCAGCTTCTTTTCACAGAGAACTCTTAGTTTGGCCTCAACGTAGGTTATCGGAAGTGGAGTAAAGAGTCAACGTTAGTCAGTTGGCTATAACTGGATAACGACATTAATGATGACCACATTTTATCGAATGGTATCGATAATATCTACGGGTGAAACTTGAGAATTTATATTCTGTGTATCGGCACAGCTAATCAGATACTGCATGACATATTGTGTACAGGCCCCAGTTGTGCCTTAGGACCTCGAATAAATGCAATATTGGGAAGAACACTAGGTTTTCCTCAACGTTTTACGTCTGTGTAAAGACAGACAGACCGAGAGAGGCGACTGTCTCTTCTCTTGTATTATATATTGGCTTATTTTCAAGGTGCTGCATAGAAGTAGCGATTCTATTAAGCGTGGATGTTCACTCGATCCTTACAAAAAGTGTTTATACCGAGAATTACCACAGATGAATATGCACTAACTGGATGGTTCCTTATTTCTGATATAAACAACTCAGTAAAAATGGGAATTGTTCTTCCACTGCAGACCGGATATACCTTTAGTTCTGCGCCTCCCTGGATGTAATGTTATCGGACACTGATGAATATTGAACATTTATTACGGAATGACCAAGTTTCTTTTTCCAGTTTAACATTTATTCTTAATCATTTTAAATAAATCATTTTTCTTAAATAAACCGATTTAGGAAAGTCAATTATTAAAAACATGGATGCCAATAAAAAGTTAGCATTCTTTGGTGTTTAATTATTTGACACTTCCTATTTCATGTAAGTCATCTGCAAGATGTATATGACGCCCCATGTGACATGTAATTGGTCACAAAGGTTTGGTGGCATATTAGATTACACTGCAGCCTGATATGATTTTTGCAGGGGATCTGTTTAGTCTATGTACTTGCAATTTTGCTTAAACTCAGTATTGGTCTTCTGTCAAATATTAAAGGGAAGTTAAGAGATGTGCATATTGGGGTTTTATTATGTGCCCACCTCTTTGCTTGTATTGGTGTTACTGCTAGGTTCGGTCTTATTTTAGCAGACATTAAAATATTTTTTCATGAGGACAAGATCAAAAAAATTGTAGCACCTGAAACTGAAAGCCTTGCATATTTAAATAGAACTTAAACACTCCTGACCATTTCCAAACACAATGCTCAAAGCATTAGTTTGTGTCAAAAACTTTTATTTAATGTAAAATCCCTTATTAAATGATTGCATTCAAATATATGCTGTCCTTTTTATGATGCATTTTAAAAGTTTGGAATTTGAAAATTTTTTCGCATGCAGTGTGATTATAATTTTTCACACTAACTGTATTTCATGAGGAGTTACAAGGCTGTTAAAAGGCCACTTAAAATGGTGTGACCCGGTTGTCGGGGGTTGGTCTCATCAAAACTTTCTTTCTTGCAGAACTGCCAATCCTTAAAAGATGTACCTGACAATGATGTGCATATAATAGCCCTCTCACCCTCCGACTCCTACAGGAATACATTATTGTTCTAAATTGAAGCTGAGGTTCCAATTTAAAAAAGTAAAGAAAAAAAACTTGCAAATAATTTTAGACAATTAAACAATAATGTAATCAATTGCTTGGCAGACTACTATACCATAAAAGCTGGCATAATTATTATTAACTAAAAAAACAAGATTTCTGTCTATATGTTAAGCAAGGTTCGTATTTAATGTTCAAGTTATCATTGTGATTTTAGCACTAGCTCCTACAATTTGGCTTAGATCTAAAATATATAAGATGCTGTTTTCTTGACTTATTGAAAGTCAGATTCTGAAAATAACTACCTTTTAAGTGCAAAATAGGTCCCACTGGAATAATAATTTGGCTTATTTACTCAAAAGTTTTTCCTATATGTTGAATAATTCTGTATTTTTAGTCCACCATAAGTCTATAAATGACCCATTTTTTCCCCCTAAGAAGTGGACAATCAATGTACATTGACCCAGGACTTGAATCACTGAATAATTACTGACCTCGGTATGTTATTAGTAAACCAATTTGCTTTGCCTTGGTGTACATTTTAGAGTGAACATCAAGCTTACTCGTTACAGACAGGGGACATAAAGATTTGCTCACTTATTGCAAATTTATACATACCTTCACCTTTTGTCATCGGATCAGAGATCAGAGGGTAGAAGAGTGGTAGTGATTTAGATTTTAGAAATTTCAAAATTAAATTTCAGTTAGAAGTTTGGAAATGTGAATTGGGAGTTTTTTTATTGGGATCATGACAGACTAACTTTTTAGTTGGTGCTAGGTATTATTGAGTAACAATTTATAATAAAAAATCAGTGTCAATGCTGCCATTTCTTAATGACTGATGAGTCTAGTTCTTTCATTTCCTTAATCTAGAAGGATTATTTCGGAATTGAACCAAGTTTTGTATGTCATGTGCAAAGGTCTTATACCTGCACAGTATGCTAATCAAAAACCGGTCTGAGTTTTGACAAACTTGTAACAACCTGACAGCGCTTTGACTTGATTGTGTCTGTAAAAATATGCAATACCTAATAATATTTGATTGAATATTTGATTGACACGTGACCTTTGTTAGCCCTATGGTGCATCTATCATTTGTTGTCAATGTAAGAAACCTTTACTCACTTCATGCACAAAGAGTTTAGTGATGTTTCATGCAGATTCCTGTTTCCATGGCATGACATGTGCAGACACGTGACGCTCGCTTGCCCACTCTCTGAGTCACAGAGAGTTTGAGAAAACGGATGCCTGCCTTTCCTTGCCATGTTGTGTGGATATGTATAACACTGCCTTGAATTGAAGCGGGGCAGAGAGTAGGTAAAGGGCAGGTTTGCTAGGTGCAACCATCCGTTAAGCGTAAATGTAGGTCCGAGTGAATGTGCCTGAGATTTACAATGGCATAAAATTTTCAAATATGCTTACGTTTAAAAAGGGGATAACATTTAATGGAATGGAATTTTTTGATCCCGGCTAAAGTTAATGGTTGTATTTGTTTACTGGATCAATGCGTTAAACCAGCCTGTCAGGTGACAAGAATCAGACAGTTTATGTCAAATAATATTTTTCTTACTAGGTTTTTAATAGGCTATTTGTTTTCATTCTGAAGCCAGTTGCACAGGTCTTTAAGACAATACAGCTACGTTGTCTATGTTTTGGTTCCATTGGGCGGGGCTCCCTAAATATCCGTTGGACAAACGGTAAAGTTGGTATTGGCAGAGATGAGTCATTTTAGGTACTGGTTCATAACTTTAACCGTTCAACACAGTATCTTATGATCATAATGATCATGTCTAATCATCATGCACTCTCAATAATGATAATGGTGTCATTTACTACATGCTCTCAGTTCACAGTTATACTTTTGCACGTATAAATCTCAAAGGCAATCAATTCAAAATTTCTTCTAGTACAAGTAGTACAATAAGCTTTTTTGAAATCATTTGTTGGGATAGTCACACTCAAAACAAGCCCCGGTCCATGCGGGACTGGTTCCGCAAAGCAGTTTGGCCTTCACTGACAATAACAGATGTTATAGTGATACTGTAGCACATTTTGAGACCTTAAAATAAAATCGTTTCCTGCTCAGGTGTTGTCAGGACTTCAGGTGCAAACAAAGTAAAATTTATGTTAATATTCTGTCAACATTCGGCTGTCGTCTGGTTTAGTCTGAGAGACTGAGGGCTATTTATTAATGAGGGTCTGTGGAGCTTCATAATTATTAAATCAAGAAACCACCAGGAGTTCTAATACAAAAACCACCGCTAACTAGATGTTTGTCATCAGTCATGATCTGTTCTGCACAGCGGGTTATTCTCTCTCTAGTAATATGGGCTGAATTCCAAGCCCTGAAAATGAATGATTTCAATTTAGCTGAAGGTCTCTTACTGGCAGTGTTGTGAGTTCTCTTAAAGCTCATCATTTGTCTCTCACCCTGTGCTGTGTGTCTTAACTGCACCTTTCTAAGGCACCGAAGCGCTTCTTTATCGGGTCAATATTAAAAACCAAGTGAAAGGTCTGGTTTATATGCTGTGCAGAACTGCTAAGCCCCACATGGAGACACACATGTATCTCAGCCATAATTCTCACATTCTTCTCCAGTCCCTTTCCACCCCCCCACCTACCCTATCCTAATACCGATAGTGTTTAACTTCAGTCTTTCCTGTATGAGCGACTTGTTTAGGTTAAACTGCCGCACTCATAATCCTCTCGTTTGGTTTACTGATTTACTGAAAAACAATTTCCGCCACGTAGGGCAGGTGAGTTGTTTTCTTGCGGCTCTTGATTTTCACCGAGAGATTGTATAACTTCAGTTAAAATGTTGGACCTTGGAACTTCTGATTCAGGCCTTTGCTCTCCACCGTGTGGTGAATTTTATGTTTGCACAGTTGCCTGGGTATAGGCAGTCAGCCAAACGAATAAGTTCAGTCCATTGCAGATTTCAAGATCTCGGTTAACACACGCTCTTCTTTCGCTGTCCCAGTCAATGAGACAAGGTACGAGACAATGACCTAAGCTGTACGAGATAAAGGACTTGTGAGGCATACTTCCTTCCTGCAGATTGCTGGAGGAGGACGGCAAATAAGTCACATGAGAATTAGAATCAAGCTTAGTGACCTGTCTTGTGTTTTAGCTTGTTACAGCACCGTATGTTTATTTCAAATCCCTAGTAATGGTCAAAGGGAATGAGAGACAGTTGTTCAAAGGTTGAATGTATGTTTAATGGCTTAAAAACATTCAAAAGGTATTGGTTATTAGAAGTAAGCCTCGATCCGTTTGGACGTCTAGGTCAGACATTGTTTTCAATTTCTGCAAGGCTCGTCTTGTTTGCACTCGGAATTGGCGCTCTGTTGGAGCTCTCAGGTGTGACAGCTCTCAGGTGTGACAGCTCCCAGGTGTGCTCTCCAGTCGTGTCTCTGCAAAAGTGTAGGCCTGCATGCTCCCCTTGGTCTGGCGTGTCATTGAATATAAATGGTACCTAGGTCTGCGCAGGGAGAGAGAGCATGTGGTGCTGCAACCAGTTAATGTGGAGTCAGCCTGGTATTGTGGCTTATTCAGGGAAGTTTCAGCCCCTGCTGTGCTCTGCCTGCAAGATAGACTGGCTCGTCAAGACAGTGCAGCATTGCATTCACGCATGGCCAGCGAAGAGGGCAGACCCGCGTAACGGTCGGTACTGGATTCGGACATTATACGTTTCTGGTCCTGGATTAGGCATTCGGTGGTGATCAGGCATATTCTGAACAATTTACTTCTGGATAATTGTGTCTTAGGCTGTGTAGGTTGCTTTGAGGAGACGCGGGGGAGCCTGCTCCCCCTTAGACGCGTCGGAGCAGACCGCTATTGCACATTACTGTGAATTAAGGAAGTACAAGGGCGCATTAATGTTTTTTTTATTGCCAAAGCAATTATTTGTGGAGCTCAGACAGGCTCCCGTTGTCTTGGTTCCTTCCTTCCGTGATTGATGCCTGTCGGTGTCGGGCATGCCTTTTGGTGTGTATATATATGCTGTCCCTTAATGAGATCTACTGAACGGGGGAGCAACTGAGAATTCCGTTTTGTCTCTACACATCAGTAAATGCTACTCAATCCTTGCCCACATGCAGGATCACCAAACAGCCTTTCAGCATCCATGTTTTGGGAGCCTGTCGTGGCTCTCAGGCGAGTAGGAATGTCAGTCATTCCATATATGCCGCTAGGGAAGACAACAAAATAAATGTATTTTGTAATTAAAAATTTACACCGTAGTGGAAAAATGTTTGCTCTTATCGAGCTGTGAATTTAACTGTCGGCAAGATTATTCTTAATTTAACTTTGTTTTATTTTCGTTTTTTTGTGTTATTCCCAGGGTGCTTTGCGTGTGGAATGGAGAATGGGTTCCGAGTATATAACACAGACCCCCTTAAAGAAAAAGAGAAACAAGGTAAAGCCGCTTATTGAAAAACAAAACATTTTAATTTGTTGTTCCTGTTTTTTTTTCCTGTTTTTTTTTGTGGAATCACAATTAAAACACAATATAGTAGTAAATTTAGAATAGCGGACAGATAGTAACTGATTACTAAATTTGGAGTACATTTTAAGTGTTACTGTTACTGATCTATTGAAGAAGCAAAGATTCTTATCTTTCAACTCACAAGAGCGCACACACGGTTATTGTGTTCCCCGTGTGTTAAGGCCTAAGATGATGACATTGAATAAGGAGAAGTTAATCATTTCCTTGTTGAAGGAGCCCTGTGCTTGTGGCTCTACATGACCAGTTTTATTGGGCATTTTTTATTGTGAGAGGTGTGGCCGCTTCACTGTTGAGCTTACTTAGTAAGTTGCTTGGTGATCTCACGTGATTTGTCACATTTCATGTTGGGAATATTTTATTTATTTTTTCAATTTAGAATCGGCAACTATTTCTTCTATTTCTTCACAATTTGGCATCGCCAATTGTGCCAATGCGTCTCGGCTTGTCACTGCAAATCCTGCCACCGCACAGGAGCAGGGTGAGGAAGTAGTATGATTGGTCTCTTCAGATCCAATCGCCTTTGAGCCACTCGTCTCTTTTACACTCTGCAGGCTACACAGCCCGCACGAGAGGTTCAGCGCCGATTGGAGGAGCGGCACGTCCCTCTCGACTGCACTATCAGCCTGCAGGTGCCCTGGAAGCCGGTAGGAGACGCTCGTTAGCAAGAGGCCCTGCCGATGGGCTGCCTGATTTCCCGGTCGCAATCGGCAAATGACATGATCTGTATTCGAACCTGCGAAATCCAGATCATAAGGCTCAGTTTGGTATTTAACCACTGAAGCACTTGAGATTTTGGCTAACACCTCATGTAACCAAGGTGCTCCATGTCTGTAAGTAGCAATCGTGAATTGAAGTTGCTATTATTGTCTATCAGTTTATGCTACCTGATGAGAGCCTTACACTCTACAATGATATGTGAGTGACAGCCGACTGGGCCAATAGAGCGCATATGGGTTTGTGCTTTCAGAGTTCCTTGAGGGCGGGGTTGGTCACGTGGAAATGCTGTTCCGGTGTAACTACCTAGCACTTGTGGGAGGAGGAAAGAAACCCAAGTACCCACCCAATAAAGGTAAGCGTACCCCTTTATTAGCCTCTATAGATCAAGTTAAAATTAGACTTTGAAGAGGAAAACGTTCAAGAGCAAACGTTCATTCATTAACGCCATGTCCTTCGTAGTCATGATATGGGACGACCTAAAGAAGAAGACGGTGATTGAAATCGAGTTCTCCACAGAAGTCAAAGCCGTGAAACTACGAAGAGACAGGTAGCTGCACGCAGCATCCGGATGCCAGCCGCACGTCTACGGAAGCTTTACTAAGCTGGGTTGCACTCGCCCGCTAGGGCCCTGGATGAACTTCAGGACTGGTGCCAGTTTTGTCATAAAAAACCCTCAGGTTCTTTTTAGGCCCACACAGGAGAAAAAGGTGCAAGTACCGGATTAGCTCTTGCATTTAGCTTTAGATATGAGTAGCTAGGGGTGGTAAGACCTGAGATGTCTTCCGGTGCCCCAGCACAAGCAGCTGCATAGAGATTACTTTGTGGGACCATTTGGAGTGCTGGCCAACAGTTAAACAGGCATGCACTCTTAACCAAATGACAGATGAACCCTTTGTAGGCTGGACTGCAGCAATAAAGCAATTTACCGCCGCAGTGTCGTCTACTACAAACTAGATGTCACGATGCGCTCTTTGTCAAGATCTTTTCTCACTTTATGGCTTTTTCCAGTTAATATGTCTATGTTGGTTCCAGGATCGTGGTGGTCTTAGATTCAATGATCAAAGTCTTCACCTTTACCCACAACCCCCACCAACTTCATGTGTTTGAGACCTGCTACAACCCCAAAGGTAAGTTAATTACGAGGAGGAGAGAAATGCTTCTTCCTAACAAATCTCAACATAGACTTCCCTCTGTCATAGCATGAGACAGGAAGTTTGCTGCAGGTTCTAAGGGGCAAAGTTGTTCCTGGCCGCCCAGTACCGGGTCCCACAGTACCATTGTGCTAGACTCTGGATATACAATTTATTTTTAATTTTTATTTGATTAGCATTATTTTCTTTTTTTATTATTTAGTTGCTTGCAGACACTCTAACAATTTCAGTCGCATGAAATCCCATATACAGCTGGGCATTTATTTTTGATCAATTTGAGTAGTTGAAAGTACCTTTTTTCAGGGGTACAGCATAGCATTTGAAGTGGCAGCCTTTTGGTTAGGAAAGCTACTCACTGGAGCTCTGACATTATGATCAATACTTGGTGTTGGGTGTTGACTGCTGGCACGTTAAACGTAGCAGTCTTCTCGCCTTCTGTCCTTTTCATGCTTGCTGTGCTGTAATCCGACTCGCCGAAGGCATTGCTCTGATGTCTAGACTTGCCAGATTCGCTGCACTGTTCCCTTCGTCTTGTGGAACACTTGCAGGGAATTAAAGGGAAGCTGGTTGAGAGCTTTATATTTACCAAATAACGTAAACCTTTGCATGTCGATGAACAAATTGTCCTTTGTAAAAATCTTAACTCTTGTACTTAAGTCCGACAGGCAGTGGTGAAATTTGGGGATTGATTGGATGCTGGCTGACTGACTCCTCCCTCCCACCTCGGCAGGTCTTTGCGTCCTCTGTCCGAACAGCAATAATTCCCTGCTGGCCTTTCCTGGCACTCACTCCGGGCACGTGCAGA
The DNA here is from genome assembly GCA_025775045.1 of Hiodon tergisus. Classification (NCBI taxonomy): domain Eukaryota; kingdom Metazoa; phylum Chordata; class Actinopteri; order Hiodontiformes; family Hiodontidae; genus Hiodon; species Hiodon tergisus. The sequence goes on along the minus strand of JAOVYW010000074.1, from coordinate 4,843,098 downwards.
TCGTGGACCTGGCCAATACGGAGAAGCCTCCAGTGGACATCCCCGCCCACGAGGGGGCGCTGTGCTGCATCGCTCTCAACCTGCAGGGCACTCGGATAGCCACCGCATCTGAAAAAGTACACTTTTTTTTTTTTTTCAGCCTGCTAAATTGACCCCAACCAATGCAATACTAGCCCTGTTAACCTGTTAAATAGACGCCTCCGTGACGCAGTAGAAAGTAGAAAGTCAAAATGTATCAAACCCTGCTAAACTGAACTGACAGAAAGACCCCTTTGTTATGTATTTGTATTCACTACCTGCTTGTTATGTTGTAG
>JAOVYW010000074.1:4829770-4842684 GCA_025775045.1 Hiodon tergisus | reverse complement strand
AAACCCTGCTAAACTGAACTGACAGAAAGACCCCTTTGTTATGTATTTGTATTCACTACCTGCTTGTTATGTTGTAGGGGACTCTGATTAGAATATTCGACACCTCCGCGGGCCAACTGATCCAGGAGCTGAGGAGAGGGTCACAAACAGCCAACATATATTGGTGAGCTCTCTAAACAAAAACAAAAAACTGCGTCTTAACACAACCGCTCCAGATGTCTTACCGTTTGATTTTGTTTTGCCCCTCCAGTATTAATTTCAACCAGGATGCGTCTCTAATCTGTGTGTCCAGCGATCACGGCACCGTACATATATTTGCAGCGGAGGATCCAAAGAGGAACAAGCAGTCCAGGTTTGGTTTCTGCTCCGTTCCTCCTTAGCCACAGTTGTTACACCAATTAATGATCCTACATTACTTTTCTGGTCCGAGATCTGGCTTTAATTTAAACGCTTCCAAACATTTGAGAAAGTGCGGTTGTGTGTACTGGTAAAACGACCTCCTTAATGCCTGTAGTCATGTACAATCCATCCAGTCGGTTTTGGTTTTTGCAGCCTGGCTTCGGCGAGCTTCCTTCCGAAATACTTCAGTTCCAAATGGAGCTTCTCCAAGTTCCAGGTCCCGTCCGGCTCCCCCTGTGTCTGTGCCTTTGGAACGGAGCCCAACGCAGTCATAGGTATGCTGGCAGAGTTACCAACAGACAGACCAAAAAAAAAAAAAAAAAAGTCTGGCCCCATACCAAACGCAAAAAAAAGAAGGGAAATAAAACCGGCCGACTATGTCAGCAGTTTTCCCCTGTGCTACATTGTGTGGCTTGGATTGCAGCCTAGCTATGAGCTAATGCAGCAGAGCGCTGAGATATGAGCACTGGGTGGGTTTGCAAGGCTGGGAAGAGGGGATTGGCTGGGTAAGGGAAAAGAAATAAAGACACAGAGCTAGTTTGCATTGTTCCAAGTCGTGCAATCCCCCTGACGGGAACGGGCTCTGCACTCAGGATCTTCGCCAGACTTATAGTTTCGCCTGCCAGGCAGGTCTCGAGTACCAAAGGCCTCACTTCTATCCATGGAAATGTATCCGTTGTGTTTGTTGAGGAACTCCTAGAGGTTTCTGTTTTCTACACAGCATTTATATAAAAACTATGGAAAAGTGCAGGCACGTTCCAAAAGAGGCAACACTCCTTTTGCTCATTTGCAAGTACAGGGTCCAAACATGCCCCTCTTTGCTGTCTTTGAACGGATGTTAGCCGCATTGGTCGTTTCTACTGCAAACTGCGATGGTGGCTTTCGACATTCACCAACAACTTTCTTGTTTGCTTCCTACCCCATTCAGCCATATGTGCCGACGGCAGCTATTACAAGTTCCTGTTCAACCAAAAAGGGGAGTGCTCCAGGGACGTCTACGCACAGTTCCTGGAAATGACAGACGATAAGATCTGAGGGGCCGCTAGCAAGACCTGAGTGCAGGGTTTTTTTTGTTTTGTTTTGTTTTTTTATTTTGATGGACAGGAGGAGTGGAGGGGGGGGCAGCCTTTTAATAACTTCATGCTGCAGGAGGACACAGACGGCACATGATGGTCAATAGGTGTCTATGGCGGTCGGGCTGCAGGAGCAGCAGCCAGCGACTCTGGGAAAAGAGGAGAGATAAGACCTGGTGGACTTCAACCCACATCTTTGTCAGGAGTGGGGTTTCTTTTTGTTCCGTAGGGATGAGGGACGATCGTAGCGTAGGAAAGAGGTCTCCTTTAACGACTACATAAGAGGGAAAAATTAATTTTTCTTTCTGAAAGGACAGTTTGTTTCTCCCTTTTAAAATGGTGTTTTCATAGTGATCTACACTACCCACTTGTTTATGAAGAGGCCCCTGAATGATGATCACACTAAAGAATGTATTCTGTGGAATTCAGTATGTTTTTTGTTTTTTTTAAAGGAGTCGATTCTAATAGATTGATAGAAACAAACCTTCTTTTCAAGTAACACCACCTAACCAAGTGTAGGGAGTGCCTCCAAGTTGATTTAAAAAGAGTTAGTCGCACATATGTATAATAATGGCAAGTAGTGCTAGGTTTTTATTTTAATCACTGTATAAAGACTATATGCCATACTGAACTTATGTTATTGTAGAGACTATGTATGGGGGGAGGGGGCAAAACATTTTATGTTGTCAAATGTGGTTCTTCCATTTCATGTGGTTTCATCTGTATTCAATGCAATCACCTTTCCCATTCCCAGCACCCCTTGCCTTTCCCATTACCAGTGCTATTACCTTCTCCGTTCTCATTCCTCTCAAAGCAGTCGCTTCGGTTCGGAGCGTAAGGAAAGGAGCACAACTCCGCGTATTACGAACACGATGCTGTAACCAGGAATAAACCAGATCCCTTTCTCAGCACATTAAAAATGTGCAGCCTGAGGCATAGGAAATCGGGATGGCACTGAAAGGGGCATTTACTTTACAGAACACGCATGGACTCTGCACAGTACTTACGGTTGGTCTGCGAACCTGGGGGTAAAACGGTTAAGTTGCTTCTCTGTATTGCAGTGTTATAGCCAGCCTGATGTCATAGCCAGCAGCCCACCCTCCCATTTCCTGAGCCTGTATTAAATGACACTTCTACCAGGTTAGCCTCATGGCCCTTTGGCAAGAATGAGCAATATACAATTTTATTTCAATGAAGGAAGGTCCTTTTGTGATTTATCACAACCCTCAATCCATAACGAAGCAGTTATTTCTGGTTTATTTATGCGTTTAACCAGTGTTTCACAAATGCCCTCAATCCGCTTGCGACCATCGATTTTAGCTTCCAGAGCACGCAATCAAAGCGCATTGCATTTACATTTGATCCATTCATCCCTTGTGTGCTATGTGTATGTCAGTTATTCCTTCCATTGTATATTTTTATTTCTACTATGGCCTCTGATGAACCAATTCGGAATGAATTCAGAATCTTTGCCTCTCAGTTTTTAAAAACTACTGTCACGGAATGTGCGGATTGGGCCATCTCTGCACCTGGCCTATGAATGAACTCTGGCGGAACGTCCACTTCGGCCATGGATTGTAAAAACGGGAATAGAATTAGAGGATCAGTGTCCTGACACTGCAGAAAGTCAATGTTTTGTGATATTAAAAAAAAAAATTAAAATATATTGTTTATCAATATACCATCTTAACTTGTATGAACGAAGTGCTTGAAAAATCTGTGTAGCAGTCTGTGTCCCTTCAGCAGAGTATATTTTCTTCTGTCTCCCAGCAAGACCCATGTTAAATTTTAACATTGACCCCACCACTTAAAAGGTCATTAGTGCACGGTTTGTATTAGGCATAGTGGAATATATCTACTGTCCTATTGAAAGATGCATTATTCCGTATGTTTTTAAATGCTTCCTAATTTCCATGTGCAAATGTTGTATTGTGCCCTTAGCTCAAATGTTTATGTGCTTATTTGTGGTTTAAAGGCTGCAAAAAAAACAGGCAGTAGTGGGTAAGGGGATTACTAGGAGGGTTTTATATTACTATGTTCTCTTACTTTATTTGGTTGAAAAGGTGTGTACCCCAGGTTTCTAGCATGTTGATTACAAGCTCAAAGGCTTGTATAAAGCTTTAAAACATTGCAGTAGGTAAAAAGGGAACGTTTCTGGATCTCTGTTCCTGGTTGTTCAGGGAGCATGCTCAGTCTCCAGTTTAACAGGTGCACCAGCCTGTTCACGCAAATGAATCACTGCTTACAGACAGTGAATCAGGTGAACGTGGCTTGCTATTTAAAGCAGTCAGGCAGGCATTGGTAGAGGCATCCACATACTGTTCAATTGAATGTTAGAATGGGCAAAACGAGTGACTTAGAGACCGGTGCGATCATCAGTACTAGCCGTGCCTCTTCCAGCCTCTCAAAAGAGAACGGTAAGAATTGCGCAAACTGAGCAAATGATGGCACAGTACAGCAGTGTTGTTCAGAGGATTTGGCAAAAAGCAGCAAGAATACATGGAACCATCCTGGCTGTGGTCTATGGTACAGGCTGGTAGTGTAATGGTGTGGGGAATGTTTTCCTGGCACACATTAGGTCCCTTGCTGACCAGGTGCATCACTTCATGGCTGCAGTTTAACCATTCGTTACATGGATGCTTCCAGGAGGATAATGCACCATGTCTCAACTTGTGGCATGCTGGAGCGTGTCCGGTCCGAGAGCAGCTGGACACAGAGACCTGGTCAGACTTCTGCCTTTTATTTGGCATTGTTCAAATAAGCAGTGAACAGAAATACTGAAAAATGTGAAAACAGTCAAACACAACATAAAGCACTATATTTAATTATCTTTGAAACATTATAAAGAAAACCACCCTTTCAGGGAAAACTAACGTAACACAGCTTATAGCTATTGAAAATCACACATCCAGCCATCATCTTTTCAATACAAAAACTCTCTTCCCACTCAGCTCTGCGGTCTTTTTCAATTGCGCACACCTGAGTGTGGTATCGTTAGTGAGACCAGCTTCAGGTGCACGGCGAGGAACTGGCTGTCATCCTGGTGGCCCTAGGTGTGTTTGCCATGTCTCCTAATGGCATGCCACACATGTGTTGTATTAGAATTGTTCAAGGAACATGATGGCAACTTCAGTTTACTTGAGTGGCCTGTGGAGTCACCAGACCTCAACCCAAGCATCTTTGGAGCGAGCAGGAACAGGCTGTTCAAAGAATTAATGTACCACCATGCAGCAACTGTGTGATTTCATCGCGTCAGCATGGACTGGAATCCTTGTGAAACATTTCCAACTCCTTGAATTCAGGATTTTCTGGAGACAGGAGAGTCTGACCCAGTAGAAGATGGGTATATCTAATCAACTGGCACATATTTTTGCAGAATGGTTTTCTTCGATGCATTTGCACATACGGTGTGATTAATCTGCCATGTTTGGCAGCAATTGGACAAAAAAGGTTACCAAGTATTTGGAAACAATCCAGAAAGAAGCTATTTCCATTCAAAAAGGTTCTCCATATTTTTTTAACAAATATATTGCTATCTGTTTTAGCATTTAAATACTTTAATTCTAGTTATCATTAATACGCTTACAAATCATGCAACAAAAATTTTAAACTCAAGATATCATTAATTGTACTTTACATATCAACAGTTCTGTTCTGATTAGTAGCAATGACAATTACAGATATCAACTATTACATTTCCAGTAGCTGCAATTACCATCAGAAAAATCGAATTAAATTATCAATGATTCAATTCTGAAAAGTAGTTGGTCCAATTTCCAACTTGTCAGAATTTAATTCTATTTAAACTATTCTTATTAATGTCAAGATTCAGTTTATACTAGCTATCATTCTCTTCTCTCTTTGATATCATGAATAGTGTTTTATGTATGCTTAATTCAAATTCTGACAATTGTTGATTTAAAATATTGAAGTTAATACTATACATTAATTAATTAAATATATCAAGAATTTGACTTGTGACGAATTATTGACACCAAAAATATGAGTTGCAACGGTTGAATAAGGGGGGCTTAAATTAATGTCGCAATTGTATTTGAAAAGAGGAATTATGACTTATGGAACTCAATTATGGATAACAAGAACTGGAAATACAAGCAGTGAAAATTAAATTTCATATACCTAAAAATGCAATTGCAACTAGTTTAAGTGTATTAATGATCTAGAATGGGATTTTGAATTATTAAATGTTAAAATGGCTTGCCTTGGTTGAAATCAATGTAGTCATTGCCACTAGATTGTACTGTGAAGTACAATGAATCATATCTTGAATCGAAATTTGTCGTTAGATATTGATTTAGATTTTTAAATATTAAATTACAGCATGTTACAATTGGATTACTGACATCAGTAATTGACATCGTTACGAACAATAATTCAAAGATATAAAAAATATAATTTTTAACATATTTTTTACTATTGAATCAAAACGATTTAATGTTAAAACTGCTTGCCCTACCAAAGCAATGAAAATCGATACTGGCAATGCAGTTCACTCACTTTTTAGCCTCAATTAGCTATTATTTACTTTTACTATGCCCAACATGCAAGTAAGACAACAGGGTAGGCAATGGTAGGCAGGGTAGGCCTGTTTCAATGTTTTAAACGGTCAGAATACTTTTGATCTCTAGGTGTATAATTTTCATGACAAACCATCGCACTGTCCACTTGGCTGTGTTAAGGTAAGTTAATTAACGTGGTGAATTACTGCCTAAAAAGAACCTGCCATTAAAGAGGCGCAAATATTTATGCGAAATTTTCAAGGAGCTGCTCAAAAAAAGCTCTCGCGAGTATGGAAATCTATGGCGTTGCATCGTTCGTCCTAGTATTGTTTTCATTTTGTTTAATGAAATTCGTCTCACAAGATGCAACTCTCTATTTAAATAGTCCTCATATAGATTACCATAATTGGATTAATAGGTAAACGAAACAATTTGTACCACTCGCCCGAGGGATGGGACGAAAAATGTATCTCCTTAATCGTAAATAATCAAAAGAGCGTCGATAAACAACACCGGACTTCACTTTCAAAATTCAGTGTGAATTATAATTTTGACCATAAATTCTGTGTTGAGCATTACCATGGGAAGTCTTGTCTCAAAATACTGAGAATTAAAATTCTGAAAACTAAAAATCACATGAATTAACGATAGCACCGCGTGTACTGACTAGGAATATGCTAGCTAAAACATCAGCAAGCATTGTAGACATTTAAATATCCTAAACTGCAGGTACCATTAAGGTACTGGACATTGGAGACGACAAAAATGAGAGTGCAGGTTGTCACGGAGACATTATTTTCTCTGATTAGTAAAGAACGAGTTAGCAATTTAAAGGAAGTGTCTATAAAGCATCTAGAAGTTACTGGCACTATATCCTAACAATTGTAACGCCAACTCGAGATTTAAAAAAAATAAAGTGCTCGTGTATATACACACAGAAACACACATACTAGCGCCCTTAACCGTTCACAGTGATGAAAAAAACCCTGGACAAATCGTTTTCTTCATTGCTTTCCCAAGACTGATATATTTTAATTAAAATTCTAACTGCATCGAACGGCATTGGATCAAATACCTGATACCGATGCTCACAGCAAATTAATTATTAAAATACACACGCGGCACAATTTTTGGCACAATCAATTTAGCCATAATTTACAAGGCAGGCACCTACTCGACGCTACCTTCACAGTAGGTAGCCTGGTATACAAACCCAAAATGGCACTCGTTGTCAGGGGGAGACATCGGCCCTCGGAGGAACATAGTGTGTTCCTCCCAATAAACATCTCAGTAGAACAAGTCATGGTTAGTTTTTTTGGTGGCCTCTCAAACACATCTTTTCAGTTACGCGGTATGTAAAAGTCCTCGGAAATCTAATTCTGATGTCCGCAGTCCGGCTCCGAAAAACTGCGATTTTGATGGTTGGATAGTCTCACCGCGACTCTTTGGTTGTCTATATTTTCCACGTAAGAGAGAAAATGTACACTAAATTTTACTTATTCCAGAATGTTTAATCAAATGGGTCATAGGGGTTTGGTCCTTTTTTTCTGTTTATTGCTACTTACTAACCAGTCTGCAATGTTCAAACTCTTCCCAGATGGAAGCTTTCTCTTGTCATGCTTGGGAGTTGGTGCGAAACACAGGGATAATAGCTAGACATCGTGTAAGATTATTAAATTAATTTATAATAATAAAATAAGAAAATCATTTACCCACTGAAGCAGAACAAACATTCTTTTTCCCTCTTGGAACAAATACAATGAAGAGACTTTTCGGTTGCAAAAAACAGAATAAAATAATTAAGCGAGAGACTGCCAACTCCAACAGAGTAAACACAACCGAAACGGGAAACAACTAAGCAGGGAAGTAAAAGAATGAAATTAAGAACACATTAAGTGCAGCTCTGGTCAGACGTTTTTTTTTTCTTCGGTTCCATTTTCAGTTAACGGCTCAGGTACATTTTTCTCTAATCGGTTACATGCAAGCTCGATGACACATCTGATCAACTACACAAGGAAATATATTTTATATCTTATTGGTTATCTGTTAAAATATGAATATCTGTCGTCGTAATAAAGAAATTCCTTTTCAGTATGGACAAAAGAAAAACAAACTCCATTGATAGTTTAAAAAATAAAGAGGAAAAATAACTACATTCATTTCCACTGAACATGAAAAGTCCACATACAAAACAAAAAAACCAGTTTGTGATTCCAAGTGGGTGCGACTCGAAATGTAAGAGCCCACTATTCGTATCGTCTTTTTTATGCTGGGTTTGTCGTTTTGTGCCTACAGAAATAAAATACACCCGAGGAAGATCCTAAACTCCACATTAACAACAAAATACTGCATATCCACAACAACTGCATTTTAGGTAGGTCAACATGAAGGCTAGCTGCCAAAGATACAGGAAATGGCTCCACACATTAGTTCCCTTTGCGGAATTATCTGTCCATTAATAATAATAATAATAATAATAATAATTAAAAAAAAATAATAATCTGATTTGCACTAAGCGCTTGTCATGCTGCCGTAACTGCCTAGAGGGCGGAGCCGTCCACCCGGAGTTGGAGATTTCAGTGGAGTGGTCTTCTCGGCTTGGAGTTTCCAAACGCCCCCTCCTCTCCCAGATCCCAGTCTGCACTGAGGTAGTTTGCGACGGAGGAGCAGCACAGCCTGGGTACTCGGGCCTCAGTCTGGATATCCAGTTTGATCTTAACTCCTAAATTATTTAAGTTGTTTTTTTTTTGTTTTTCTTTTAAAGGCTTCCTGTGTTTTTTTAAGTTTTTTTTTTCCTTTTCGATTTTTCTCTCTTTCCTTTTTACTTCATTGTTGCGGTCTTCCCACAGGTGCACCTATATATATATATTTTTTAAATCTATTTCTCTAATTTCTGAATATTATTTTTTTATTCTTATTTTAAACCCATCGGGGTATAAACATTCGAAAAAGTTCGAAGGTGGTTTAACTTATACTCTTCTCCCTTTGGCACCCAGGAATAGACGCATGAAAACTAGGGGGGGGGGGGGCATTGATTGAAGCAGGCTCTAGTTTTGGCCGCCCTGTTTGCTGACCGCCGTCGGCCTGTCCATGCTCACGGCGATGAGTATGCTCTCCCCCCCGTCGTCTTTCTTGATCTTCTTGGGCTCTGGCTGCTCTGCCTGGTCCCCGTTCTGCCGTTTCGTAGGGAGGGAGGCCGAGGCAGAGGCGTGCGTGGCCAGCATGTGAAGTGGGCTTGCGGCAGCTGGAAAGGTGCAGAGAGGGAAGGCAAAACTTTCAGGGGTGGGCGACTCGTGGCACACTTGGCTGAGTTAATGAGCATGCTTCACAGTTTCGTGGGACAATTCTGGACAGGTCAGCGCTAAAATTAACCAAATCTAAATTCTTCCCACCTCACAGTTCCATCAAGCTCATACAGGGTAACGCTTTATTTTTGGAAAAGCACAGCTTCAACATAAATAATCCGGTAAACAATGTGCTTCATTGAGGACCAGGGTTCAAAGACGGGTCTGGTGCCTGGTTTGCGCAGGTATACGGCTCACCTGTGTTGACTTGTCCTTGAATGGCAGTGGTTATGGGCACTAAGTGGGTGCCGTTCTGCGTGATGGTCTTGATGGGGAGCTGGTGTTGGCCCAAGGGGGCCTGCTGAACAATAGTAACTGTCTGTAGGGGTGTGGCCTGCGAGGTCTGAATGATGCGATTGGGCGCTCCTATAGAGGCATGGGTGATGGCAGGAACAGGTTCTACTTTCACTGGGGGAAGAGAGAAAACATTTTTAAACTTCATCATACTGAGTCAGTACAGAGCACCCCACCTCTCAAAATCCCACGTCAGCTCACCTTTCGCCTCCTTGTGCTCTCCATTTTCCCCCGCCTCCGTTCTCGGGGGGTTGGCCACCGGCGGGCCGGTCACGGTGTAAGTGTTGGCGGTGGTGAGCCCGGCCACTGTGGTGACCGACACGGTGGGGATCTGGTGGACGACGTGAACCGTCTGCATGACAGGCTGCTGGGCGGCAGAGGTGGCCACGGCGTAGGCCATCTGCTTGATGGTCTGGGGCAGCTGCCGCTGGACCGTGATTAGCACCGGCTGGGTGTTGAGTGGCGAGCCTGGGTAGGAGAAGTCACGTTCAGCTGTCGTCTGACGCAGAGTGCACCCTGTATGAGAACGTGGCAGTCGGATGATGGTGCTGGCAGTCTTTTTGCAGACACTCACCTGGTGCACTCTGGGCGAAGCGGGTCTCCTGTATGACCGCAAGCTTGGGTTGGACAGCTGCGGCGGGGGCGGGGGCGGGAGCGGTAGCGGGCTCGGCTTCCATTGGGACGGGGGAGCCCTCCCGGGACAGACTGTCGGGGGTCTGCACCCCACTTGAGTGAGCAGACAACACCCCAGAGTGGTTGGGTGAGGCAGGGGCGCTTCTGAGAGGCAGGGGATAGCTGGGGTCAGTCAAGCGTGCAGCAGAGAAACAAAATACATACATTCCGGAGTTGCCCATTTTTGGGAAAATAATCAAGTGCTGTGCTAAAATATTATTGTTATATATACACACACCAACGCCTAAAGCCTAATATAGTAATACTGAATTATGACCACAAGGTGGCAGCATCCATGGCATGAGACAACAAATTCCCAATAAAGAAACACACTAGCTGTGTCTCTTTACAACGGGGTAGGCTAAAGTACAAAAGTCAGTTATGGGTTTTGCTCCACTCAAGCTTCTCGCTAAATTGCTATAATATATTTCTACAGATCCAGATCACCATTTAGAGAGACCCTGAAAACATGCAAGATATCTCCCCACATAGTCAAAGTGGCAATTCATTAGGGTTCACCTGGAGGACAGGGGGCCGAGGGGGGTTCGGAAACAGGGCACGCCCCTGGGCCTTCGTTTCCTGAAGGCCTGCTCTATGAGCTTGCTCTCTGATGCCGGGTCGATCCTCCAGAACGAGCCCTTGCCCGGCTCCTCCTGGGATCGGGGAACTTTGATGAAGTAGCGGTTCAGGGAAAGATTATGACGGATTGAGTTCTAAAACAGAAGACAGAAGTGTTAGCAACGGGTGCCAACGAGTTTATTTAAGTTCAAATTCACCAAAAAGGAAAAATACTAAATTTCACCTACACATTTACAGTTTTAGTTAAAACCCTACATAAGCTTGACAGGAGATTTAATATTTGGCTAGGTTAAAAAAACAAAAAAACAATATAGGCCCTCTTCACTTCAATTAACTATATTAATCAGTTATAAATGAATGCTTTGTTGGACAGGAAATTTCAATGCTTACTGGAAATAAAAATATATATTTAAAAACACAGCAGAAAGATGTAACCCACCTGCCAGCCTTTGTCTGCTGTCCTATAGTAGGGGTAGTTTTTGGTGATATGGGTGTATATTCCATTCAGCGTTAGCTGTTTGTCCTGTGCCATTGTAATCGCCTGTACTATTAACTGGGCATACGAGTATGGCGGCTTGGAGTCATCCTGTTTTCAGAAAAGCCAAGGAGAAAAAGATGAACATTATGGCGTTATAAAACGCAGCTACAAGGCTACACAGACAATACCCTATCCACTTCAAGGCAATTCTGTCCGCAAATCAGGGCCTTATCCTTGCTGCAGTATACACATGAATCTTGTTTATTAGCATCACAACAGCGTACATCTACTACATTTAGAGAAAACTAAACTAAAACACTGCACCAGTGCCCATGGCAACATTAAATGGGGTCCACGGACATGTGGAACAGACACTGAAGTCAGAATGAGTGAGATGAAATTAGAGGCTAAACGACTGCACACTGATACGCGCGCCTCCGATTCAGGGGTCGCGACAGGTTTGTGGGCAGCTCACCTTGGGGCTGTCGCCTCCTGACGCCTCCTTGTCGTTCTCTGACTGGGAGTTATCCCCCATGAGCTGCAGGTCAGAGGCCAGGACGCGGCCCATCCTGTAGCCGGATGACCCGGCGCCCCGCGGACTCGAGGGGCAGGAGTTGGCCGCGCTGTGGAGGGTTCAGACAGTGAGATGTTCTTGCGTTGGACCCTTTCAGCACGGCACCTCGGTCCATTAGCAAATTATTTTGGCACCAAGCGTTAAAACGGCCCTGAAGCAACCGGAGCATCTTCCCAATAAATCAGGTTTAAACAAAAAAATTAAGTCCTGCCGCATATGTTGAACGCCTGGAAAACTGCAGCAAAGATGTACAATTCTTTGGCCGTTTGATTAAAAAATATCTGCCAAAAACAAATCTTCACATAATACTTTTTAGTAACAATAGCAGCTAGGATGCAAGAGACGAGATAAGTAATTAAGTCCCATCAATTCTTGATTTCTGAGAAAGCAAACCCTTCGAAAAAGGAACAAAAAAGTATAGTGAATGTTGACCTTTGCCATTTGTCCGAGAGAAAAATGTATTCTTTACTGTTGGAAACATTACAGTTTTACATTGCGTTTCCTTGCTCTTATCCTTCATAGTCACCATATAACCAGATACCTGTATAAACTTAGCAGTATAAAGTGAACATTACAAAACACAGAAACTGCTGCCATTACACTGTCTAAGGAATTCCATTTACAACCCGTTAGTGACCAAACTTAGGGATGCATATATTTGTCCGATAATTTAACTAGTATGCTAGAGTTACCCCAGCTGTCCTGTATGCCACCTGCTCACATTCTTGCCCTCTGGCCTAACAGTTACAAACCTTAGTTCATTGCTTGCCCAGTGTTTAGTTACTTCCCATGCACACAGGTGCCATGTGTCACACCAGAACAAAAGGGGAAATACTTATAACACTATTTATGTGTGCAGTGAGGGCTGAGAGAGTGTTCTTGGCATTAGATTTCCTGAATTCATGGAGTTTGTGTACCTTCCTTTACACACACACACACACACACACACACACACACACACACACACACACACACACACAC
>JAOVYW010000074.1:4810548-4821986 GCA_025775045.1 Hiodon tergisus | reverse complement strand
CAACGTACAGACACCCGTCAGCACTCCACGCCAACGTATGACGTACAGACACCCGTCAGCACTCCACGCCAACGTATGACGTACAGACACCCGTCAGCACTCCACACCAACGTAAATCACTTGGGTGGGTGGAACTATGCATGTATGCAATAGATGCGTCCCAGCTGGAGCAGAAAAACGGCTGCCCTACAGGCCCCAATGAAAGGGCATTAATTTGGTACTTTAGTGGAGAATCACTGAATCAGAGCTAAATACAGACCAACATAATCTTCCTGAGATCTGGAACTGATGAATGTATAAATGAGACGAGTGAACAGTTACATACAAGCGGCTTTTACCGTCAATCAGTTCCCGCAATCAGTTGTCATTTGTACCAAATATTACCGTAAAAAGCATCGTATATTCCTAACCCTGAAAACTATAAACCACGGAAGCAAACCTGCATTTCATCGATCACGAAACCCACCGATTAAATCTGGCATAAGGAACATCTTATAAAATGTATTTTATTAAAACGGAAGTGCCAGTAACATAAAATCTATGTGGTCTGAAGACGACTGCCAAGTAAAAACTCCTCTCTTGATTGCAGTCCTGTCCAGCATCTTTTAAAGTAGTCAGTAGCCCTTGGTGTCATTTTATATTACTTGAAATAAAACTCTTTTCTGCCCTTTCACCATAGCAGAGCATGTCGTTGCTTGACCAGTTCCCTCAGATGAATGAAAATCAGTAGGAATAAGTCCAGGGTAACAGTGTCTGACAGCAGGGCACGGAAGCGCAAAGAGAGAGCAGCATAAACATTATTCATTTCAGGGAGTTAAAATTTAACAGTCAAAGGCTGTGAAGTTTTAAAGGAGCTTCCAATAAATAAATAAAACCTTAGACAACCTAAAATATAAAGACCATTTTGTATAAGAAAATGTCAATATCAAATGTAGTGTTTTACATAAAAGTGTAGGGTTCTGTCATTTAATTAGGGTTAGGGTTAGGTTAAAGTGTAGGGTTCTGTCATTTAATTCACGTGGCAGATAAATGGGGATTTAGATTTATTCCAATCATAAATTTAAAAATTAAATCAGGTAACCTTTATAGAGAAGCTTCAATTAGGTAACACCAGATCACCAATAAACCAGGGCTCCTAAGAGAAAAACCTGGGGCTAGGTGGTCATGAATCCCACACTAATAAATAAAAATCTAAAATCTAAATGAACGATTATCCAGCCGATTCATTAAAGAAAATTACCTTGGAAAAAACATAATAAACCTGTCTGTTCCGTGTTCTAAGGACAAATAACTGAAAACTGAAAATAACCTTGACTGTGTTTGGTCTATTAAATATAGTGTAAAACAATTTTTAGAAACGGTTACGGTTTCTTCTGGGTGCACGTGCACCACAGCATCCAGGTTTCGTGTTAGATATAAAATTTGATTCGTTTATGTATAACGTTACACACTATTTGCACTGTACTGCATGCTCACAATGACAGTATCTACATGATGCTACATGTTAAGCGCAATTATTACGCATCTTTCAAAATGAAAGTCACATTTGATATTATAAACAACTCCCAACAAAATGGGATCACTGGGTGGCGGCTTCGTCCTATAACAGGGACATTATTCAGTTCTTGATTAGACATCAGCAAATTGCTGTCGTGCCGGCTCTGCATAGTTATCTGCTGTTTATTCTTGGTTCAGTTTAAACTGGCACACCAGCACACAAACTACGTTTCGGACGTAACTACGTTGTGTGCGCAGTCAATGTTTGCATTTAGCGCGACAGCATGTCAGCCGCTCAATTATGAGTATCCTTGTAATTCAAGCAGCACGTGCTGTGGACGCCACAACAACAACACAAGGAAAAAGCACACTATCCACTTACACTCGTGGGAGCTGAAGAGGAGGGGCCCCTCGTCTCAGGAACACCCCATCCACGAACACCCCGTTTTTTCCGAGGCATCTCAAGTAGAAATCTCCACCGCCCGTACCATCGTCACCCACCGTGAAAATCTCCAGATGTCGCCGGGATATAAAACTGGAATGTCCCATGCTTACGTCCACCGAACCCTGGGACGAGTTCCGTCCGATAGTCACCGACCGCTTTTTCATCATGTATTCGAATTCACGGCCCTCAAGCCGGGCAACCGCCGGCCCCGTCAATCCGCTCACCACCGCCATGTTACAGGTTCAGGGGGTCTAATTTACGAATCTTTCACAGGGGAAACTGAATGGATAGACTTGATTGGGAGTTAAAATATGTTGTTTACGATACGAATCTCAATAACGGAAACCCGATTTTCAACTGGAAAAAAATGTAGGGAACGTGCCAAGCCAGGGACAGCGGCTCCAACCCACCGCCGCGACAGAGAGAAAGGGAAGGGGAAAGGGCTAACCAACCTAACGGAGGCGTACAATGTATGATGGACAATATCGTTGACCAATGATAAATAGGATCTGAGCTAATGTTATGCAGTCTCTGCCAATAAGAGGTTATGCCAGGGCTGATTGATTTGTACAAGTTCGGTTGCACTGTGGGTTAACACGCAAATGAATGGTGAATGATAAAAGGTGGTGTCTGGAATTTATAAAAGCGGAAACACGTTTGATCAAGAAGCTCACTAATGCAGTTATGGGACGGTTTATTTTACAATCATAGGATGTTAAAACAGACTGCAAGACGGCAAGATATTAATAAAATGTTTCATTTCAGTTTATTTTTGTAGACATTCGAAATGAGAGTACATGGGTAATGGTCTGCGTTTTAATAAATAGTAAAATAAATAAAAGTAAAATAAAACGTTACGTACTATCATTTAAATGTGCGTTCTACTCTCATGAGTTTGCGACCTCCAAAAGAAAACATTCAAAAGGATTCATGCCGGGTTTTGGATGCCACGGACGTGTCTGCAGCATCCAGCTTTCAGATCTCCGAAACCAGCCCCAGTGTAAAGCGAGCGATTCCGAGTATAGAGTTCATAGCCAATTAGTCGATTATCAGTATTAAATTGTTAGAATAATCTCCAGCATATAGCGTACGTTGTAAATTTCCGTCAGAGCACCCTCACACAGCGTCATTTTTGGGAGGTTGGGCTGGGTCTGGGAGCTTATTTGCCACGTGCACGCATTGTGTTTTCAAGGTGATTTATTGTCAGACCGGCATGTGCTTTTTCACGGCGATATCACCAGAGGGCTTCTGGTTTTTAACCTAGAAGCAATCAGAGCTTTAGTAAACACTAGTGACGAAGCTAAATAGCGTGAACAACAGACAGTTTATAATCATGAGTGTTGGTGCACTCCCTAAGATTTTTGTTAAGTGTTATTTATAAAATAGGACAACTGTATAATTATATTAGTGTAGCGGAAACATTATTAGGTTAGACACAAGAGTGAGTGGCTTCCCCTTGTGGCCTCAGAACAGCTTGAGTTTGCGGGTCATGTACTCCGCCAGTAGGCCAAAATCGCCACAGGCATGTCTGTCCATGTCTGGTGACTGGGGAGACCACTGCAGTAAACTGAACCCACTGTCGTGTTACCTCAGCCGTTCCTGGACAATGCCAGCCTTGTGGCATGGGGCATTAACCTGCTGAAAGAACCCATTTGCAGGATACGCTGCTGCCAGTGATGTTTAGATATCATTCAAATATGGCTCTACTCAAATCAACCCAATGCATGAAATGAAAACACTGCACACAACCACGCTGGCACCTCCACCAGCCTGGATGGACTAGGTTGGGTTTTTGCCGTGTCCTGGTCCTCCTACCTGCCTGAAATAGCAGGAACTGTTAGATCAGACCAGGCCATGTTTTACTAATCCTCACCAGTCCAGTGTTTTTGACATACTCGCACTCAGTGCTACTAAGCATTTATTTCTGAGTTCCGCTGTGTGCTGTTCTGAAGGCTCACTCGGTAACCGGTCGATCTATGTCTTTTTAAAAGAAAATGTAGGTTAATAAATCTGAATTATTTCATCAAATGGCTTGTGTTTGTTCTTTTATTGAGAAATTAGATAGATGTTTGGGTGATTAGCACATGGAAATGGGAGAGACCTTGAGATTATATTTTTTACTTTTCCAGTAAATCTGAAGAGTTTTTTTGCTCAGCATACCTGAGGCTTCCTGTTCAGAGACAAGGACGTGCCTTTAATATTAGAAACAGGTAGCAAAAAGAAACTGGATATATGTAACAGAAAATAAGATTATAGTTTAGAGTGGATGTTTATCAATGGGCTGCCCGCCATGACTCAAGACTCTAATACCAGATTGGTAGCAAGTTTGGAATTCCTGAACTTGAAGGTGTCACCTTGTTATGGTTGAAGGAGGAAGACAGAAAATTCTGTTCAGAGATTTCAACAAAAGTGCACGCACTGTTTCTTATTTGTTGTCGCACTTTTCTGATGTATTCTTCCAGAGCACTGGATTGGCTGCTCCAGACTTAATAAAACCACAGTCTTTGGCTCGTTAGAGTATGTTTTGTCAGCTGATGCAGTTTCCTGTAACCAATTGGCTCTTTGAATATATTGTCATAATTCAATGCTCACTACAGTGAATTCACACGTAGTGCTGTTAAAACAAAATAACCTTGGCAGTATTTTAATATTTTCCGATCTTTAACATTTAGTGCACTCTTAGAGTCTCTCTCAGAATAACCTGCTGCTGACCTCACTGAGATTTTAAAGACTCATTTTTATAAACTAATTCCATCAAAAAAACAAACAAACACTTTGTCTTATGGAAAAGGCACGACTTTTCTAACTTATGTATGTTTGTGTGTGTGTGTGCTTACACATTTAGTAAAAATAAAATTAACTTTATTTGAAGAATCACTTCAACTTTCCCTTTGGTTAGGCCGTTTTGTTTAAAATGTGTTGTATAGCACCACCTAGTGTTCTTTTGTAATAGAACAAGGAGGTAGGCGATTTCCAACTGGAATGGTCAGTCATGTTCTCAGAGTTAAAAGTCTATAGACGTTGGGAAGAAGAAACCTCAGAAGCGTTTCCTCAGAGTTTCCAATCTTGTGTCCGGTTATAAGAAGTTACACTTCATTATTTATTAATTTATTTTGAAAAACAGGAATGTAAGATTCAAAAATGTTAAATGTAGGTTGGATGCCACTCTTAAAGGTAATAAACTTCTAGTAGTGACAGGATTTTTTAAAAGAAAGGAACCGATTGTCATTTTAAAAAGCAAAAACACACAAAGCCTTTGCCTGGAGTCCAAATCAAGCAAGAGGTTTTGAATGCAGGATGAGAGAAATCAATATCAGGAAGTCTGACATCATTATTGCATTGGAAAGCTTTTACTGGTCACGTAGAAAGCCAGCTGAGCCTCTCGTGGTCTGCTAATGCTGTTGTAATAAATAAAAAAAACAATAAAAAAACGCTAACCGTCCCAACGGGACATCGAAGCCTTCGGCTGTGTAATTAACTGCTAGTGAGCAAAGGAAATTCAGTTCGGTTTTATGCAAAATTTTTGCAATAAAACAATTAGCTAATTCACAGGCAATACATTTAAATGCCACAGATAGTACTATCTGAATGTGGGTAGTAATCTTGGGACTTGGCATGAATGGACAAAAGTTATTTAATTTCACCAGACAGCAACAGGGAACAGAACTACTTTGGGATTCTATAAACCACAGTGAAGCTCCTGAAACCCATTTAGTCAACCATGGTATCTATAATGTTGAAATCATAAATCACCCAGAGTCAGTACCTGGATTTGATAAGGGGTTTTATCATGATTATAATTGATTCATTTTTACGGTTTGGCTAGAAAATAAAAATAAAATAACAATACAGCAATAGGTGTTATTTACACTGTTGTTTGGTAGATAAAAGGTGCTCCAGGCTAATTGTATAAATACCACTGGCGAGAGGAGATCAGGTAGAAGTAAATTATATTTTTTCATAATGAAACACTTGTGTCCTTTTATTTAGTCTCCGGCAGGGTTTGCTTTGATTAAGCAAGCAGCATGGCGTCCCTGGGTCACATTGCAGCATAATTAAAATAAAAAAAACTTTTATTTCAGTACTCAGTGTTTGCATGTATATCGGCGGAAGAATGGATATAGATCGTTTCAACATTGAACGTTCAGCGGGGTGATTAAGATCGTTTCAACATTGAACGTTCAGCGGGGTGATTAAGATCGTTTCAACATTTAACGTTACAGCGGGGTGATTAAGATCGTTTCAACATTTAAAGTTACAGTGGGGTGAAATTCTTCCTCACAAACAAGATAATGGTCAGGATCTATGCAGTGTGTGTTAATGAACAGCTAAAATGTCACTGGACCATCTTTCAGCGCCAGGCATTATCTGTCCCAGTTTGAAGACCTAATTTTTAACGGAGAGGTCTTGGTGCTGCGAGATATATTTTCACGCAAACGTCCGTTTGTCCAGCCAGCATCCTGGCTCGAGATGAAACACCATCTAAATGGTCGACTTTATTCTTCAATAACACTTTCCGAGAGAGCTGATTAATTAAAGGTTAAATAAAATCTTTGGGGATATACCATTTCCTCATAGCTAAGAAACATAGTAGCCACGTGTTTGCCTCACATTAAATACAACTACTTTTCATGGTTCAGTGACTCAGTATGACCAATTGTTTTTAACCTTTAAAATATGTGAGCAAATAAATGCAGTTTATCCTTAATTAAAGAATTCAGCTTTTATCCAAGAATTTACATTTACATTTATTATTTTAATTAACAAGTAGATAAATAAATTGATCTTCACAACCTAATGTAATAGGGTGTGTCCCTGTATGACACAAATCACCAGCTGACTTTTGTGATTCGCTCAGGAAGTAGCCTAATTGTTGTGGAAACTAAGAAAGGACACGTGGCTTCCCTTGCTCTGACCTGTCGCTGTTCTGCAGGAATGTAATTCTGCAGCATTGTAGCTACAGAGCTACACAGCCAGTTTGGCTGGTTTTCTGGAAGGTGGATAATTATATGGATACAGATGTCAAAATATGTTTAAACACAGACATACAGCATGCATCTCAGAGACAAGCACAATCACAGGACATCAGACAATTAAGACTATTCAATCCACTATTTTCGTATTTGTTCTTATGTTAGCTAAAAAATAAAAAATATCAACTTCAAAACGTTACTCATTCATTCCATGTGCAACACCACAAGTGAGTAAATAATCACAAGGAATGCCCGGGATTTTGAGTTCTTCAGCGAGAGTGCCGTCTCGGTGAATGAAACGATTGTGACAATATTTGGAGTGGTCTTTCCCTTCAGTCCAAGTGCAGAATTTTATCCAAAGGTCAATTTTCACCTCAGAGATCCCAGAGTGAAGAGTGAATTCTTTCTGCAGTTTCTTAGATCTGCAGTAAACATGTAAACTTCACTTTGATTACGCTCTGATTAACACTTACAAACTGTGCTTAAAGGGCTGGCTATTATCATGATAATTATAATTTCCTTCATTGACAATAATTCAGACTCTAGCTATTGTCCAACAAACCTCTTTATCGTACAGGAGTAAATCTGCTGGATTGTCCTTGGTCAGATTGGATGTTTTTTAATCTTTTTGCTTTCCTTTGGATTCATGAAGCACGCCTTTTAAGCTGTGAGTATTTTCACAGCGCACTAGCAGGAATACGTTTACAGGCTGCAGGAAATCACCGTTTTACTGAGGTAAGCCCAATTCTTCATAGGAAATGGTGATGTTGCCCAGATACCAAAAAATCCAAAATACCAAACTGAGGAAGATGACAACAGGTCCCGAGAACACAAAAAAGTCCCAAAAACTGAACGGTGCGAAAATCCCAAGGAAAAACAAGATGAGGCCTGCCGCATCGAATATTAATGCCAAGACGAAGAACGAGACGCAGCGCCCGAGATGCTTCACACAATCCATGTCAGGCCAAGGAGATGCTAGTGCTGCCTGGGTCACGCTGGGAATGAGGAAGAGATACGACAACGAGAAGCTTTTAAAGCCCCACCTCATTCTTCTTGTTTCACAACATCTCACATGTTCCTCAAAGCAAAGCCTGTGGAGTTTAGAAAACTATTGACCTATAGTGCTCTTCAGATTGCCATCTCAAAAGCCAATCTTTTGACAGCCATCGTCATAAACAACTAAACCAGCATAGCTTAACTACACTAGTTTAGATATTCTACACTACAGTTCACGTTTTAAATGTAAATGTCTATTCGATAGTGACATTTTATGATCACTACTGTATCATAAGCATACAAATATATAATTAATAGCTACCTACACATCATTTGGTGAAACTGTCAGAGACGGGGAATGAATGGCAGTTATTCGTTCACCATTCCATTAAATATTCTCATGTAAGCAGGAGATTTAAAACTGAACATTTTAAACTGAGTATGTTACTAGAGCCTCCTCCGGTTGTAAGTATGGTCACACCTCTAAGACAACGTTGGACAACTTTTAACAATACCATTTTTACAATATGAAGTCCTTTAATATCGTACATTTTAAAGTGTACTTTATAACAAAACTATCGGCTAGTCTAATGTAAAAAACAACAGGTCGTAAAAAATTACATTTTTTATTTTCCCAAATCATTTTTGTTTAAATAAGTTCCACCAAAGGCTGCTATATTGATGCAGGTTAAAGGGGATATTGAACTGTTTTGCTTTACTTAAATCAAGGAGAATGTAACGAAATTCACCCCCACTGGGAAGATCCGTAAATGTGATGAGATTTGAAATGTTATAGGTGACATGAAATAAATTTGATTTTTAATCAAAATTCACCGGAAAATTATTCAATAGTAAATTATCTAAATTCAGATACATTTATTTAGCAGCGCGATTTAGAAAAATCGGCCGCAAATTCACTGACTGTCAAGTGTTAAACAAATAATTTCCCTGATAGCCGCTTAGCTAAGCAGCCACAATTAGCTCGGCAACAGCGTTTCATTTTTAGTTGTACGACAGACTTTCAAAAACAAACAAACAAAAAAAAAAAAACCCAAACATTTCTGCCGAATAGTTGAATGCTAATTTAACCATCTATTGCAAATATCTAAATATCAATAACCCCATAACCATAAAACAAATAAATGATGCAACATTTTAGGTCTTTATAAGATTTACACCAGGGCAACGTTTTACAAGTAAAAGCAAACTTGCCACATATATTCAATAGAAAAGCATACATTTATTTGGTTCTTCTTCTACAGATAAGTATGGAGAGAACTTCCATCTTTCAATAAGCAGGACAGGTGGGTGACAATGCTCTGAACAGACAACGACAAGCAAAAGTCTAACTCGGACTGAGGTTGAAGAAAGGCGGGCTGTAATAATTAAACCGTCGCTTGGTATAGGACCTCTTCCTTTTCTCCCTGATTATGGGTAGCCATACTAGCCCCACCACCAAGATCATTAGGCCAATGGACAGGAGGGCGGGGCCCAAAATATTTGTGGTCATCTTGGATATATTTGCAAAGTATAGGCCGCTCAGAACGAACCCAGAGATGAAGATGGCCCCTCCGGTAGAGAGGAGAATGATGGGATGGTGGTAGGTGTCCCAAGCAGTGCGGGGGGATTCCGTGGTCCACAGCGACTCGCTCCGAGACAAGCTGAACACCGTGCTCTCCGTCCGCAGGGTCAGCTGATCATTGGACTGTGAACGGGCTAGTTCCCCCAGCGGAATGTTCTCTGGGGTAGGCTCCGTCGCCGGGCTTCCCATGCTGCGGTCTAAAGTGGGGGTGGTCGGAACAAACGATCAGATCAACCTTTCCGCCGTCCGGAGTCTCTACCCATCATGACCTGGCATTCGTCTTTATTAAACATTACCAATGAGCACAGGTTATATTTTGTTCTCCATATACAATTTTCTGACAAATGCAGCTGTAAAATAGCAAGAAAATGGTTATATCTCACAATGTATACTGTTAATTTATAATGGTAATATCTCATGTTCATTCTCTGTTCATTTATCTTGACATTAACCATATCCACAGCCGTTCAGCGTTTGACTTGACCCAAACCATCATTAATTATGCTACGATGGCTTTTGCAAGTGTAATGGGGAGCTTTAAGAGCATTATGGATGGAGAGGAATGATATGAGATAATCTCTTTTCCCCCCATTATGAAATAATTTACAGCCCAGATCGAACAATATTGTATTTCAAAGCATTTCAAAAACGTAAAAATTGAGGCACTGCACTGGCATTTATAACTCATGCTGTTGGTGTTTTATAAATAAAGAGAAAGAAAATCTTAAGAGAAAAGTAAATCTTTTCACTTTTTCTGAAAAACAGAGAAAGATTTCTGACTGGCAAAAACAACAGATTTACAATAAATAATTTGGCTTGCTAGTGGAATAATGATAAATTTAAAAATTAACCACTTGATAAAAATTAAGAGATAAAAAAAAAGCCAAATACAGCACAATAGATGACCTACCTTTTAAATTTGTCAGGATTGTCAGGATAAATTTTGTATTGATGAAATCCTTCAAAACTTTAGGCAGATACTTCCAAAAGGATTGGTGTCTAAAAATTACAACTCTGCAATTTTATCTGTATAAACGTGGTGCCTGAGGCATTGTGCTGAACGGTCTGTTCAAATGCCCGTGTCTGCTGTCTGCCCTCCTTGCGGTCTTTTAACAGATTCTAATGATCTCCGTTCTCACTTGTCCGATACAATCTGACATCCACTCTGCGGATACCTCGCGGATATTTTGCTTGGTGATTTAGCGCCACCCAAAGGTTAAGCATTTGGTCTGCTCTTCCTAAAGCGATTAGGTTGTGTTCGGTTTCGACACCAGGTGGCGATGTGATGTTTCGATGGAGACATGACAAGTTTATATAGAAAGTGTATCTGGGATTTCAGTAGTTCTGGATTATAACATTCACAGCCATCGGAATAGTAATTTGCGAACAAATAGGCGAACAAATCTAATAATGAAAAACATGAAAAATTATCTTAATGTTTCTTAATATCCCAAAGAAAAATAAATCTGATCACGCCCACTCTTTCCAAAATCAATTTCCTCATAAAAGCCACGGACCTTGCATACTTTCTGGAAACGACAACAACAACAACAAGAACAAAACAACAACAAAACAATGCTCAATGGTAATTAGATTTAATAACTAAATTATCAGACTGAAAACCAGTCGTTTCTGTATTAACAATTATTCTCTGAAGTTTTATTTTTGAAAATCTCATCGTTACAATAATAATAATATCGTAACAAAATGTATTATTGTTTTCTTAAACACTGTTACACTGTTACACTGTTACACTAAGGTTACTTATATCCCTATAGCCCTTTGCACTAGGATGCAACAGTCATGCTGTTTTTTTTTACTGCAGTAAGGGTTAAATGCCTGGCAGTAGGATGCAACAGTCAGGCTGTTTTTTTTTTTTTATTGCAGTAAGGGTTAAATGCCTGGCAGTAGGATGCAACAGTCATGCTGGTTTTTTTTACTGCAG
>JAOVYW010000074.1:4796742-4810448 GCA_025775045.1 Hiodon tergisus | reverse complement strand
TGTGAGGGAGGGAGGTAGCCCCAGTACAGGACCTGGTGTGAGGGTTGGAGGTAGGGCACCAGTAATGGACAAGGTGGAAGGTTGCCATGGTACACAGGGCAGGCGTGTGTTCGGGACTGAGACCGGTAGTCTTGAATTACCATTTACCCTTAACTGTAAAAAAAAAAAAAAACAAAAAAAAAAAAAAACTGTTGCTAAGCAACCTATGGGTTTTTTTTTTTTTTTAAACTGTTACATATGTTTCATATCTAAAGTTCTGAAATGAGAATTTTTTTTTTTTATCATCCAAAATACTAGATTACAGGCGCAGAAACACACACAAACAGCCCTTGGAAACTAACGTTGACGACACCACAACATACAGAATGTGGTTTTACTATAGGGAACCATAGACAACAAAACGTGGTGAAGACCTTGAGTTTTAAAGTCTTCAATGAGGAGCAAACCAGGGATAAAACATGGCGTCTTCACAATTCACACCGACTATAAATCTGCCATCAACACACTGATGACAGCTTATCAGCTTCGCTGAAAACATTAAACTGTCTTAAAGGTAAATTAAGGGCAAAGCTATGTCTCGGTCTGCGATAAACCCATTTCGCTGGGAGTAGGTTGTGCGTTTCCTCCTCCCCCCCCCACCCCAGTACCAGTCAGCACTCACAAACTATAACTTATACACTACTTATTACCGAAATGTACAGGGCATCAATATCTAAACGCCACCAGTTTCATTGCCAAGTATTTACTCTTCATATCAACACTTTTACTGATGTTAGCAATTTGGGAGGGAGGGAGGGGGTTCCAGTTACTTAAGTTGGACATACTGTCCCACAGTGGTGGTATAATGTGCAGGGCCAGCACAACATTTTACAGATCAATGCAATACATGGTGTCAGGAGTAACAGGTAAGGGAAATGTAGTTCTGAAGCACCCGAGAGCCTTCAGAATCAACTTTTGAAACCTGCATGGTGAAACCAGGACTTTCCTCAGTAAGTGAACACGATTACATGGCAGTAAATACTTAAATACATTAGCCACGCGGCGTGCACAATGCCAATTATATTAGATTATATGGTCATTTTAACTGTTTCCTTTAGCAAGACTGCCATTTCAAAGGCATGCTACTTTTCAAATGAGTAACAGGGATTTCACACCAAAGTTTTAAACGGAGTTCCAGAGGTAACAAAGTTCAAACTCTTAAGATTGCATTAAGTTGTGTCTGGACACAGGCAACTGACCAGATGAAAATGATGTGTCAAATTTCACTGGCAAGGCGGCTACAACGTAACCAGATCATTTTCTTAAAAATTCCAATAAGCTGATGAAACAGTTAAAGCAATTTTGACCAATTCTCTACCTAGTCCGTCCAAACACGCACACAGCCAGCTAGCATCTTAGGCCTTACCATAAATATCCATATTGCCAGGAATCGTTATAATCATCTACACCACTATTATAGCAGACACTTCTGAGCGACCTAGATAGCATAAGCTATGTGTGTGTGTGTGTGTGTAGATAGATAGAAATATATATATATATATACACACACACATATACACACATACACACACACAGGGCAGAAGATATTTAAGTGGTGTCGTGACATGAAATTTCTACAAACTGTGTGTGTGCATGAAAGCTACAACATTTGATACAGTAAGGCAGATTTTAAACACATGCAGTCCAATACTGCTGGATTCCAAAATGTCTGGCTGCAGTCTTGGGCGATTGCTGGGGCCGATATTTGTTTTGGCTGCTTGGAGCAAGAACCGTTTCACGTGTATATTCTGTACATCCATGTGTTCATTGTTTTTCCCACCCCACTGACCCTTTAATGAGCAGCGCAACTGTTAAGATCCGTGCAAGTCTCCCTTTGCCTCCTTCGCCCTCAGGTCTTTTGGTTAGCGATTGCCGAGACAACACAGAACTCATTCTACCACACGTAATTTGCCTTTACGGGATAAACCAAAGAGCATTTCTTGACAACAAAAGAACCAAATCAAACCCTAGTTTTAAAAAGAATAATAATTTGCTTAAATATTCCGAGGTCAATAGCAAAGGAGGTCAAAATATTTTTTTGAATGTGATGGCACTGGATTCGATTTTTGTGCTAAACCCTATGCATGAATGTGGCCAAAACCAGTTTCAGTTAATAGAGTAGAGTCTACTTGTGTGTCAAGAGGAGTGAAACTAGACCACTTCTATTGCAAACACAAACATACAAACTTACAGGCATTGAGTTTCAAATAGGACCGGCATGTACTGCAATTCAACATTCATTTAAGCACCTTATACGACAGGATGTGTACAGTAATTCAGACAAAAGGGAAACTTGCAGAAAGTTGATGACGGGATCCTATAAATACATGGGAAGATTGACGGAATATTAAGAAAGAAGGAGAATACATTTGTGTATAAAATGAGGTAGCGCACAAATGTCCATCATTGTGAATGCCAATAGGAGTTTGTTGCAGGCATGGACACTCTTGGTCCAGAGGCAAAACTAACTTCATGCTGGATTAGAATGTCACCCTGTGTTGGTTCTCTTGTGATCTGTGGAAACCCCAGAAAAGCGACCGACCCTCAAAACGGTAGAGACACAGTAAGCAGGCCGAGTTCTCCCTAAATGACCCATGTCGCTATAACTGTCCCAAACGGTAAGACTTTAGAATATATATGTGTATTGGAAAATATATTTTATATATTAAATTAATTGATTAGCATAGTAGATCTGGTTTAATACCAAAATACCATGTTTTAAAATATTATCAAAAAGGGCTGACATTCACCCTGGTATAAGACAGGGCATGTGACCAAGAGGGTTGTAAGTCAAATTCCAGGAAGGGAGATGTTGGTGGTACTTAACCAGCTTTTTAGACAGTAAATATTAAGCTGTATAAATAGGTAAAAGTTCAAATTGTGAGCTCAACCGTAATGCTAACAATGGAGTCGCGGGTTTTGATAGGCAACGTAGAAAAGGTATTTGTTTACACCCGTCTGACATCTATAAAACTACGTTTGGAAGTGAGAATAGGGGTAATCTCCGAAAGTGAACAATATTACTATATGCGAAATTTTCGCAGCTAGCGACTGTCGTTGCAAAACTGCAAAATATATTACAACAACACAAAATCAACCAAGATAGCTGGAATACACAACAAAAAACTTACTGGA
This sequence comes from Hiodon tergisus, assembly GCA_025775045.1. Taxonomy (NCBI): domain Eukaryota; kingdom Metazoa; phylum Chordata; class Actinopteri; order Hiodontiformes; family Hiodontidae; genus Hiodon; species Hiodon tergisus. The sequence goes on along the minus strand of JAOVYW010000074.1, from coordinate 4,807,274 downwards.
TGCTAGGTACTGTTTTTATTATTAAGTATTCTAACTCCAGACATGGCAGTCACACTATACATGTGATTCACCAATTGTTTTGCACGACAACATAAATTAATCTTCCCTTTATAAATTAATCAACGTGTATTCGTTGTCAAGCTATCCTTATTTGGCCTTCAGCAAGAAAATGTAAAAACTGTTTGCGAAACCGACTTAGCAGCCTACCGATACCATAACAACGTAACCTAGCAAGCAGCCCATTAACACGTGTGACCGACAACAAAGTAACAGTCCATGTAATAAACGGCAAAATTATTCACTTACACTCGTGGGAGCTGCAGAGGAGGAGCCCCTCGTCTCTGGAACACCCCGTCCACAAACACTCCATTTTTGCCGAGGCATCGCAAATAAAAATCTCCACCACCGGTACCATCTTCACCTGCAGTAAAAATTTCTAGGTGCCGGCGAGATATGAAACTTGAATGACCCATGCTTACGTCCACCGAGCCCTGCGAAGAATTCCGACCGATTGTCACCGAGCGCTTCTTCATAAGGTATTCGAATTCACGGCCCTCAAGCCGGGCAACCGCCGGTCCCGACAACCCGCTTACCACAGCCATCTTACTCGGGGGGGTCTGTATACAAATCTTTTGTAAAGGGGCAGCTAGGATAAATGTCGGTTTTGAGAAGGTTTGCGAATTTGACTATTTCGTAGGGGGGATTTAATTTTAACCTGATTTTTTTGGTTGTTTTTTTTTTTTTTTTTTTTTTAAATTTTTTTTGGCTGGGAACGTGCCTGATCAGGGACAGCGGCTCCGACCCACCGCCGCGACACAGAGAGAAAGAGAAGGAGAAAGGGAACAACCAAACTAGAAAAAGGGGCGGATACGTTTTGAGTGACGGTTTCCGAAACTAATGATAAATTAGAAAATATATGGAGTTATGCAGTAACTACCAATAGAAGGACTTGTTCATTAAGAATGCAGGTTGGTTACACTGTGGCCAACACGCAAATTAACGGTGAGTACTAAAAGACGGCATCAACATTTGTCAATCTGAAAGTCGGAAAGGGCTTTTTTTTTTGTTGACCTAAAATAATTAAATAGATCCAATGTTACTCTGTTTGCACTAATACTGTTATAATGTACTAGTGTATTAGCGGGATCCCTCTTGTTTTAATTGCCTCTTTATATCCTGCTTCTTAAGTCCTACACAATTATAAAATGTGCGAGTTGTGTGATCCCTATTCATAACAAAAATAATTAAAACAACGTTGCATTCGTTATCAATTTAATTTGGCATATTATTTATTAGCCACAATATTACTAGCCTAATTGTACTTGCTAATACAACGTATGATTTTAGGTTTAATTTTTTAATTAATGCAGACCTATTAATGCTTTTAGCTTCTACAGAAGCACAGAGCCTGTCTTTGGAGATATTTAAACACTACAGAAAAATTCCGCCCAACCTTAATAGAAAATCATCCGCAATGACTTCGTTCCGGGTTTTATATACAGCACACGTCTGCGGCAGCTTTTGGTTTACAAATCGTGGTACCCAGAATGCTCTACGGCTTGGTTTGTTATGGAGGTCACAGTATGTGTGTAACTGACTTTTAAAATAAAGTACATAAAATTATCATACACCTCCTTTCCGAAATGGGCCCAAGTTGTCCCCATTAAGCATCTGTAAAACTTTGGTATTGTATTTGTCAACAATCGCTCATGTTTTTAACGGTAATACACGAGGCTTGCAGACATGTGCTTTTTTTGTCGTGACGTCATCGAACATATCTGGGAGTGACTTCTGCTAGCAAGGTCTGTTTGTAAACAGTGAGAAAGACGTTTGGGAGGCGCAGTGTTAGTGTCGAAAGATAGGAGGCGCCGGTTAATAGTTATACATTGACTATACCCAGAACTGTTTTGTTTTCCCAAAATTTTTTTAAATACAAAAGACACTAATGCCATTGAATTTACATATAATTAATGCTGATAGCATAGGCTCTGAATTGATTAACTCCTAAAAACAATAACAACTTAAACCTCTTCAAATTAGTTTGGAGGTTTTGACACCTCTCACAAGAGACGGCAGAAGTTGTCCGGCTCATTTTCAACTTGAATATATTCAATAGGGGGACTGTGACAGCGAAGGGACTGTGGCTATTAGAATTTTTTTGGTGATAAGAACCATTCCTGTTGTCGCTCCATCATTGGTGGTTCCCCCCTAGTTGGCTGGGTTCTGCCTTTGGTGGGGCGGGATGGGTTCGGACCACCTTCATTGCCATGTGTTGTTTCCGGCACTCACCCTCTTTGTATGCTGCCGTAGATGTATGTAGCTGTGATCACTCATAAAGTTTCACTTTAAAAAATTTCAAATTACTTAATTTAGGATCATCCTGTTTCATAGATAAGCATTAACAATGTGCTATCTCTCTCTTTCGAGCAATCACGTGAGGGACCCTGCAGGACTGCATCACTTCCACCAGACCATTAGTCTGGACTCCAGCCATCAGGGCCCCTACCCCTCTCCTCCGGATATTACTTTTTATTTTGGAACTCCTCTACTGGAGGGCCTCGCACATCATGGACATTTAAATTCTTTAATTCAGCTCCCAGTGCCAGCCAGCAGAGGATGGGCTCCCCCATTAAGCCGGGTTCCCTCAAGGTTTCTTCCTGCCAGCCTTGCCACTGTTGCCACTGGCATGCTTTTGGGGGGGTCAGGCCTGGGACATACTGTATTTTTCTGTATGTAAAGCGTCTTTGTGACATGGCAACATGTGAAAAGCGCTGTATAAAAATAAAATTGATTGATTGATTTTGTGGTTCTCATTTATCAAACTTCTCTCGGCACCCACCATTCATGTATTGAGTCATGTTTAGTTGCCTACTTATGCCACTGTTTGAGAAACTACCTGTTATATTAAAGCTTATATTGATCCTCATATGAATGAGACCGAAAGTAGAGTGTTAAACATTGAGCTCATGATTTCACTGCTGACAGCAGCACCCTTATATCACAAAAAAGATGATTTTAAAGTTAATCAAGTCAATTAAACAAACTATATACATGAAATATATATTTTAAAACGAGATGCAATGGTACAAAAAAAAACCCCAAAACACAACAACCATGTGCCAAGCCAATATTTGAATTTTACAACTAGTCTCCTCCAATCCAAGAAACCTTCGAGACACCCATTTTTTGCACTCTGCAAGCAAGACAACCCCTGTAGAAGAAGTGTGCTGATTGTAGGAGATGCAAGGGGCTGTTGAGGGGCGCCTCCAGCCTGCAGGTGCCTGGGAAGTGGACAGGAGCCAGTGGTTAACGACAAGATAAGAGGGCCCCTCCCGTTTTCATCCAACCCAGCCCAGGGGGGGCTCTGCCAATTGTATGTTCTCCCTAGAATTAAAACTTAGATTTGCCAACATGTCAGTCATTCATTCAAGTATGAATGTACAAACTGCTTCTTGTCATATAATTATATTCTAGGATTTTTTATTAATTTTAATTTAATTCTTGCATTTGAATGCAATGGAATCGGAAAGGCCCGGGGAAAATTGTATGCTGGGAAAAATGGGCAGGCCACAGAGAGGGAAGATGAATGCGCAGGGGGAAATACTTTGATGCCAGACTTGTACTCTTTCAGAATTATAATCGGAAGCTGTGTGTCTGCCCCCTTTGCCAAATAAAAAGGGAGGATTACTCACCACCCGTCAAGAAGTTTCAGCATCCATCCTCTCTACAGTAAATCCTCCAGTAGTCATAAATATAATTTTTCTTCTATTGGCACTGAAATAGCATTTCCACAGATGTTGCCCAATAAATTTAATTAGGCAGACTTGACTATGGTGTCAACACCACAGATCCATAGCATATTGAATATACTTTCAATGGCTGGTCTCATTTTGCACAAAACAAACCATTTGGTTTAAAACCATATCAATAACTGTTCTTTTCTAGCCAGATTTTCAATATCTTTCATAATCCTATGCATAAGTAGTTCAAGAGTGAGTAAATTTGTTGGTTTTAAATAGGATTATTTGTTTATCCTGTCATAGTACTGCACATCTTAATAAATTATTTATTTTAAGCCAAGCACATCCCATACACTAGGCAACCATCTACAGTTGGAACTGGGACCCTTAACTGCTTTAAATCTTGTAGCACATATGGGGTCTCATGTAGAGTTAACACGGGAGATCCTTTCCGCTTGCATGAGAGTCAGACTGAAACGGACCATTACTTTATCCCTGTCTGGCTTTGGTTGTGTAATCTCCATCTGAGTACTTTTATTCCTCTAACAACCAGGAGTCATTTATGGACAAACATTTTATCTAGTCTCCATACTGGATTCTGTGTGGAGCACTTTCAACCTTGGTAAGAGCTGTAATGACAAACAAGTATGACCTCTACAGGGTAATAAAATCTCAGTCAACTTCACGACTAATTAGAAGTGGAGCATCAATAAATTTTGTTATATTTCTGTTTTAGGTATCAGCACACTGTATTAAAAAAAAATATCCCATGCCCTTATGAGGGTTTGTCAAAAATATTGGATGTCTTTAGAGATAGCGCAACATGACCATAATTATTTGTGAACTCTATTACAAAAAATAATCTTATACACAAATTGTGTTTACCAAAGAGGGAGGTACTTCGTGAGAGATATCTGGCGAATTTATGCAAATGCGAATACCTCACTGTTCTACCTTATTCGTTTAACCGATAGACATTACAACCCCAGATGTTAGGTAAACTGTTAAGAAAAACGAAAACGTCGTCTACCAACTCTGCCGTATGAAAACCGGACCGTCGTTCCCTACAATACCATGACATGTGTGATCAATACAATTTTGGTAATAAAAAATGTACCAACAGAACACCAATAAAGTCCCATTCTGAATGTTTTTTTTTGTTGTTTTTTCTTTTTGTGAATGAATGAACGATGTGAGTGAGTCTATCCCGCAGATGGTCTCAGCAAGCCGCGTGGGTCGCATCGTAATCGTTAATTTGAGTCCAGTAAAAATATAAATTATTCCACCAGAAAAAAAATTATACTTCTGGTTGGAATAATGTTCGCTAAATTCAGTTAAAATCAACTTATTTGTCTAGGAATTTCCAGTTACAATCTTCATGCTTAATGAGAAAAATGTGATATAGGAAAAATTACACTTAGTCATTTAAACTCTTTCATTGACTTCCCAAAAAAACCGGTAGGGTGACTAGCTTTAATAACAGGAAATGCTATAATGGCACATCGTAACGGATGTAATCTATTACGATAACTTCCTGCATTGAAAACAAATCTACGCAGTTTGCTACAGTATTATGTAAAGGACTTAGTGAGTGAAACACCTACTTTTTTCTTAGATATGTCTCCATCAACTGGCAGAGGGGGGCATTACGTCGTAGACCAGCCACTCAACCAACCCCCTTAAAAATGCATCGTATCTCCTCGGCCTCAACACTTACTTTATGAAGTAGCAGTCAGGCACAAGCAAACAGTCCGTTAGCTTAACTATGAATAAACGACCTGGCGTTTACGTTTACATATGTGGAATCATATGACATTTCTCAGCTTTGTGCACAGTATGTGTACTGATGTTCAATTCACTATGTTGCCTTTATACTGATCGATGAAGAAAGCATTCAAAGATACAAACGTAGAGAACAAAAGCAAAGCAAACAACAATGGTACAGATAAAAACACATTTTGTTGCTTAGCAGATGCTTTTTATCCAAAGTGACTTACGGAGCTTACATTTATACAGCAGGATATTTAACTGAAGGAATTTAGGTTAAGTACCTTGCTCAAAGGTACAACAGTACAAGGGTACTTTCAGTTTCAAGCCTGCCACCTTAATCTCTACACCACCAGCTGCCTTCCAATATTGTATCTTTAGAATTCTGCAACACAGCAGTCCCTTGTCAAGATCATGGGGTTATGTTTTTTCACGAAAATCACAACCGCCAAACCTATTTCCAAATTATAGAACATTTTTACTTTAAAAATATGTATTTATTACAGAAAAGGGCACAGACAACAAAAAAGACAGTACAGTTCAGCACAAAACATTTTTTTGAAGAGGTCTAATAGTCCTTGCCGATAGTACATGCTTGGCTTTGGAGATCCTTCTGATAATACAGTTTGACTTTTGATATGAAACTTGAGTGACCCATTATGCCATCACAAGGTTGGTGCAGAATGACAAACAGGGGGCGCTGTGATTATTTGAGAGAGGAGCATTCTGATTCTGCGCTGTTGGAGGTTTACACGCCTCCAATGCCACAGATAAAAAAACAGGAGAAGTGCATAGAATGGAGACAGGGAAGGTGCTGTAAAAAAGGGGAAGGGTGGCGGGTTGCACATGTTTGTATTTGGATGACACTGATGGAAGCTGATATTTTGTTTTACCATGTTCAGTTTCCATTTTGATATGGATTGTCCCGCAGTGTTCAGCACAGATCATGCCTTTTTTTTTTTTTTTTTTTTTTTTTTTTTTAACAGCTCACCTCCGTTTCAGTTACAGCTTCCGGATGTCAGACCAAATTGGAGATATGGGCCAGGTGTGGCCTGCTATGAAGAATATTTTAATTAATCTTTAACGGATTGTGGCCAACTGCTGTTTTTAGTAAATTACCTTTTTATACTTGTTCAGGTGTGTTTTAATCTGTTTTTCTTTGAATGGAGTATCCATGACAACCACAGTAAATCTGTTTAAGCTGACAAAGAAGTCAATTTCAAGGACCCTGCAGAAACTTATTGAACAAAAGCAATGAAGACAAATGAAAAATTTGTCTTCCAATCCAATCAGTTTTTTTCTTCTTCTTTTTGACAGCAATCTAAAGGATACTCTGGGTTTATGCAAGAGGAACTTACCTTACAAAACCTGTGCTTCCAAACTCCCTGTGCTCACAAACTCCCTGTGCTCACAATTTGACAAGATAGCTTATGTAGAGATCAATGGGAATCATCCTGCTTAAACATCCCCTCAAGATTTCCCTATTAGCTTCTGAAGTGAACTTCTTGCACTGTGATCGCAGCTAAGAACGTAGCATCAGCTGGCTGCAGTGCAGAGAAAATGCACTGGCCTCCTCTGCCTAGTCAGTGAAACCGTCTGGCACACTTGTGATCAGTGGCTAGTGCTTGAAGTGTGAGAACTAGTATATTCATCTCGAGGGAAGGAAACAAGCAGCTCAAAGGTACGGGTCTGGCAGAAATGGCACCGGCGGAGTACAAAGTCGGCCGATCTTGTCACCAAAATGACACACACAGACAGACACAAGACCTACTTTAACAGGAACGTTATTTATTTATCACCCAAATCAGCGAACGCTTATTTCCTTCCACCCGTAACACTAAAAACTTCCTTTCCCGAAAAGTTACCATAGGTTGCCTATCACATAACATTGCCCATGGCATTCTTTGCATTAAAACCAACAGGACTCATAATAACATAGTGCCAGCAATGGTAATGGCTGTGAAATTAGAATAAATATTAACGGCAACAATGGAATCAATTCTGTATTAAAAACAGCATAATGGGCTGCTTTACTTTGGGGACAGTAAGAAGGTCAGCAGTGGATGATCTGAGAGCTTCAGATGGTGCGTGCGACTGCCACAGATCAGTGACATGTACAAGGCCATTAAGAGCTTCAAAAGTAATTAACAGAACCTTGTACTGTAGGTGGGTCTTCACAGGGAGCGAGTGCAGTTGACACAGGGTAGGGGTGATGTGCTCAGACATTTTTGGGGTAAGTAAATACCCTTGCCTTGGAGTCCTGGACATATTATAGCTTTTTGTTAAGTGTTTTGGAGGGTAGACCAATTAGGAGGGCATTACAATAGTGAGAGTTTAGGCATGAAGCAGTGTAGACACAGAAGAATGTTACGACAAGAGCAGATCATAAACCACCCTGCTTAGCGCAGTGAACTAATTAAAATGGTTCAAATAACCAAGAACAAACCTGCCTCAAAGTAGCTAAACTATCTACTCAGCCCCCACCTCTTTACTTTACAAGTTTTATTCTGTATGTGTTGACTAGTGTGTCATTTTCCAGGAGTTTTCGCCACTGCCTCTGGGGTCAGGAAATTTTCCAGTTTATCAATATGGCACTGGACTTACTGGTTTTTCGATTACCCGATTGTAGAGCCGAGATGAGACCACCCCTTCCAGGATTTTTACCAAAGAAAGGGGTGGTTAGAGATGGGTATTTAATTACTAGGTAAGCCAGCTTTTAGCACATGTTTCTTTACAATGGGGAGGACAACAGCAGCATTCAGAGACTGCCAGATTCTCAAGATCTATTGATGATGTTTGGACTGCAGTAAAGAGAGCAGGGACGCATGTTTTAATTCATAACAATGGAACAGGGTCGGGCAGGTTTTATATTTACTGATGAGCTCAGTTACACAGACAGCCTAATGGAGGTAAAGCAGTTTCAGCTAGAAGTGGGTGCTGCAGTTTCAGGAACAGCACTTTTAAGTGCACACGTTGGAGGGAGGTCTTGAGATATTTTGTCAAATTATCACACAAAAAAAGAGGAAATTTTTGGAAATAACTGATCAACAGAACTAATGGAGGCATCATTCACAGATGGCTTGTTAATAAGAATGTGTTAAACGACATTTCCTAATCACATCAAAGATGTGGTGGGACCAGACAGCATTTCGGCCTTCCCCGTAGCGGGAGATATGGTCCGTATAAACCAGACAATGGACCTCGAGTCAATTTATCTTCTTAAGCCTCTCAAGGTGTCACCCAGTTCTTCCCTTTCTCTGTGCTCATGACTTTGAAAAGTAGCTTTAAGGAAAATTACGCAATATACATGAATTCAGTTGTGCAAACCATCCCGATTAGAGGGGGGTGTCCTCAAAACAAAATGTAGTCACCGAATGGGGTAATTCTGAATAATATCCGACTAACGTCTGGTTTTCATGGCAAGACAGCCATTAACTCAATTGACAACTGTAACTCAACAGGCAAATACGGATGTACGTGTGTGCAACTCGTTTGGTCCAACTACAGTTTAGTTGCTTGGTTGCATACATTCATCCACGTGTACAGCTAAATATGTACTGAAGCAATTCAGGTTTAGCACCTTGCTCAAGGGTACAACAGCAGGCTGTGTGGTGAATCAGCCGCCTTTTGGCTGCCAGCCTGTCACCTTAACTACGTCACCAACTGGCCAACTGCACTAGTACTTAGTGTTCCATTGTTTATTTTTGACCTGCGCAATTTAATCTCCCTTCTTCCATTCCAGACATTGGCATCATGTCTGTACACGGACACCAGTTTCCATGGAATGGCATAAAAACAAAAACAACATTAAAAAGATCATATCAATATAAATTGGCAATATCAGTTCTCAGCAACCACTTACAATCAGTGAGAGAACTGGATGAATGCCCAGTTAAATAAATATCCTGTAACAGTTCTTTAGAAGTCACTAGGGAAACCATTATCATTATCTCTTAATAAAATGATAAATAATACTCCGTCAAGTGAGGAGGAAATAATATAGCTAAGCAAATCTTGCTAAATCATGGTAATTCTACACATTTACCATTTTAGCAACACATCCACTCCTCGGAAGATTTACTACTGTCCCAAACTTTCTCCATTAGGAAAATATGGCTCTGACTGTGGTTCAGTGGAACCTCGGAACCATAGAAACGACTTCATAACCCTTAGGCATCAACAGCTTTTTCTCTGGACTTCTAGAACTTAGTTTTTTGATCATGACGTGATGTGCCGACAACTTTGGTCAAGTAGTAAGGGCCAAAGTTAGTCAGATTTATATTTGCAGGGCTGGCCCCAATTACCCTTTAATTGGGTGGGTGGGGGGCATGGGTAACTTTTTACAAACAAAGATGTTCTGATAACACCGAACAAAAGAAAGAAGCGCCAAACATAGTTGTCTTTTTTTTTCTCTCTCAGACTCCCTATACGCTGCTGCAACCCACAAATAAATCTAACCAAATTTAAAGTGAATAATGTGCAAAAAACAGGGGGACAGGGGGCAAACAATACTAACAAAAAGTCACCATACAAAACTGCAATCATCAAGCATCTTCGTACAAGGAAAAAAAAAGACAGGGCAATGGGTGAATATCAAGTACAGATTAGAATCCAATACCCTGAACAGAACAACAGTACTCATTTATCAGGATAGAAAATTTTTTAGCGCAGTTAATTCAATTTGGCTCTGAGTTTTTATTTACTAAGAACGTGAAAGTTCTCCGTGTGTGTGTATATATATATATATATACCTTCATGTGCTCTGGCCGTGGTTCAAACTATCAAATAAAAGCAGCAAGCGTTAGGCAAGTTGAGATCATTGGAAAAAACAAATCTTCCTTTTGAGGACAGTATTGACGGATCCCTGTGTTTTCTGGCGCTAACAGCGAGAAGCTGCCCGGCACTTTATCTCACCATCTTGTGTTACTATTGATGCCAAGAGGTGTCAAATTGTGTCACTTCAGTGTGTAGAGCTGTCTTAAAGGCATTGACACTGAGAATCTGAGTCAACTGAAAGTTTTGGTG
>JAOVYW010000074.1:4785458-4796642 GCA_025775045.1 Hiodon tergisus | reverse complement strand
GATTGTTATGGCGCGTGAGGGCTTTCGTGTGTTTCTGTGAACCTGTCAGTTCTTTGCACTGCCAGTTCTGCCTTTGTAAAGGGGGTCGTAAGCGCATGTGCGAAATAAAGAGCATTGATTCCTGTTAAACAGTGCCGGTCTCGTGCTTGAATCTGCGCAGAGAAGCAGCACTCCGAAAAACTCTACAATATGGTCAGGGATTCTCCTTTGAATATGCTGAAGTTTTGTTGGTTTTTATTAAAGTTGGTGCTTCTAGACAGAGTACACTACCTGAGTTCACCCTGTTCTAAAATATGTCTATTTTTCCTCTGGTTGATGTACTGGAAGGGTAAAATAGCACAGACAGTTGTGCTTGCCATATGGAAACATACTAATTGGGGCTTATTAAAACTTGACCTAAAGTGACGGGCCCTAAAAATGAACCCATTATTTTTTGTGTAATTTCACAGCTCCGTTGCCACACTAAAAGGATGGAATAGCGAAGTTCTTTAAGTTTTGGTGTTTTTTTCCCCCCTCAATGTTTATTCTCTGCCGAAATGCTTAATCTGATTGAATTTAATGTTGTTTCACTTGTATCAGCTAAGATTGCCTAACTTTATACAGAATCTGTTTTACGAGGCTACAATGATGCAAGAATATTCTCTCTCTTTGTCTTTTCTTAGATTACAATTTGTGCAATGCCTAATTATTACTATTATAATAAAACTATTATTTAAGTCCTGGACATTTTGCTGATGTTTATTGGTAATACCTTTAGGTATATGAAAAGTTTTACTGCCATGATTTTTACGCATATTTTAATTCAGTTGTAATATGCCCTGAATATATTCAACGTTCTCCGAGACCAATGTATTTTTTAGAGTCTGAAGAGGCATTTCACAGAAGGTTTTAAATATTTTATCAGAAGTAGTATGGATGGTATCATGAAAAAAAAAAGTGGTTACTTAGCAACTGCGTCTGGGCTATATAATTAAATGACTGAACAAGCAATATATAAAAAAATGCCCATGAGTTCGCACATAAAAAAATTACATCTAAGATTGCATCTATTTAATTTAAGAAACATTTTAGAAAATTGTTATATTTGCTTATTAGATTTACTGTAACTTTTGAATTGTTAGCAGGTTTTTATGTTTTACAAATAATAATAATAATAATAATAATAATAATATATTTAATGTGATAAAATATTTGGTCCTTCTCAAAGGTTGCAGAGGATTGTAGATGCCCACTGTAGTGGACAATGGATTTGGATGAAATCAAGCCAGGAGTAAAATATCAGGCCTTTAAGTAGGGGAAGGTGCAGGTGGCCTGCATGCTAAAACATATTTAACACATTTTGATAAACACCCTCATGTTCATAATCACACCATTGCACAGGTTTGTCCTGTTCTGTGTAAGTGACATTGCTAAACTGTGACAAAACCTTTTTTTACTAAAAAAGGCCATTTGAAATCGTAAGCACTCCATCTTAAACCTCCAAAGTCCAGGAGTTTGCATGACCTCTCCCAGATGATGTCCGTTTTGTTTTGCCATTTCATAAATATTACTACAAGGTTGAATCAGTCTATTTTAAGTCAGGAGAATGTGTGCGGTCCTGATCCTGCCACTCAAAGTTATCCCTGGAAAAGGCTTTGCCCTTATCATGACCCTGTGTGTCTGTATGTTCATATTTTCAGGTCAAGGCATGACAGCGCCACAAGGAAACCTTAGTGCAGTGGGGAATTCAGTGGGGACTTGGCAGAACAGGAAGTAACAACGGATAAGAGATTTTGCAGTTCTCATTTTCTATCGGTGTAACAACTGTCTCATTTTACGTGCAGGGTGTGGATTTCATACAGTACTGCAATAAACTCTGGGTTTCTGTTTAATTTCATATACCAGGTCCGAACCAGCAAGTGTAGTACAGGAATGTGCCTGTAATAGATTTAAAGGACAGGGTAAAGGGATGCTTTGCACATGAAAATACTTTTGGAAATGCAAACATTGCATCAGTACAGACTCTCAGAAATTATACTGATAAATGGACAGGCAAGTCATTCCTCCAACTGCTTGTTTTCTCACTAATAAATGAACTTTTAATGCAGAGCATTTTCACAACATCCGCATTCATCTCTCACTGGCCTAATCCTTTATCATGCCTTAATGCTTCAATTTCTTCCTAAATTAAGGTGGTGGTGGAGAAATTAATGGGTAAAGAGAATTGCTTTTTGTTACATGCGTATCAAGCGTAAGTGTAGGGGGTGCATATTGAAAGGGGCAGGATAATGAGACGGACCTACGTAGCCCGCAGACTGAGAGGAGAAAAAAATGGAACGGTTAAGGTGTGTTTACAGAATAAAAAAGTGAGTGTAAAATCAGACAAGCAATCTCTGCATGGCATTATCCATTAGTTAATAGGAAAAAAAACAGAATTGACATTAGTGGCGAAAGGCTGGTATTGGCCATTTTAGCATGCTGTTTCCAAGCAACTAGGAGCCTAGAAAAATACTTTTTACATCTTTTGGAAAATCCATTAAGAGACTGGCCACTGAATAAAACAAAAAGAGAATGATTTAGAAATTTCCACAGGGGGTTGTTTTTCTGCCCATTCTGATGAAAAATATTTTAGAACAAAATTCATCTGGAAGTTGAACTGTAAACATATTCAAATTACTGTTATTACAGTAAGGTTCTTCATAACTGCCCCGCCCCCAGCAATTACTACATTTAAAAAATATTTTAAATGATTAACCTTTTTTATTGTATTATTCATCACATTTATTTTATGTCTGGTCTTTGAAAAGAGGCATTGACTCCTGCACCGAGGGATATAAATTCAATCCGTTGACAGAAATGTCTATTACATTTTACTCAATCTTCTACTACAAAACCCCCTAAAAAATACTTATTTATCGTTAAAGCCATTTCGTTTTTTAGTTTTAAAATTTTTAAAACACTCCCGTTTATGTTCCTTGATAGTGAATTATTCCTATTGTTGTTTGAAGGATTTATTAATTTCATTTTCCAGTGTAATAGACTATATGATATAGCATGACATATATGACTATATGATTTCAGGATATTACTGATGGACTGATAGCTGAAAACGATAATTTCGTCATGTTACATTACAAGTTACGCTATTAAATTAAACGCAAAACTGTTGGGTATATGCGAAGTGCATCTTTAATATTTTATTACTGTTATATTTAATTACGACGCTTAAGTAAAGAAGCTTGGTCGAGATTTCGAATGCATCCAACTAACATAACGAGTTCAACAGTTGCAGAAGGAGAGTAATTTGTAATTAAGTGGCACTTCGTGTATTTGTAACGCTGACGCCAGAGTGACGTTAGAGTCAGCGATTGGGGCGGTCCTTGTCGGGGGTCTCTTGCTGATAGCTGAGAATCACCCTGTTCATTCAGTGCCAGAGCCCGGACACTCAGCATCTGTTATCGGGACCACTGGGTAGGTGTTCTCTTCTTGCAGGACTACTACAGTACATGTTGTTGTCTGTTCCTTTATCGTCTCCCATCTTCTTCATAGAGTTAATGATAGAAGTTTTAGACCAAAATTATGGAAGCTGATTGATGCGTCCTAGCCAAACACCAACAAGGTGTTACACAAGAAAAATACGCATAATTTTATTCCTTGCAAAAACCCGAAGTGCGCTTCGATGTAATATTGTTATCAATTTTGGAAATCGTGTTTGATTTGCAAATACCGGACATTTGCTTTGGTACAATTATCTATTAATGGTAAATTTGTCTGATTATTCGTCTCATTATGTGCGTGTTACTGCGATAAGTTTATGAATGCGATTTTCGAATTATGCACTGTACAGACACGCCAAAGTTATCGATTCTGACGTGCCTGCAGTCCTTTGTGCTGAATAATGTGTCCAAAATAATGCTGAATTTCCGCAGTTGCAGCACATCAGTGTCTTTTCTCCCCTTCCAATTCGGACTATTAACGTATTTTGTTGGTGTGCAGACGCGCACTGTTTCATATATAAACATCATCACACATCTCTAGTTCTTTGGCAATTCAGAGTGACAGTTTCACGATAATATTTTGTCGTTCACAATTTGGTCGTTTAGTCTAATGAATGATAAGTAATTCAGTTTTGTATGCATTTCCTTTCCTCTCCAGGACAACTTTTGCCTTTATAAAAGCTTGCAAAATCAACAGAGTTACAGTAAATGGTAGTTGAGAACATCTCCAGTGGGGACAGCAACGCCCAGATAAGCTGAATTCAAATAAAAGATATGGTGTTTGCTCGACCAAAGAGTATAAGAGCACAGAAGAAAAATTTCCTAGTAGTCCCACCACCTTTCTCTGCCGAACTCGATGGGTGCCAGAAGCGCCCTTCTCTTATTCAGTCTATGGATTCGTCGAAACGGCAAGTAGTGTACTGTCGGAGTAGGGCTTCGGGAATGAACGACTGGAGGAAAGCGCAACACTCGCTTGTCAGGGTCGTGACTATCCGAGAGGACTAAACCCTCGTCTATGCCTGTGAACAAAGTCATATAAAGAGAGAAAAAAGAAATCATCGAAACTTAACAAAAAAAACAAAAACAAAAAAACAATAGTTAGGCCATGGGTATAAAACACATTTTGCTTCTTTTGATATATTTATATTTTGATCCTCTGAACGTACAATGTGCAGCTACAGACAAGAAGATTAGGAATGTTCCTAAACGGACGCAGAAGGTGAAAGAGGAGAATAGTACCGCCTTACCTCCAGCAGCTACACGGAAGATCACCCAGATCCAGTCACCGGTCGCTGGCAATCACGAAACTTGCCTCGGTTACTACGACGTGAGCGGGCAGTTTGATAAAGAATTCGAATGCAATAACACCGACCATCGTTACTGCTGTGGGAGCTGTTTCTTGCGGTTCTGTTGTCAGTTTAAAGGAAACAGATTAGACCAGAGAACTTGTACCAATGACAAATCACCAGACTGGGTCAAAACTCTCCCTCCATCCCCTGTGCCGACAGGTGACACTTATGATCCGAATTTGGATCAAACTAACACAACCGTCTACATCACCTGTGGGGTAATTGCTTTTATTATTGTCCTCGGAGTTTCTGCAAAAGTTGCTTATGACAAATCAACCAGACCCCCTCAGGAAATGAATGTTCACAGGTAAGCAGGGGATTTCCATATATACGACAGAGGCATCTTTCATCTCTTTCCATAAATGCCTATCATTTTTCACCCTTTTATTAAAAAATTGTCGGCATGAATAATACGGTATGAATAATTCCATGTGTTTGCAAAAAAATATATATATTTTAACAGTTGTTTTTTGTGTGATTTTGTTGGTAGAATTGTGATTTTTGTTGACAGAATTTTATGCATTTAATGTTTTTAATTTGATTAATGTTGTTAAGGTTATGACTCCAAATACCCACACCAAACAGCCTCAGTGTTGCTAGTTCAACAATGTCTGAAGTCACAACAACAGGTCTTCAATTTAATCCTAAATCACTACTTCTATGTGCTCAATAATCTATTCTGAAGACTGGAAACCTGTCATATTTCCCCTAGTGTATGACAAACACACAAAAGTATTCCCATGGCTAAGTACCCCCCAGAACGTAACAGAAAACAATAAATCACATATCAATCTGGGCTAACCCTTCATCATTCTAAATTAATTTAATATATAACCAGCATGGAATGTATCAGATTATCATTCATTTTCCAGACAACAGACCGAGTAATATATCTCTATGATATAATTTATTAATGGTTGGTCATAGAACCCAATTGCTATCATTTCTACTTAAAGGAACATTACATCTCTGTTAAGGATTAGAAAGAGTCCATTTTGAATTTTAAACATCACATCACACAGAAGGCTGTTTCTTTACAGTCTGCTGGCTGTGGCTACTCTATAACTTATAAAATGAAAGTAGAACAATACTCTGCTCCTGTATAAATTCATGGCCATGCTGTTTTCCTGAATATTGACCCATAAAAAAACCATTAGAAAAATGCAAATTAAATAACCTAAAACAAAAAAAAGAGGAAACATATTATGGTTACAAGGTGGACTTGGCTTTTTTCCAAATATTTGTCCAATAATATATGCAACAAATGCAGACAGCATTCTGCAGAAGACACTTTAACAGAACATATATGTAATGCCAATGGCAGCAAATTGATAATTCCTCCCTGAATATTATTACCTGACACAGGTAGTAGTATTATGAAATACTACTAGTAGCCTACATAAACTGTTACGATCCCTGCACAAGACTCAATTGTAATAACATATCTTTAAACTAAACTCTAAATGGTTTTCTCAATCATAATGCCCGGTTTATATTTTGACAGATATGTCGGTGCAGGAGTCAAGGCCTCCTTTAAATGACCAGACATTTTAAAAAATGCGATGAATAATTTAAATAAAAGGTTAATAGAGAGACAATGGCATTATTTTGGGGGAAATAAATACTTAAACAGGTTATAATCTATTAGGTTTCAAACAAACACACGCATAAAAATGGTACTTCAGAATGCCTAAAACCTGCAGACAGTCACTCATTCACATAGGAGTGTAGGAATGCACGTTTTTCAGTTGCTTAAAAGTTCAGGGTAATTAATGCTACGCGATAGGTCACCTCCCCAGTGTACTGAGAGATGCCTGACACGCAATTTATCACAAAGACACAACAAATGACTGACTCCCTCAGCACCAAACAAGACCATTGAAGGTAATAAATTAAAGTTCTCCCAGTTTGCCCCAAAGGGCACGTTCGTTGGATTGACTGGCACATTTCTGCAATAACTTTCCCCCAAATGCTTTTCAAACAGCAGTTGCACATTACAGAACTCTTATCACAAGGCTGCTGAAAACACGTGTGTCACTCGACACATTTAACCTCACAACTGTGCCCAATGAATTGCTGTGGGACACAAGATTCACTGCATATTTGGCTGTACCTTTCTTGTTAGAGAAGGTTGCTGCTCATCTCCACCTGCTTGGACTTTTGCCACTGAGACACAATAGCCAAACTGTGACAGTGTTCCGGATTTTTTTTTTAAAAGGGCCCTCCCTCTGTGATGTCATTAGGGGTATAATTGACAAGTCTCCAGACAAATAAAAAGTGACACGTCAATCTTAGACTTGTTTAGTCTGACAGCATTGGCAGAAGAGCATAGCGTTTATCTTGCTTTGTTTTGGGTCCTTCATGGATTCTCTTCTCTCTGGCTAATACTTTTAAATCAAGGGATTGCATTTGAATGGAGCATATAACAATATTTATTTGGTATTACATCATTTTTACCATCAATGTCAATCAATTATGCGGTTTGCATATCATTCCGCTCTACGAAGGTATTTAACTGCCTGTCTCCATATAAAGTAGTTTCTCAGCACTCCAGACAGATATGTAAGATGTTTTGTATTTCCATATAAATGCTATTCATTATTACAGAAAAATAATGTCATTTTATTTTGGGGTGTTTTTTGAAGGCTTTGGTGAAGAATTGTCAGAAGAAAACCTCTAAAACACACAGGGTTAATAATATAATAATTAACAGTAGTTTACTTTACAAATCTTGGCAAAAAAAAATCCTTCAACTTATGTTCTTGCCTATATTTCAGTATGATGCTGTATAACGCAAAATTTATTACGCCTTAAAGGATAGCTTGGTCGTGTATAATTTCTGGGGTTGTATTTTATAGTCTCCAATATTAATGTTATACATTGAGTCAACTTAAATTAAAATAATAATTAAATAATAATTTATAGAAGGACATCCACATTATTGTCCCCTTTTATTCACATTCACTATTGGAGCTGTTTGGTAATTTACCCAATAGAAGTTCAAAGGTAATTATAAAATTTGTATTATTTAGTCAAATAGTAATTAACATCATAATCATGGGCATCAAAATACTGAATCACGTTATAATAATCCGGTCTATCAAAGTAAAAAAAAAATGCTCTTAAGGAGAAATTGAAACAAGCTGATAAATTTTTTTAAATGTAAAACTTATTTTAAATGTCAGCTATTTCTATTAAAGAATAAATGTATTGTGTAATAGAAAAAAAAACCAAAAACAAAGAGAGAATCGAAGATGAACTAGGTGAGATTTTCTGTCACTCCTGTTTTGACAGCCAAACTTACCAGCACACTCATAGCTCACTAAAAACAGACACCTCACTCAGTGAAAGTGAGTACAATCATTGAGTCAACTGAGTACATTTTGATTGCTCCGAAATGCACCAAATTGCCTCCTTTGCTCGGAAACATGCACACCCAATCATTATTATTCATGTCAGATTTGAAAATATGACAGAACAGCAAATGAGTGGCGGCGCTTCTAACCTGCATTGGTGCGGACAGTGTTGCCAAGCCCTGACCCTGAATTGGTTCAATCAGGTTTTACACAAAGTGGTCACTGCTATCTGATCCTAGACTCGCTGCTGAGAAATAATTGCTTAACGAAAGAGGTGCCAAGGCTCAAAGATTATTGAAGAGATTCTGAACACTAGATGAATATCTGTAGTCCTGTTTTCATGTTGGTTTAATTGGCCGATTTGGTCCTGGATTAATTAGGTGTCACGCCCGAAGGATGCACATTTGTGGACATTATTTAAAACAAATAAATAAATAGGCAATTATTTTAGAATTTTCTCCTTCCATTTGGAATCACTACTTGGGCTGATCCATCTTGTCTTGCTGATACAAATTCGCCTTTCCGCCACCTGTCTCTTTATATAATGCAGGCTGCACAGCCCACATGAGAGTTTCAGTCCCTCTCGAGGGCACAGTCAGGCTGTAAGCCATCCCGAGATGCTGGCCAATGGCGAGTTGGGAGAAGTCTGCCTGGTCGAAATCGGCAACTGACATTGTCTAGATTCAAACCTGCAACTTGCAAATCGTAGGGCCTGGTCTGTGCTTGGACGATTGCCTGTCTGTCTTCGCTGAGCCATTTGAAAGGGTTCAATTATTTACATTCGAAACAAGCATGAAAGACAAAGGATATGACCAAAGTAGGTTGTTTTTAGTAAAGAGTGCCTAAGTCTGCTCTAACCAGCCTCACTTGTCATGTAAATGTAATGTAAATAACAAACAATGAAGGCATACCAGATGCCACATTATGTCGCTTCATGCCCTCTACGCGAAGAGTGGTCTCCACTGGGAACACCCATATCCCAGTTTTTTTTATTCTCCAGAATCTAAAAAGACTGAGGCTGTTTGAAATAACAAGCAAAATCTTTTGTTATGTGAAACACATTTCAGTAACACTTTACATTAACTGTCTCTAAATGCTGTGTATTTAAATGGTAGTTACCCAGTAAATCCATGTGCACTAATATGGACATATACACATGTACACTGTGTAACACTCAGTGTGAGATATTTGAGTACACGATCGTATCTGAGTATATTGCTATAAGTGTTACTCATTAAATACAGCTATGCATAATAACACTATAATTATGCTTAAGTATACATGTATTTACACAGTAAATACTATGTAAATACACAGTATGCATATTGTTACCCACATTTCGACCAATAATGTAATTTAACAATGCAACATTCAATGTTCTTTTAATAAGATGTTCTTAGTCATAAAATCAAATCAAAACTTTGACAACCCGCTAATTGCGTTTAATAACATTGTTAACAATAGTGTTTCCATCAAACAAAAAAAACAAAGGTTACTCAAAGATCCACCAAAATACACCAGCCCTAACCCTTCCTTTTTATGGAGCCCTTTGCTGGCTTTTTAAAAACCCTTTAATTGGCCCAAGGCTTAGGGTCAGGTATTGGAATGTGCATTATCACCGTGGCAATCAGTAATATACCCCGATATTCATGCATTACACTCAAACTAGCCACATATTTTGCTCAAATTTTGTGGCTAGTTTGAATTTGCTTCTCTCTCCAGATGTTTCTAACAATTTATTGCTAACACAATCCTAGCAATTATTTATGAGCTGCTCTCTGGTGATGCGACATTAAACTTTAAAATGGAACAACTATGGTTTTTATTCACCACGACATATCTTTGATGCACCCAGTAATATAACTGAAAGTACCTTAAAGCGGGACACCACTCCCGAAAGTTTGATATGCAAAGAAACAAACCTAAAGTATCAAGACTCAATATCTGAAGCCGTCATTACACCATGCTGGTTCTGCACGCAGGTGCATTGAATATAAAAATAAAATAAGATACCAACAACCAACAAAACAACCAGAACATTGTATATCAGATCACTTCTCTCTGTGGACATGATATGTTGAAGGACATGTTTTCAGTCTGGAGTTGACGTAAAAATATACAAATATTTTCTCCACGTCACATACATGATACGGCATGGCCGGATAGTTGGATAAACTGGTATACATCAGTGTTTTCTGGGGCCCTCACTCATAAAAGCGAGATTCCCACCACATGCATAATTAACAGTTACAAAATTGAACCGTGTAAATGGCTGTGGGCGTTTCTGCCGTCCTAAGACTTTTGCACTGCAGCAGCAGTAATGTGAAAATAATTGAATTTCCTAACGAAAAAAAATCTGTGGCAGAATGAATGAATGTCTTCTGCTTTCATGATGTATCGGTTCTGTATCGCCTGGTCTCTGAATGTTAGTTACCGTCTGCACCTGGTGTGCCTCTGAAAGAAATAATATTTAAGTTCACCTCGCTTGCAACCAGGAGTGATTAACATTTTAAACCGCCCCAGGAAAAACACCAGTGGTAAACAAGCATTTTTTTTTTCTTATAAGAAATGTTTGGTTGGGGGGGAGAAATCTTGCCATGCGTAATGTTTCTTTTTTGGGGTGAAAAAAAAGTATTTTCCCCCGAATTCATCACTGTCCCTCTCACTGTTCTGCTTCTTTGTGTGTTTACAGAGCACTTGCGGACATTTTAAGGCAACAAGGGCCCATTCCAATATCTCAGTATGAGCGCGAGAACATAACAGCGATTGAGGCATCGCCCAAAGAAAACACACCCGTCCGGACCTCTTCCAAAAACCACTACACCCCGGTTCACGCATCGAAATCCAACCATGGTGAGTGTGCCTTCCACTCTGTTTGTCATTAATGAGAGGGGTTGTGGGAGGGAAACGTGTTTCAGTTTAGATTTAAATTAGTTATTATTTTTGTACAATAGGTTTGTCTTTTAAACATATTCCTTGCACAAGAAATCATAGGTTTATGTC
>JAOVYW010000074.1:4772532-4785358 GCA_025775045.1 Hiodon tergisus | reverse complement strand
TGTTGGTGCCCACCCCCCCCCCCCCCCGTTGCATGCATCGCGCTACATGCTAACTGCTGTCCGGCATTGCCTCGCATGGGTGCTGTCCCAAGGGCGGTGTGTCGAAACGCAATAGTCAAAAACAAGTAACCTTCCATACACACAGCTGGAAATTCATATTTAAAGCTTCTTTTTACATTGCATGTACATGCTTCACAGATTGTACATTCCCTTTTATTAAAAATTCCCTAAGATTTGGACAAATTGTTCCCTTCTGGATTTAGCAGAACCTATCGACTCATACACTTTATTCCTTATCTTATGAATAACATTTTTTTCTACATTCTAGCAGACAGCGTTTACCAGCAGGATATTACTTATTTTAATAAGTCTGTCTGATGTCTAGGTCAGTGTGATTAAGGTTATTAGGGTATTAAATACCTGTCTGGGAATAACGGTAGGCATATGAGTTTTAGAAAATAATAAGATAAGTTTTACTTTCAGTTATAAGATAAGTTTTTTTTTTGGATGAAATCCTTGCTACAGTTATTACACAAAACCAAATAAAGTCTGCAACCTCAACGATGAAACTCAAGCAATCAAATATTGTTGCATCATATTTTGCATATATTTTAAAGACAAAACACCAACAAGAAAACAGCAATGTTTGTCTAATAGGGCTAATATAACCATTGTACATCTTTATAATGGGTAACATATTCAATGTCTCACAACCTTTCATTGTGGTTGACATTTTGATGTTAGAATATTTAATTCGCATATTTACATAACATATAAATGTATTTGTAAGTTTAGTTGTTGATCTTTATTTGTCGACTACCATCTTAAAATATAATTTATGCATATTTTATATATAATAACATTTTTATATTAATAATTCAAGAGGATCATGGAATCCAACCACAGAGGTTAGATGAAATAATATCAAGGAAGAGGAAATTTCCTATATGGTTATATTAGATCTTTTCTCTTTCATCCCAGGCAGTGCAAGACTAAGTTAGACTAAAGGGAGCCTTTGATGGTGTTTCTAGCATGGTACTTTCCAGTTTAAAGGCATACTGAATATGCATGCTGATCAGATCCTCCGCTGTTTGTCGCTTTGTAGGGGGCGATTTAAAGACAAGCGAATGTGTCTTTGCTGTTGTTTTCAAAATGGAATGCAACGTAGTAAATAATTTTTTAAAAACCTACTGGATGTTACGAGGGGGTGAAAACTTGTTTGATCTAGGTTCTAAGAAGCTACATAAATTTGCCCCTGAGCAGGTACATCAGACGCGTGGTCGATTCTGACAGTATAGCGAATTTTGTAAATTTTCCGGCTTTGTGTCCGGATGTTCGATCATCTTTTCTGAAAGTCTCCGACCTGATTGCAAATTAGTATTCTGCACTAGTATCCTCTCTGTAAGGATTCTGCTTTACCTCGGGGGAGAGGGGGAGGGGGGTCTTGGGGATGAGGGCCTGCAATTCATTCCTGCATTCTGTTCTTTTATTGCACACTTACATTTTTTAAAGGGTTTTGGGTTGTTTTTTTTTTTTCGATTCAGGACTTCCCGATATATGGATAAGAAAACAACCAAAAAATAAAAAATAAGTAACCCCTGAGGACTCTGGGGATATAAATGTCGGCTGTTGCAGCAAGCTGCCGGCTACGGGCCTGTCTGGACAGTCTGAAATGATGGCCCTTCACATGAACCCCACAGTTGCTAGTAAAGAACAGACATAGCCAATGAGAGGGAACCGTCTCCTTCATTAGGTACTTTTAAGATCTAACCTGGGCTATTCTATTAGGCAATTTGTTTCCAAATAAATCATTTGATGTAGCAAGTATCCCAAAAGCGATGCTGACTCCTACTTAATTAAAGTTTTTATGCTCAATTTATTTTACGGATTTAGGTGCTTTTTACAGATATATATATATAAAATACATTTTTAAACATGTATGGTAAACTTTACGCATACAGGACATACAGGAAAAACATGGATATAAAGCAAATATTGCGTCTATAAGGCGGCACTCCTGGAAGAAAAATCACATTTTATCCATCTTCCTTTTATGTCCACAAAATGGATCAGTGTGAATTCCAGAACAACAGTCTGCATGTTATCCTCATACTAAGAAAAAGGGGGGGAAAAAACAGTAATGCAATTATTTTTTTCCATTTCATCTTCTGAGAAGCCTTATCTAAATCCTTTAAAAAAAAAACACATTGTAATTGATGCTTCACAAGTTGGCTGAACATGATTACAATTCTTACCAGGGTGGATTGAGGTTCAGGATCAGTGGCTATCATAAATGAATATATTCCACGGTATACGCAGTGTAATTGGTGTGCAGTGGGTGCCCTGACATAATAACCAATCTTGTATTTATCGTATATTTTAATTTAACAGCTTTAGCCTCCTGTTGTTGATGAAGATCAGTCTTTGATGTTGTATGATATGATACTGTAGTATATATTTACAATTCCGGAGTGTAACAAATCTAAATAACACACCATGAGAATACTTTTTTGGTTAGGCGGTAGACAATACTTTTGGGAAGAGCCATTCAGTTTAACACAATTGACCATTCAATATATTGTATGGGGCCTCTCGCCTTAGTGCAGGCTAGGCGCTATGAACATGAAACCCTGGGGTCAAATATAGACCACCTCACAGCACCCTATGCAGCGGGATATAAATGGCAGACGGCGCCGCCTGGAGTGGGGAGGCAGTTGGTGTATCTCACGGCTCCTTTCTGAACAGCGCCCCCTGTGGCAGTGCCATTGTGAGGGGCGTGCTTCAACCTTCCATAGGAGCACTGCAGCCTGCAGTGTTTTAAATTTTACATTACATTTAATTTTACATTTTACATGTATCTAGAGCGATGTACAAAACTGCTGCAGTTTAGGGGTTAAACATGCAGTAAGAAACTCTTGCCCTAATGACAATTACTAACAGAAGGTATAAAGATTAATGGCTCAAGGCTAGGTAGTCAAAGAAGTCAATCTGCACTGTCGCTGCATTTGGCTGAGGCGTTTGTAACAAGGATCCAAAACTTAGAAAAACCACTGGCGCTACCAAATTTCTGAAATAAATTTAAAAATCCATAAATGTGTCGTAAGTGTGACAGTATCAATGGCATTTAATGGCTGTATATTATTTAGATATATATTTTTTTTATTGTGTGAAAATTTTAGTAGATTGCAGGCTCTTCTTGTTACGGTTACTAACACATCCGGAAGGCATGTAAATCAATAGCTACTGGTTAAGCTTGGCCTCCTTAAAAATAATTATAATCAAATAAATGAAGCCTGGGATTTATAAGTGTGAAGAGGCTGCTAACGACCAAATTAACTGCATGTCTGAGGTGCACATAGCCCCATTCCTTTCAACGAAAGGCTTTATTATATCACAGTTATTTCTGTATGCTCTAAAGAATATTTCCCCGTCAGTCGTTGAAAACGTGCGACGTTCCGTCCTTTGCTCTGCTCGCTTGGCCATACAGAAGATTCAGGTTAAAAAAGCGACCCCCTGTGCCAGAGTTAAACTGCGGACTGGTGTGTACTGTCACACTAGGGCGTTTGACTGAGAAGGTGGCTGAGAAACCGGTGTGTTGACGAGTCTCTTCACGCCTCTCCAGGACGCTGCCGCTGTGCCCCTGTGAAAGCCATTCACTCCCAGGCTTTTAAATGATAGATTTCCTGCAGCGCACATTTATTTAACCTTTATTTACATTGTGCGTGCGATTATTTAAACAAATGTGCGAAAAAGCTTAATCCTAACTCATTGGCCATGAAAGGGTGAGCGAACCTGCTTAATTCGGTCAGAATTTTATTGATATTTTGCAAGTGTAAAGTGCTTGATGAATTTCATTGGTACTGATGAAGGGATCATTTTGTCTAAATGGCTGCCACTGATCTCTGTTGTCTCCCTTCCCGCTTGCCCTCAGTACTTTAGCACAGACACAGTGCTGCATGGTTCAATTTAATTTTTGAAGATAAATGTCACCAACTCGGCCGTGACTGTCTCATCTGCAGCAAAATAATGTAATGCAATGCTCATAAAAACCGAAACCGTCTGGCGGCCTGATCTGCTCTGACCCCATTACAATCATAAGTGAAGCTCCAGACCTAAGTGTGGCACTGCAGAGAGGACTCCTGGCCACCTAACCAGCTTTTGTGTCCTCTCCCACAGCCGACAAGGACGTGGACGAATACTACTCACGTAAGCGGCACCTGCCGGACCTGGCGGCGCGGGGGACGCTGCCCCTCCACGTGATCCAGATGAACCCCGAGCCGCCCCCACCCCCGCCGCAGCGGCAGCGACCCCGCCGCGTCCAGAGGGCCATGTCCCAGGACCGGGTTCTGTCCCCGGAGAGGGGCTACCCCCCGCGTGGCGAGCGAGGAGGAGGCGGCGGCGGCGGGCCCCCGTACGACGCCTCCCCCTACGGCAGCGGAGGGCGCATCCTCTCGGACGAGCAGCTCCTGTCGGCTGAGCGCCTGCGGTCCCAGGACCCGCTCCTCTCCCCAGAGAAGGGGGTGTCGCTCAAGCGCTCGGCGCTCCGTGAGCGTACCATGTCCCGGGCCCTGTCCCACACTGACGTGTTCGTGCCCACCACGCCGGTGCTGGACCGCTACAAGATGACAAAGATGCACTCGCATCCCAGTGCCTCGAACAATGCGCACAACACCTTAACTATGAGCCACACGGCCTCCAAGCGCCAAGCGTTCGCCTCGCGGCGGACCCACACGGTGGAGCAGCTGCACTACATCCCAGGACACCACCACCACTACCGCACAGCGAGCAAGACCGAAGTAACTGTTTAACTGAACGGGATTCTAGTGTCTATTGACTATTTACAGTAGCCACAAATACAGCGCCAGAGATGACAGGATAATCAACAGAGCTGACCAGTCCCAGCAAAATGTAATCCTAAAATGATTGGCTATAATAGGATATATATATATATATATATATATATAAAACCAACAAAACCAGAATTTGCTTTCAGCACCAGCTTTCAGTTAATCCATTATTGAAATTGTGGTTTTATACACGCACGCACACACAAACACGCATGTGTATGTAAATGGAAAAACATTTACAAAAGGATACAAATGAAGATCAGAGATGAGACAGGTGTGGGTACAACTCTAAGAGTAACTTATAAGGGCTTAACATGTCGACACATTCGGAGAAGCATCCCAGTGGTTAATGGTGTTAGAGATTACACACTTAAGGGTTGTGGAAAACTGGAACGAGGCTGCAGCGATTTTATAAATATATAAATATATTTACTATTTGTACTTCCAGTCCTAGTTATAGCTTTAGAGATTCTTCATGAATTAAACTGGTGTTACCAATTCAGTTGGTGCCTCTCAAAAATGTACCATTTCAACAATGAAGTGGCTTCGTGGGTTAAAAAGCACAATCAATTCAACTACTTTTTTCATTATGATATATTTTTTTTCCATTATAAATTATTTGGTAATGGCTAGCACGTATCAGCTTAATATTAAAACAATGGTGATTTCCTTTGCGAAGATTGTAAATAGCCTACACTAGCAGCAGTTAATTGGAGAGTCAGCAATGATTGGCTTTTGTATCAAAGTCTTTTTTTTTTTTTTGGTTCATTGTAGAGTCACGACCAATTCTCAATGGCCATTTCTGACCAATCTTTCCACTTGGTTATACAAGCCACTAAACAACAATGTGCAAAGACAAATTAGTACAACGATGTATGTGTGTCTATTTCAATGTGTTAGTTGGAAGAGAAGTGAATGAATGTGGTCGACCGATTACGCACCACTGTTAATATCCGGCTTTAGACTGTGTTCCAGTGATCCACAAAACAGGTGAACATATAAATGCTTAGTGCTGTAGCTTAAAGAAAAAACTTTTTTTTCCTGAATATATTACATTCCTGTATGTCTTAAATGTGTGATTAGACAGAAAAAGCTGCTTTCCTTTTTACATATCAATAACTGTGTTGTTATATATAAAATACTGCATATGTCAAAACTGGATAATTGTTGTGTAATAGTTAAATTGTTACAGCTGTCTTGATGTAACTGAAACAATCAAACAAATATTATATAATTTACATACTAGCAAAGAATGGATTAAAACTGTGAATTGTTTGTCTAAATTTTAGCAAGGCCTTATATTATTGAAGCCCCTAACAGTATTCCTAGTTTTATCATTTTGATTCAAGTATGCTACGTTGTTTTTCTCAGAAGTGACAGAAGTTGGCATTTTATTCGCTTATTTCAAGGATGATGTAGAGTACCAGCAATATAAGAATAACATTAGTGACTCACACGCACACACATGCACATATATATATGTGCGTGTGTGTGCGTGTGTGTGCATGTGTGTATGTGTATGTGTGAGTGTGCCTCTGATTTTAGATTGGATTGAATTTTATTAAGAAGTTGAAGGTGTATTTAAAATTCAATCTTCGCTCTGTTTTCATTTTAAATTTTATATATACTCCAGTTGAGGAGTCCAGAGACTTAATATCCCAGTGATAGACTGCTAAAGGTAAAGCTATATGTTGTTAAGTGTCGAGATATTAGCCAAGGTTTTATGGTTTTAATTCTGGAAGTATTCTTATATTACGACGTTTGGTTTAAAATGGTATTTGTGGGTAGGCCTCTGTCTAGCAGTTCTTTCTTTCTTATTATTGCACCTGTAAATTTGAAACTATAGACCGTAGTCCATGACTTTGTCAATAACTCCTTTTCTTTGGGAGTTGTACATGATAATGTTCCTTTTATAGAGCCATTTCATAAAATGCCAAAAAATAAAAAGTTTAAAAAAACTACATAAACACTCTAGTCCAAAGCTGCTAGAGCTGGTGAAGGAAACCATTGAAGAGCTCATGTAACCATGTTGATATAATTCTGGAGCTGGAATATATATTCATAACTACCAATAAACTCCCCACATTATTACATGTCGCTTTTCTTTTTATGAGAATTACATCATTTCACATACGACACGACCAAAACTTTTCTAGCGAATTTTTTTTTTTTACTTTAACGCGGGACCAAATAAAGCCCATTGAAAATACTTAATATGTGTGGTGGAGATGGTGGAGAGGACTGTTGCCCAACCAAATCTGAACATTTTAACGTCAACCGTTAAACGTCGAAGTCGTTGAAAAGAAAACAATTTATCGGACGCATGCAAATTCGCCACTAAACAACTCAATGCGGCCAAAAACCAGTACGCAGAAGTAATAGTTTTCGGTAAATTCCCTTTAACTGTATTTTAACCGTACATCCTACCTAGTGACGGAGATATACAGAGCATCTTTTCGTTCCGTTATATTTGTCTGTTGTCCTTTGTGTGAACTTTATATTCCAATACGTTTCGCGTTTCATTGGCTCTTCTGCATCCCATGATCCTACCTGTGACTATAAGTGCTAATTCAGCAGTGCAGGAAGTTGTTGGACAAGTACCTAAAAAGCAATGTATGCATTTTTTTTATTTTATCCACAACAATGTAGGTCAATAAACTCAGCAAATATGAAAGGGACAGTTGTCCACTAACTTAAAGAATAGTCATTCCATGAACTAGTTACCATTGTAATCTTATAATTGTATACCATTATACCATTGTACCATCTTATAATAATGCAGTTAGTGAAGATGATTCTATTAACTTAAATACTTAGCCATTAAACTGGTTTACTGTTAATTCAAGTTCTATTTCTAGATTACTAGGGAACAAGCCATATAGCATTGCAAATCTCTATTATAAGATACTAAAAAACAAACAATAAACTTCATATTATGGACAATATATCTTATATAGCTAGCTACCTATATCTAATTGCTTGCTTTGCTAATTTCATACAGTTTAGCTTGTATATTCGTGCCTCAGTAAACTTGAATTTGTATGTTTAAGATGCAGTTATTTTCAACTGTACGTATTGATTTTTTATTTGTTCACTAATGACTGTATTTTTCAGTTTCATGTAGTAAAAGTATTACTTCCTATACATCGCTCCACATGTCAGTAAAAATGGCAAATGACTAAACTTAACAATAATACATTACACTATGTCAACAGTTAATATCAAGCTCCAAAAACTGGCCAAAACATCAATGGACTGTTCAGTAGTGCATGTCCATGTGTGTTTTTCTGATGGTACACTTCTGATGGTCTGTGTGTGTGTGTGTGTGTGTGTGTGTGTGTGTGTGTGTGTCCAAAGATGCCGCTCCCCTGTGTGTGTATTCAGTGGATTCCTCTTGGGTCTGTATGTGTATATCATGTAAACAAAACACTTAGTGCTCATTGTTTTCAATCTCCATCTATACCACAATTCACAGGACTGTTCATGGCTAGATTTGTTTTGTTTTTCGTTATAGTTATGCTTTTGTACAAAGACTTTTAAGTTGACACAAGGAGTTTAACAAAAGGTAAAGTATCTGATTTGGAGATAAAAAAATTCTCAAAGGCCTCCCGAAAAACTTTGTAACGTAAATTACATGTTTGTCAGGATTCAGGTAAAGAACTCTGAACCGAGAGCCAGATTTACCACCCCCCCCCGCCCCCAATGAAACCAGTACTAACAGATACTAACAGATATGCTGCACTCCTCAGGAGAGGGAGGGTGGTGCTGAAATTCACTCAGTCGAGCTCCTGATACAACACTTGCATTGCAGCACCCAGGATTTGCGCAAGCAAGCGAGAAGGCTGAGGGCAGACGAGCAAGAGATGGCAAGATGACAAGACAAGCAAAGAGGGTACTGATAGCCCGCAAAGCTATCGCCACCCTTATGTCCAGTGGCCTAAAGCACTCCTGGCGACCGACAACAGCAACTGAGCAGATTGCCTGTTGCAAGTAGTAATCATAACTACAATGATTACTATAATGGCGGCAATTACATTTTTTGTGAGAGTTTTATTGCACCTCTCAGTTGGTTATTTTGTGTACTTTTTTTTTTTTTTTTTTTTTTTGGTCACAAAATGTAAGCACCCAATAAGGACAGTGGTATTAATTAGCCTGGAGGTTGAGGCTAATTAGTTTTGTCTTGAATTTGAATTTGAATTTGTTTTTAAATATAGTTTCAGTGCAAAGCTGTGGATCCAGCAGAGTTCCGATTCTGCCATCGGTCTAATACTTGGAATTGTGGTCAATTGTTATCAATTAAATCCTTTCGGTTTCAACTTAACCAACAATGGGCAGTTTATCTGACTTAAGTTATGATTGTTCCGAATTTTTATGAATGAACTGATTCATAAAATATTTTTTTATTAATAGATCTCATGCCGTTATCTAAGATTCTCACTGGTAACGAAAAGATTTGTATTTATGTATATAATAAATAGCGTTGTGCTAAAGAATAATCAACAGTATAACATTTTTCCAATTTCGTAGAACATGTAATATTGCACATATGACATTATTTTGAATAATAATGCCATCGATTTAAGATGCAGAATATGATGACAATGAGTAATTTCACATTAATAATAATCATATAAATATATATATAATATCACATGGTTACGTTAATGGTTTTCTCAAAGATAGTACTTTTAAAGGCTTACTTGTAAATGTTAATCTAACATTGTAATAAACCAAACCAAAGTTGCTACTAACAATTCACATGACACAGATGACAATACTGTTGAATTCCTGGTTTTCTATGTGACATTGTGACGGGTTCATAACGCACAAGTGGAAGTAGGATGTGTAATATGTGTGCAAAAAAACCCTTCAAAGCTTTACACTAGTTACCATTTAAAAAGTGGACTGAGACTATTTGTCCTATTCGGTAGAGTAGTAAGGCCTAGTCACCTGTAGCTTTGTTAGATGGACACTGTAGGCTAGCACTGTGACCATTGTTTAAGTAATTTGATCTGCAAAAGGGTGTATTCACAAAGGATCAACTGTATTAATTATTGTGCAAGGGAAAAAAAAGGATGTATTTAAGTGTTATGTATGTAAGTACAATTAGCAGGTTGCCAATGTTTTGATTTGGTCTCAGGCGTCAAGTTGAAACAATAATCTTTTTTGGAGTCATGATTTATTTATTTATTGCTGATTTTCAGTCCTGCTTAGTCAAGATTGTATATTCATGCAGTTTTTAACTAATTTGCTTAGCGATAGCTGATTGCTTCCAGTTATTACATAGTTATGGCATCACATGTTCACAAGCATTAAAAAAAAACTTTTGAAAAAAAACTAGTTCTGTATCAGTATATACTTGAAACAATACTTACTTAAACGCCTAGGATGTTATGTTTGTTTATAGGTACATTTTTAAATAAGAAATGTAATAAACAGTATTGGTGACAACATTTTAGCAGAGACCATGGGTTACTCATTTTAAAAAGCTATGATGTATGATGTTTTGTTCTGGTGCATTTTCTCGTCTTGTTAATCCAAGATAAAGCACATTCTGTTTATACTCTAAAAAAAAACCTATAATCCATCTGAAGGACTTTTTTTTTGTATTAGTTTCCTTATTTGTAATTGTAAATGGGTTTAAAACAAAGCAAAGTAATATGTTGGCAACATTAAGCCCAACATCAAAATGGTACAATATCGCTTTCATTAAACAACTGGAAATTAGTACTTGATCAAAATAATCTCTTGTCATTATTATCCTGTATATGCATGATATTCTGGTAAGGAAGCCAATGGTATGTTTACCAAAAGTATGACACAAGGGTCCTACACACACGCACACATTTATGTATATTGCAATGCCACGAATATGCTGGCATTCTGCAGCGCACCAAAGCATATAGTCTGGCAGGTTGTTTACCAACAAATAATGCAATATTAAAATATGAAACAGTTTTTAGGACACACAGATTCATATCTTCAATTTTACAGAAGTAGCAAGTGCAATTTCAGACCTTCTTTAAATTCATAGAAGAGTAGGGTGTAACTGTATTTCTCACAACACGAAAACAAAGGGGTTGTGGTTCAGGCCCTTTACCGACATACTAGTGGTAACTAGCTGTGCCTTGCCGTTCTGACAAATCCTTTCCCATCTGCATTTAGATGAAAATGTGGCATGGCAATTAAAGTGTGTGCGCATGAGCGGGGGAGAAAACACTGCTTAGATCTATTGCCTCTCACAACCTACACAGACACTGCTCTGAACCTCGGAGCGATATATTTTTGCATCAGCATACATTTTTTCAGATTGTGAAATTCTGTGAAATTGAACTCATGGCCAACAAAAGCGCACTACTTAAGTGGAATGCCCGACCCAGATTTCCAAAACGTATGTCCATAGGGCTGGGCCGTGCAGATGAGGACACGCCTGTGTACCTGCCATGGATTAAGTAATATAGCAACTTA
This sequence comes from Hiodon tergisus, assembly GCA_025775045.1. Lineage (NCBI taxonomy): Eukaryota > Metazoa > Chordata > Actinopteri > Hiodontiformes > Hiodontidae > Hiodon > Hiodon tergisus. The sequence continues at coordinate 4,774,043 of JAOVYW010000074.1, read as the reverse complement.
AGTCCTGACTCACATGAATTGCAAGCAGCGCTACGCATGGCTATGTCACGGAGTACATAGTTAGCGATGGTCTAATGCTTGAATGCATAGCTGTTTTTATTATTTTCTTATATCAAGGACGTTGTGCCTTCCACCACCTAAGACGCCTTATGAAAAAAAGATCACAGTGATGGTACCTTGAAAAAAACAAAAGCTGCAAACGTGTCTGACGGCTGTGTAAGTCACATGTATAGTGAATTGTTTGCATGCAGGCTTCTATCAAAGATAAGAAAATGGTATGGTCTGCTGAGAGGAAAGGCAGTTGAGAAACAAGTTAACACAGATAAAACAGCAGTTATTTCCAGCAGGGCAATTGTTGATGTTGGGCTCAGAGGAAATGTTGTGAATAAAATCGATGTTAGTGAAACCAGTGAAACTCCATAATATAGAGGAAATTCAATACGGGGGCCGGGGTTTGATTTCTTGTCAATTACCCTCCCCACTGTCTCTATGGGAGAAAATGCAGTTACATGGATGCACATAAAAAATAACACTAGAGAAAACTGTCCTTCAATCGAACACTAGCTGTTGATCGCTGTCCTCGCAGACCCCACTGAGTCTGAACTGTAACTGTTCACATTTAGACTGACATGACCTTTGGTGGGTCGAGGGAAATGGGTGCAGAGACACCGATATTACAGGAAAGAACAAATCTCAAGTGTCTCGGGCACTTAAAGTATTAAATTATTCACGAAGAAGAGCCGGCTACATTGCTCGCACTTTAGCTGTGCTTCGCGTGAACTCAACCCTCCTATGGTTGGATTGAAATGTTGTTTTGTTATATTTTAGTCCCTTAATCCCTTCTCTGAACTCGGTGTGCAATTTGATGTTACGGAGACAAATCTCATACATGGCACCATGGGGCATTTACCAGCTCTGACACTGCTACCGCTGCTCAGTAAACAAAATGAGCTTGTCATGTCTCGATATATGAGAGTCATAAGAACACACACACAAAACGTAGCCTTCTTATAAGTACTGCACTAACTCAAACACTCTCACATTGGTAGTTACTCATGGCCAACCTGTAACCTAGCAACCAACGGTCCACATTGAAAGGGATGAAAGCCGCCTTCTTTCAAATTCAGAGCATGGTGCTCGGACAGAATTCTCCCCAGCCAAGGGCCCTTTCCCCACAGCACAGAGACGGTGGCGCGCTAGCCACCCTCTAAAGTAGAAATTCCTGTCGCAGGTCTTGCATTTCAAAACTTTCATTTGTATACATGGTGTCAAAATATTCATAGATGGCAAAAGCACCTCTCACAAGAGAACACGTCACCTACTGCAATGCATCCACCATCTGTTGGGATACCAACATACATTCAGATTGATCTGCTATAAAACTGATGTCCGAAGCGGTGGCATTCAAATACGAATGGCTTAAGTTCAAACATTTAGTGGTTAACCTGTTTGGGAGCAGACACGCATTATCACATACACACACACACACACACACACACACACACACACAC
>JAOVYW010000074.1:4719139-4764663 GCA_025775045.1 Hiodon tergisus | reverse complement strand
TTCTCTATGTAAAGCGTCTTTGTGACATGGCAACATGTGAAAAGCGCTGTATAAAAATAAAATTGATTGATTGATTGTTTCAAAATGTTACAACACTTAGCAGATCTTCCAAGAAACCGGAGATGTTCACTTATCATTAAAAAAAAAAAACTTTTAGAATCGAGTAAAAGTACGAGGTCCATTTTGATCCATTTTGATTAAAGCGATTCTGCATGTAGAAAGGAAATAGACAGGGATGGTAATTAGCCGGTGAAAAAATTGAATCAAACCGCATGAGAAAAGTTTTTTTTAAGGAGGTGCTCACACAAGGCTTTTTCATATAGAAGCTTTGTTCTGCTAAAGGCTAATTGACTGATTAAATAAAAGGCCTAATAATGCTGGTAGCCCGTTGTGCAGAAATCTAAGTCTAATTGCTTCTCCGCTAGCCTGCCACAGCTTTGGATAACAGCCATCAGAAAACCGTGAAGAAAAACTTCCTCCTGTTAGCAACTTTTAATACATTTCAGTCAATGTTTTCTATCATATTTTTTCAAGTTTTTAAGTCAATGAGAATAAACATTCTGGTGGAATATACACAGATAAAAAAAATTTTCTACTTTCCTATTCTCCAGTCTCAATCTACAGGAAATCATTTTAGACCGTGAGACAGTTTGAATATAAGTTCAATGTATCAGATCAACATATCGAGTAGCCCTGTTAGCAACTGGGATTCTTGAACACTGCTAAGTACCAGATTTTGCACCAATTTCAGTAAAGGTTCCCCCAAATCAATAGTTGCCAGGAAACACGTGTTTTTGCATTGAAAAGCAAAGCAGGGGATCTTTCACACAGATGTCAAACTCGAGAATAGACAATGATCCATAAACTGTCACAGCATGAAAATGCATCAGTAAAATGACAAATGCATCATAATAATTATAACCAGCCCAGAGCACTCAAACTCCTGCATAGCGGTTTACTTCTCAGGCTTATCCAGTCCAAAACATACAATACATCTGTGTTTTCAAATACACTGCATTTTCTCCATATAGTCTCTGTTTTAACTTTGTGTCATTCCCATAAATTCTTTAATCATGCATTCCTTTTTTTTACACTCGTATATTGGCCTCCTTGCTTATGTCCCAGTGTGCATCATTAGGTCTCTACAATAACGAGATTAACAGGGCTCAGGAAAGCCACTGCACTTAATATCGCAAGTTAATATTGCTAAGGTACAACAAATTCAATGCAATGGGTGAGAAGAAGGATGGAAAACAGGAGCAGACAGCCTTGGCTCCACTTAAAATTGCGTTACATGGCAGAGGTATCTGCAAGTGAGCAAGTACTTTGACTGGCGACAGGCCGGCATAACGCACACCAAACCGACTTTCAGAAGACAATTTTATATGATACTGAATTTCAAAACACATATTTGCGGGAGAAAAAATGCAATTAAGGATGTTAAAAGCATATTGGAAACGAAAACAAAAAGGGATTTAATTTCTTAATAGGCATACATATTATTTTTCAATTTCTAAATTAAAATACGATTGAGAAAAGCAACTTCCTGTCTTAAGTTCAAAACGTGCTCCTTACGGCTATATAAAGCTATTTAGATCTGTAGAAGCAGAGAAACCCCAGCTAGGGTCCACTTGGAAGGGTTCTCTTTGGTCTTTAGGTTGAAGGTCCATACAAACGTGGGTCCTCTCTGCCTGGTCTTGTAGACCGGGCACTGGTAGACATTTCGACTCTCTTGTTTGTCAACTGGAATGGCCTTTATAAAGATGACGGGCATCGGAGGGGTCAGCTCCTTCAGACGAGCATCGCTAATTATTCCAGCCTAAGAAAACAAAAAAACATTATCTGTTAGGTGAATGACAAATTTCAGTTAAATTGAGACCTCTTTAATTGATGTCCCTTTTTTTTTGCACTTTGAGAAAATTTATATTCATATGTCAGAATAAATATCGTCGAATTAAACAGTTATTCCCAAGACCTTTGCATATTATGCACAGTAAGAGGTATAAGATCTGTAAAAATTAATAATAATAATTTATGTATCCATTCATTGGAATGTCATTAATAAGCACTCTTTCAAAGGGATTCTTTTCTCTCTCTTTCTATATATATATATATATATTCGTATATACAATCCTAACAGTAATCCACCCCCTTTCCAAAACGTTAGTGACCTTTTGATGATAATGATTGGTTTATTTTCCTTAATATTAACGAGTGAAGATTGAAATTAACATTGGACATTGTGAGAGCAACTTTAATCAGTAGAAGAGTTAGGCAATAAAAATTATGTTTCATATTATGTGTTATGGGAAAAAGTGTGAAAAATATGTGACCCTATAATGAGTGAGGTTGTTGTGCTTCTTTGTAAGGAGTGGAAGAAAACTAAACAAGAGGTGCTGGGCGTACTTCCAAAAATGGAATGAAGCGGCCTGGGATCTGACCATGAGAAGTTCTTTAACTGATAAGGAAGACCAGTTTGAGAGAGATGGGTGCTTCCTACACACACCATTTTTATTCCTAAGGGAATGTTTGGGTTATGCTGAGGGGCTTGAAAGGTACAGGTGTCTGATCTAGTTCAGACTGGTTTTTCTCTCTGACCCACCCTGCGAGGTGGAAAAGTACTGAATGTGTTGTTAGAACTGTATATAAAGAGGAGGCTTTGTCATTGTAACCTTGGAAGAGTATTGGGTAAGACTGCTTCCACATTTGCAAATGTAATAAACGCAAAGAGCTTGAATTCACACCCTGATTGTTGGAGTTGTTCTATTCTGGGAATAGACAGGGCCAGGGGCCCATAAACGCTCCTCTGTGGGGTCGTGGTGTCTCAAGAGGTATATTTCTCCGACGTCCAATAAATTACAGTGCATTGTGCAATGGCTAACAAAAAGGGAAAGAAAAGGAATAAACAGTGCTCTTCTTATTTATTCAAACTCTTGTTAAATGTTATCAAAAATAACAGAAATACAATTATAATAGAATATTTTATTTTGTTTTAGAAAAAATACATATTCACACCAATGTTTATCTTTAAGTAAATTACTCTTTTTTTTAAAGCAAAAATAAATCTTTATCAAATCTGTATAATGGAGATTCATACAAAGCTTCTGGGAGTTTCTAAAAGCTGTCACTGTGTCCCTCTTTCTATGGAGTACAAAATGGGGAAATGCAGTAGCCTTCAGTAAAACCGGCCAGGGAACTCTCAGAAAAGTGTCCATCATTAAGAAGGGCATAGAAACAGTTGCTACACTGCTGGAAAGATGACAGAAAAGAACATACTGCCACCACATACTGTGAGAAAAATCATTTGTGGGGCAACCACAAACCCGAGACTAAAACTTTGAAATCTCCAAGAGAGTCTGGCATCATTAGGTTACAATGACTCAAACCGCTGTTTAACGTCAACTGCATATGGTGAGAGTGTGCGTTTCCCAAAGGTCTTTCACAAAAAGAACTGATATCGATTCACTAAACTGCCTCTCAGCGGCTAATGTGACCACGTCGTACGGTCAGGTGGAACGCAAATCCAGCTGCTCCCCAGTTATGTTTGAGTTAGGAGAGGTGAGGGACATGCAGATGAAAACTATATTCCCCCAGAGAAATATGTAGATGGACGAAGGTCGAATCTTTTTGACATCAGGGATGTTATGCATCTTCTGATACAGGTGCCCATTTAAATAGAATGTACCAGAACATTTTGACCAAAAACCTTGCATGCTCTCTGCTAGAAGCTCAAACTATGTTAAAAAATTGACATTCCAGCATGACAGCTATCCCACGCATCATCAAATTTACAATTGTTGAATTTAAAATCTATACTGACCTTTGCAACCTCCCAAACCTTTATTCAATCGAAGATTGAACTGAAGTAAGGAGTTCACAAAAGAAAACTAAGATATCTGGCAAAGCTTTGGAAATTCTCTATAGAGGAATGGTCAAAAAGCCCTTAACAAAAATGCAACAATCTTATAAAAGCTCAGTCTCAGTTTGATCAAAGCTAAATCTGGATGTACAAAGAACTGAGGGAAGGGTTAAGGATAATTTGGAAAGAGGTCTTTTAAAGGAAACAATGCATGCTGCTTTTATTCTGAATTGTTTCTTTTACACTGAAGCTCCTTTTCAGTTTAACTGAGCAAAAACAAAAATTAGCTTCATTGAATTGCGTTTTTGTTCAGGGTTTATATATATATATATATATATATATATATATATATATAAATTCTTAAATTGCTTTCAACGTACAAAGATTACTACTAAATTATTGTATTTAGTATTATTGAATTTTGTCCCACAGCCTCTCTTTCAGAGGGCCAGTTTGCTAAACCATTTTTCTGAGCTGTGCCTGCAGCAATCGCACCTCCTTTCCTGAATCCACATTTTACCTTATGGTGTCTATAAAGTTTTATTAGCGTTTCTTATCTTGAGACGAAGGACTTAAGTAACATAAAAGGTAATCCGATAAAAATCTTTACAATCCAATTTATCCTGCGCGGGATCGATATTGTCCCATCGGACATATAAAATTATTGCGGCTGATTGCATTTTGCCCAGCTATATTAAGCTCTTATTTAAAGTAGTTTAATTTGACAGTCAATTGGTGAGGAGATAGCGAGTTCAAGAAATAAAGTTCTTAGATTCTTTTCTCAGATAATAAGTGGTAAGGTTTGGTTATCGCTGAAGAGTGTGGAAGTTAATGGATCTGGAATTGAAATGCTCTTACTTAATGTACTCTACAGAAGCAGTGAAGCAGAGAAGGCCCCCGGAAAGGTGTCACCCATTTCAGAACTTGGCAGGCCACAGAACTCGCCCATGATCCTTGGCAGGATCGCACAGGAGCCCAGCTTAGTTCTGAGATTGTCTCAACTCCTTAACTATGCCACAAAATTGGTGCAGCAACTCCAAGACAAAAACTTGGGTTGAGTTGGTTTTTGGTTTACTTATTGTTTTCTACTGTTCCCACCAAACAGGCGACTTCCCTGTGAGAAGAATGAGCTTTCAGAAGCAAAGAGGTAGAGGCATGAACAATGTGTGGGGCATACAATTATTTTATTTTTTCTCAAAGGATTTGGAATCAACTAATATTAGCTCCAAAGTATCCATCATATTGTAAAAGTAGGCGTAACTAATACCATTCATAATATATATTTTACCATTCAAAATACACCCTGTTGTGTTCACAGAAAGTGTTGTGCTCTGTTGTTTCATATATGTACACAAGACAAACATACTCTCTCATTGGCATATGTTCCAATGCTACAAGCCTTTGATTAATCCTTTGGAGAACAAACTTTATCAAAGAAAAAGGTTTACCATACCTAACATTCATAGTCATAACAGAACCGGAAGAGTGACTTCCACCGGGAGCGAAAACACACTGCCAATTGTGTCAATGTGTAATGATGTTAGATGGCCCCATAAGGGTGCCTGGCACCTTCGGTTAATAGACACCCTGTTGTAAGACAAAACTGGCTTTAAATCCCAGACAGGTGCGCAAAAATTCCCGAGAACCATGAAAAATGCTAAATTAGCAAACAGAGTGCATAACAATACAGCTGCCATATTATATTACTTGCCAACAATTCAAGTCATTTGTGATTGTAAACATAAATTATAAAATATATATTGAACCTAAATTAACTGGTTGTTTTCCCTCACAAGGAGTAACTTTGTGGGGCCATGCAGGCAAACAGGCATCTGAAAGCGGAAAAATCAATTAAATAGTTCCTATGTAACGTGTCAAACAGGCATCTGAAAGTGGAACAAACAATTAAATAGTTCCTATGTAACGTGTCAAACAGGCATCTGAAAGCTGAAAAATCCATTAAATAGTTCCTATGTAACGTGTCAAACAGGCATCTGAAAGCTGAACAGTCAATTAAATAGTTCCTATGTAACGAGTCATTGAACGACAACGTCCTCAAATCGACCTTGCTTGTCTTCGGGGTTGAGCGAGCAGAAGAACTGGTGGAGAGTGCAAGCGCATTTGCATGGTTCTACTCCTTTGTACAGAGGCGCATCGGTCCAATTCAGTATCCATGTAGTACCCGAGTAATAAATGCAGTCACTATTATATATTAAAGGACGAGCATGGAAGCCGTTTTATGTACCGAGCAGCATGGTGCTCTGTCTGCTGGAAACATTTGCCACTGCGCATTACGGGCTTTCCAAATCCCCGCGTTCACCTGACACACTCCTGAATATGACAGATTAACAGGCATAACCCTCCTTGAGTTTTCCTCGGCGATATGTAACAGGGTGGGCTGACAGTTTTCATCTTGTTTCCTCGTGTGCTCCAAGCCCTCTTATCTGCAGATGGCCAGACCTTTCATGCTGATTGCATACATGATTGTTTGAATGATTTATGCCTGCCATGGCAAAGGAAGGATTTTTCCACTGCGCCACTCGAAAGCCCAGTACCAACCCTGTAGCCAACTCTGTTAAATTAGCTCAGGACATTTTCCTGAAATGAGCTGACGTTCTGGTGGTCTTTTAAAGTTTTCAGTAGAAATTAATTTTATTTTCCCCATAAAGCACAGAAGACTCGCCTGTATTGGCATATGGGCAGCATTGTGTGTAGATGATACACTGGGGTCAACCACAGCTGTGGCTGTTAAGTGTACTACGGCATGAGGTTCCAATCCGGCCATGAGCTTTTCTACAATCAGCACTAGAATATAAATTATGTTTAAAAAAGCCATCCAGCTGGCGTGTGAAAGCCTTTTTATTACATTGCAAAAGCTCTCAGGCAACCCTTGAAAATTTTTTTTTGCTATTCTCTGAAAAAGTGTTTTGGGGACAACTCTGCATTTCAGTTCTCGTCTTTTAAGTGTTTTTTTTTCCAATGACATTAAGTTGTGTTAGAGTTCATATTATTACATCACGTAGAAAAATAATTAAATAAAATATAAAAATTTGAAATTTTGAAAAAAAGAGTCAGTTGAATCATGTTTCTCAAAATATCTCTCTTCTATGGGTTTGGTTGACGTAAATCAAAGAAAATCTGTTTTTCCGGGATTGAGAAAACATATTAATAGTCAGCTCCTCAAACTTGATTTGTGAAAGACAAAGACATACAATATCCTTCAGTTCTCCCCCGGAGAATCGGTCATAACGACATAGTGAATAGTGTGGGAAAACGATATTCGGATAGACATGGATTCGTTTATAACAATATTATTTCCCGAGAAGCGAAGATTTATTGAGAGTGCATGTGTGTGAATATAGGCTACTTGTGTGAGAGAGCCTGAGAGATGCTGCCCGTCAGCTTGTCAAAAGGGCACAGGCCAGTTCACAACAGAATAATGCGATTCACTCCAAGAACGAGGGGTCTAGAAGTGTTTGAATTCGCTCAAGCACTGAAATGTGTTTAGGGGAAACATATTTAAAATTTAAACATAGAGAATGTAAATAATTTATCTGTGTCCCTGATTTTTCCATTTAATCTCAAGGACACATATTATGCATTCTCATAAATAATAATAAAAAATATATAGGTTTAGTTTAAACTATCTTTATAGAATGCGCCATATTTATTTAAAAAGCAATAAATAAATAAAAAAAACGAATCACATGTTTGGCACTTGTGTAAGACGATGGGTCTTTTATGCATATGGTTTGTTCAGTTGGCTTGCCTTTTTCCCTTGAATTAATTTACGTGACCCATGAGAATCGCACTGTCAGAAGTCAAACAATAAGCTATACAATCAACCTCACTTTGGGTTTCGTTCATAAGAGAAGCTTTTAGAGTACAATTAAAGTACTCTTTCCCTAAAAAAGGGTGGTTAACTTAAGAATTTACATCTCCTAGAAATTAAATTTAGAACATTATGTCAGTTTCTAAAACATCGGCCGCGCGTTAGTCGCCTGTTAGTAAACTTAACCATATTCGAAGGAACCATTAATAAACCTTTGGGTGTAAAATTTGGGTTTTACGAACACTAATCAAAATCCAAAAGCAGATATTGCTACGACAAACACGGACACAGATCCATTGTTCTACACTGCACAGCAATAGTAAATAGTAATTTGTTAGGCAACTAACTGTTTGTGTCAGACACTTTTCTACACAGATACATTTTAATATGCACTAATCTCATTAACTACCTTATCCATCGAAAGTATGTCACCCCCAGAGTCGAACATGCAGATCAGAAAAACTAAATCAACGAAGAAAGAACCAAAATATCAAATAGCCAAAATATCATCTCATCTCTAAAAACTCTAAAAGTAATAAATAATAATAATAAAAACAAACACACAGCCTCGCTAAGATCAAACTGCTATCAACGGTGATCTCCGATTTCCCTGCCGCAGCAATCCGCCTTCTTCGTCACTTTCTTCTGCTTAATGAGAAAATTCTTGCTTCCTCCTTCTTGTTCCGAAGTGCGGACATCTGTAAATTGCTTTTCTCTACAGCATCTTTCTTTCTGGGTTTCTCGGCACCCGGATAAACCCCTGCGCAAACCAGTACCTCAGATAATAATCTCCCTTCCCGTGCTGACTTTTCCATTCTCCCTGGCGATGACCTCTGCCCACTCGTCCAATCTTGTAAACCCACCTAGTGCCAACATGATCACATTTCTTCTATAAACCTCCAGGATATAACACCTTCCTTTAAGGCCAGTTTATCTCCTCTCTGCCTATTGGGTGCTTTACCTAAGCATTTAAAAAAGCATGTAATGTGCCTATTAAAATAATAATAAGAATGATGATGAAGATGATTATATTTATTATTATTATCATTATTATTATGTGTAGTAGTAGTAGTAGTGGTGGTGGTGGTGGTAGTAGTAGTAGTATTACGCATGCAAGGAGTTTATCTCCCAAATTTCAAGCTGGTCATTCATAAAAAACAGTCTTATTTATATTTCACGGTGTCTGAATGTACAAATACATTCTACTAATCTGTCCTATAGGCAAGTTAGACCAGAAACTTAATTTTGCTATAAAATTGAGTTTAGCGATACTGCAAGGGTTAGAAAAACATGTTTCAGAAGTGCCAGGCATGATTATTTTTTTGTTCTGTTGATGACCTTAATTGCATCAATTATCAGACTAAATTAACACGGGTGACCCAAGCTCCAGGATCTCATTATTTTATTAAAAGAGAGTGACTTAGAAAATCTGCATGGTTATAGCTGCGTTGCCCATCCCCGGTCCTGTAATTAATGACTGGAACGTTATGGCATTGATTCACACTTGCCAATTATTCCCAACCTAACATAAAAATGTGGTTTCTCACCTTCTTACCCCATACCGAAATTGACCCAGGCCTCCTGGCAGGCCTACCCACAATGCTGCTGACCTCTCCAGAACATTGCTAAACCACTCCCTTCTCATATACCCTCGTAAACTTCAGACTGCGTATCAAAAGTCTGGTCCTAGGACTCACCTCCTAATGACTCATATACCCGAGGATGCATGCAAGCAACCCAGGGCTCTGCTTCCCCACAGTGAAGGCTTACTCATGCAAACAATAGTGGAATAAGCTGCTTGTCACGGTCATAACAACTGGGTTGCAAGTCATCTGAAAACTCGCCTCTTTAAAAGGATCCCAATCTGTGTCTTTTACATTTGCCAATACATCCAAATAAGTGTCCTCAGAAGTGTCACATATGTATAGGACATTTGTGAAGGGCCAACATCATGTCGTGGTTGCGGATGTTAACACCTGATTCCACACTTCATAAATAATAAAATATTATTTTGTCCTGGACTGTGCTGATCAGAGCTAAACATGTTCACTTAATTAGAATAAATAAAAATCCGCAGGGTAACATTCAGGGAATGTTGCACATCTGTTTCAAGTCCTGAAAAATAAATCTTTTTTTTTTTTTTGTGTTGAATACTACATGTTCTCAAAACATTGCATCATCTGAATTAAATTAAATATGCAACTTCAACTTAAACAGTAAAGGGCAGTGGTATCCATGGGTCGCTGAGGGGAAATCTCATTCATATAAACAAGACCGTTGACATCAATATTTGACTTTCTCATCTGTGAAGGAATAGTCAAGGTGGATTTTGCTTATCTTTATTTTTTTACAGTGGGATAACCCCAGGCAAAGATTTCCCATAAGACCCAGAAAGCAAGCTTTCATTAATTTAATGAAGAAGCCATCAGTGCTGATAATTAAGTTTTACCTGCAAAAACTGGTATATAAAGTAATTGGGGACTGAGACAAAAAAAAGTTTCGAAATAATTTAAATGATATCGCAGACAATCCAAAATCTGAACTTCTGGTACAAAGCCAACGAAACACACCACGGAGTCAACACTATTCCTACTGTCCGTGATGCAAATCCTAGTTTAAATCTGGCTTCAGCCTGGAAAAACTGAAAACTCTGATAAAATACATATTTCAGTTGAACAATGACCCAAAGTTAAACTGGAATGGCTTAAGAATACAGAAGTGAATCTTCTTCAGGTCCTAAACTGAATCCTATTGAGAATCTATGGAAAGACTTGTCATCTATAAGTGATCCCTTACCAGCCTAAGAGTCCATAAGAACATTTTCCAAGAAGAATGGGCAAAAATTGAAAAAAAAAAAATTGTTATCCAAGAAGCGTAGCATCTGTAATACCTGCCAAAAGGTGGTTCTACCTGCATCAATCAAATTCATTCTTGACAAAAAATACTGACTTACCTCACTTACCTTCTTCGCATATAATTACAGAGACAAGTAAAATGGGTTACCTGAGTATCCCATCTCGCGCCCTCCATGAAGAGGCCATGCACGTAGGCACCCTCTCGTGGTGGGCTGCTGAAATCCTCGCGGTTCTTCTTGGTCACATCGCACTGCAAACACATCTTGTCCAGCGGCCACTCGTTCCTCCTGGCCATGGACTGCATGATGGCCGTCAGGAAGGACTGAGGGTTGAAAAAACCGGCCAGCCACACGGCCGAGGGCAGGGTGAAGTCTGACGTCCACGTCTCCATCTCCTTGATGCGGCCGAGGAGGTCCACGAACCAGGCGGCCAGCCCCGACATCGAAGGGTAGGCCCGTCTGGTCCACGACTCAGGCACTAGGTCCAGAAATAGGGAATTCTGCAAGTTCTCCATGTCGCTGGTCATTGTCAGTTCTCCCTGAAAACAGAAATGATTCCATAAACTGTTAAGTTCATTTTATTAGTTCAGTATTGTTCTCCCTGAAGAACCTGCTTTTATTCAAGACAAAATCACTGAATTATTTATCAAGTTCTCAAAACCAAACGTCTAATTATTTATTATACAACAACATATGCAGAAACCTAAAATATAAGCACCACTAGACAACAAATGAGAAGTGTTGGCAGTGCTCCGTGTTTAATGGCTCCAATTCTGAAATGCCTCTTTTGGGCGAGCTCCAGCTTCAGGCAGAAACCCCTCAGCTCCACTCCCGGGCTGGCTCCTGAGCTGAGAGACACCCTCGCATTCAGTCCCAGCTCCACGCTCCCTCCTGATCTGAGAGATACCCTGAGACCCTCAGCTCCACTGGCTCCTGAGCTGAGAGACACCCTCGCATTCAGTTCCAGCTCCACGCTCCCTCCTGATCTGAGAGATACCCTGAGACCCTCAGCTCCGGTTCCAAACGGCATCGGAAGCCAGAGCTCTGGAGCCACAATGGTGCAAAGTAGGCTAGACCCATATTTCATTCATTCAGGGATTTTTATAAATCGGTTGTCTAATTCAGGGCTGTGGTGTGCTGGAGCCTAACCCAGAAGAAGCTGGGGCAGGGTGAACCCAGGATGAGGCGCCAGTCCTATATTCCTGTCCAACTACGGCGGCTTTGTTCGATCAATCGTGGCGATCCAATTATAAACGCTCGGGAATAATGTTAAAGTCTTGTTCGCTGTTCCGTGATTTCCACCCCCTGGTTTGAGGGCCTGTCTTTCAGTAGCAACTGAAGCTGCAGAAGGCAAACAGAAGTATAAAGGATGTGACAGCTTTGTCAACAAAGGCGATGAATCCTTGCAGAATGCACCTTCAGCTCATTGCACAAAGGTGATCCTTCCATGTCATCTGCTCCGGGGCAGCTGTCAGACTTCTCATGGATGCCAACAGATGTGCGTTGAACCAAACTCCTCTTTGTTTGCTCACATCTCACATAGAGCAAACCTTTGGTTGCAGCTTCTTTTAGCACATCGTCAAATGGACAGTTTACGATCCGTGCTCTGAGAAAAGGTTGACATCTGATGGTCAAGGTCGTTTTCTAAGAGAGATGCGACCGGCGAGGGATTTATAAATTTGAACCATCGAGACATCGATAGGCGGTCCAGAGAGTGCCGTAGCAACTGCTTGAGCATCCTACACATCCGACACACAACCGTAGCATTTTGTGTTTTACCAGTAATACCTTAGCCCCACAACTGTCCGGTTTCTGGGCCACCCTGGCACACTTTAATAACTCCTATCACACATTCCCCAGGAGTTTTCTGTGGGTTTTGACCACAACTGTATTTCTCGTTCTGTCAACGACTCTGCTTTATAATCCTCATTAACCCTTAAGTGAATTGATTGCTTATGCTGCCAAATTGGCAATGAAGCTAACTGATAATCATCAACTGCAAAGTTTTTTTATTAAATTTGTCTTTCTGTGTTAAAACTTCATCTGGCCATGGTCGCAGATGGCCAAAACATGTTTGTAATTGAACACCCCCAGACTTGTACGTGCTTTTCTTCTACAGGAGATGAAAACAGTTATTACAGAACCAGTGGAACCAATCCAAAGGTGTCATTGAATGGATAGATAGGAATAACTCATACTTACATAAAGATTTTGTTTTTGCTTTTACTTGACCCACCCTCAGACACAAAACAGTGCCTATAAAAAACTTAAAAATTTTATGAATTCACATAAACTGGATTACTGCATGAGTTTAATTAAAGTAATGAGGCACTTATGCAGCTCTGAGCACTCTTTAGCAGTCCATTGGGCCGGAAGCCAGCATCCCAGCTCCAGCTCTGGTGCTCTACTGGAAAAGGTACCCAGCATCTGGGTCATCCATTTATTTAAAAGTTTGACTGACAAAATGAATGTATTTAAATGTAATGGATACAAATGCATAGCAATGCAATATGCAATCAATTTCATCCATTAGTAATAAGTAGAGCATTAAAATAAATAAAATAATTTAATTTATTTAATTAATAAAATTTTTAATAATTTAACTTTTAAGAACAAGATACCAGGTATTTTTGTAATTGTGACATCCTTACCTTTAAATGCTATGGGTGTGATACAAAATGAGTCATTTCATTTTCATTTGTTTGTGTGGAGGGTGGCACTGAAGTGGCTGACATCTGCAATCTATTGTGACTATGACATATGACATTACAGACATTCTCTGTGCAGATGCAGACGGGAGTCTTTGGCTGTTAGACAAATACATGAACCTAAAAACAAACCTGTTAACTAAACACATTTATATTCTGAGAAGGGCTAGAGAGCTTGAATAGACGTGAGCTCATTCCTTTAGAAACAATAAAAAGCTCAAAAGTTTTTTTTTATTTTTTATTTAAACTTTGATCCATTCCTTAATATATGAAAGCTTTATATTTTTAAAGCTTTCCACCGTGGACCACAGCTAGACCAGATTCTAGGACATCCTGCCCGGATTTGAATTACGCAAGGAGTTTATGGAGTCCATTACACCATTTGATTAAGGCCTTTGTTATTTTCATAAAAGACATCTGCCCTAATCAAGAATACCTCCACAAACACACAAACCACTGAGCAGCCAATATAGCTGACTTCATCTGAACGTGCGAAGGGTGCGGGCTATAAATTATGCATGAACAGTAATATAAAAAAAAAACTGTCACTATACAGTGACAAGTGCATAATCATTAATCCAGCCATGGAAAATAATTGAAGTCAGCAACTTTTTCTCTTTGCAAAAGAGAGATCCTTCCAACATACACAACAGAGATACTTAAAAAAATGGAGATTAATGAAGGCCATGCCTAAATATTCATCAGACAAACTTTTGGGCCATCAGTCATAGTGAATCATGATCAGGGGTTTTCTTTGCTGGGTCAGGGTTAAGTGAGTAATTTCAATATTAATATATTTTCCGGCCAGAGGACCAAGCGGACTTAACGCCTAGAAAGTGGACCTGTAAGTCATCCACCAGGGGGCAGAGGAAGAGGAGCTATTACTTGCCTTCAAGCCCAGGCTGAGCTCTTTGAGGGAACGCTTTATCTCCTGGGTGAGGGTGTTCATGCGTTCGCACTCCTGGAAGGCCACCACGATGTAGGGCGTCCGCTCCTCGGTCTTTGCCATCAGTTCTGGGATGTTGAATTCCTCGGGCAGCCTCTCCATGATTTCATCCAGGACTGCTTTCACCTGGGTGATGGACGATAAATGCATATATTTATAACTTTGATATAATAAGCTGTGAGTGTGTCTAGCTTCTTTACTGCAAATCCAAATATGTTAAATCGCTTCTCTAGTTACCTCCCTTTACATTCATTAAACTTCCTGCTTTAAAAAATACTTTCAATAAAATCTGTATTCAAAAAGGTAAGTATCACACATACAGGCTAACAAAGAACTACATTAACAAGAAACTTTTTTGCAAAAAAAGCACACAATCTAATTGACAACTAAATTATGGAGCCACAACATGAAGGCTTTCATATTAGATTTAACACATTTTCCTCTATCAGTTTAAAGAATATGTGAATGAAAAACAGAAGTCTATTACAAGTTCAATACTTTTGTCAGTGGTGAGGACATGAATGCCCCCATTCTTATGCCCAAAAGGTCATCTGTCATAATGAATTCTGGTACATTGGCACAGTTACCATCTCTTATTTTTAAATGTCAGCAGAGAGAAAACAGATATCGGGCAGCGATGGTTTCAGTTTCATCTGCAGAGACACAATAGTGCATCTTGCCCGGTCATATGAAATAGGCAAGATTAAACTCATCCCTTTTTGTCATGGAAGTATAAAAGTGGTATGCATAAAAGCATGTAAGGGTACACAATTTTTTAAGGTAATTAGTATTGGTTTTTGAAAGTGATAAATCATGACGTGAGCAACGCATCTGCGTTTATATTGTGTGGATATTTGACTGCATTGTATTTTGTGAAATACACATGTGTAAATTGAACTTTTCCATCAGAGAGAATGCCACTAAAATTGTGTTGATGCAACTTTGTGAGTCAGTGACCTAATAAAATAAAAGTCATTTTTAATTTGCCAGTACATTTTAATCAAGTTTATAATGTGACCAAATTCCTCTGGGTAGCTTTTTCCTTTTCTAAATCACAGCATTTGGCCACAGCCAAGCTAGTCACAGATATAGGAGACCGATTTAAAGATTAAAGATTAAACACTGCTTGTTTACAACTTCTGAACACACCTAACTGCAACAAATGAACGTTTAGTTCAGTATAATGGAACAGAGGTAGATCTGGAAAAGAAAACTGCCTGACATTTTGCCTTTGGAAAGGAATATCAGAACAGAGAGCACACTTCAGGCTCTCAGGAAGCAAAGAGAATCCACCTGCATTTCTCTAGCTTCTGAGGAAGAAGGACGAAGGGCAAGAGCTGTGCGATGCCTGCAGTGCGTGAAACAATCCAATCAATCTGAAACTCACTTAAGGCTGCACGAGTTTCACTAACAAATGGAAGAACCTCAAAAGGTGTTGTACGATTGCTGGTAAGGACGTTATCTATGTGGGCTCCCCTAGACTGAATCCTCACACTGAGAGGGAAGCAACTGTTACCGTGGAAACGGGTGAAGGCGCGGTGTTGACTTGACCTGCAGACCAAGTGAATGCTGTCAATGCCATTGTCCAGAGAAAGACAATGCGCGTTCAATAGCACAGCCAGCATTGTGTACAAAACTGTTGTTCCGCCATCGCTTTTTAAGATTAAGGGCACTGCCAGGAACCAAATGATTTGGCAGAAGTTGTTCAGAATCTTGTTCAGAAATGAACTGAGACGAGTTTAAAGGTCTGTGGAAAAAAGGCAAACTAAAAAGAGAAACTGAATTAAGATAAGTGTAATGCTCATATCCCAATGGTGCCGTGTAGGACTTCCAAAATGGTTAGCGTTAGCGTTTAGATCTTTTGCATCTAACGTATAGTATCCAGTGCACAAATCACAACATAATTTGAATTCTGGCATATAAATTTAACTTGTTTCCAATCACCTAGTGAATTGTGAGGACTGAGATTTAGATGCACACGCAGAGGTCGCGCGGCAGGTGTTCAGGAAGACCACAGGGATGTAGCAGTTTGCCTGGAATTCTCAGGAGTTTTGAAGACAGGACAATATATCAGGTATGGAACACCCTGGGATCGGATATTGTATCCACAGAGGGAGGAGGAAACTGACTTGCCAGAAGCAAGTCTGATGTGGTATTTTTCTCTTTCTCTTGTCCACGTTTGCTCAACAAATGTTCCAAAGGTTTGCCTGGAATTATGATTAAAATCTCAGGAAAAAGCTCCAGCAGGACACTTCAGTATCGCTATCACACTTTCCTAAACGAGATGTTGGGGAAGCAACAAACCAAGCTTCTTTAGCGTTCGAGATCTGGTACTTCTAAACTAAGGATTAAACCCATCCACAATGTAATGGTGTATTAACAATCTACTGTGTCTTCACCGCATAAGTGGGTCATGGCGTAAATGGGTCGTGTGCCTTGCCAAGAGAACACAGCATTGCATTTAATAAAATGGCACCTGTCCTTCTTGAGAAATTTCCAAGCATAGCACGCCACCCCAGCTGAGACAAAAGGTGTTCAAAGAGACTTGTAGAAGCTCCTATAAAAATGGCTAAAGGATGCATCATGGATACCATACCATATCCCCATTAGCGATTGCTAAAAAAAAAAAAACAGATCAGTAAGAACGGATATTTACTACAGGGAGAGTCTTCAGCTTCTTTAAGTAGACACTGCCTTGTGTAGACAATGCCTGAGATATCATAAAAGCAAGCAAATGGATATCTATACCTGGCATGGAGATCTGCTGAATGATCTCAATGCATCCCCAACTGGAGAAAAAAGACTCTCCTTTAATTTTACTATTGGTGACATTTTAAGTGCTGGAATGGAAGTTACAACCACTAATTTAAAGAAATTTTTTTTTTAAACCGTCAGATCTTTGTTTTTGAGGGAAACCATAGACAACCTGTCAAAACATATTTGCTCTGCCATGTATTTTCACTTCTGAGGACTTAGCAGCATTTGAGAAATATGTTGCAATCTGCTGTCATAACTGAACAATGTTCAGTGGGGGACCCATTGCTCTAGCTGCATCTAGACTTGGTGATGTAGTACTCGTAATCGACTCGCATCAGGAGATGGAAACGGCCCCGACACAAGTTTTTAAATGCCTAAAGGTAAATACCAACTGTTATTTATGCTGCGATTTTCTTTCGTCTAGCCCAACATTTAGAGGCAACATGAACTTCTAAAGCTTTTGTTTGACTGACTGATGTAACTCAATCAATGTACGGTTTATTGACAATTCAGTCTGGCCCACTGAAGATGGAAAGAATCTATCCAAACTGGACAGGTCATCCTATTTAGCAATGTAGCACATCGTTTGTCAGGGAATGTCTTGATTAATCAAGAGTATCGGCCAAGATAAAGAAATACGAAACGTTTTTGAAAGCTGTGACTAAATTCTATGCTATAAAGTGTAGTGTCGATGTTAAAAAACATAAATAAATAAAAAAGAAACATAACTATTGTCATACTTTCTGTTTAGCTTTTTACACTGGTGTGGACGTAGCTGCACTTGACTCAGAAGTATCTGCTCATGTTCCAGATGCGCTCATATTTTTTTATTCATTGCCGAAACGGAGCTGATAACACATTATCTCACAATGGTTTATCCTCCAAATCATTAACCTATTTGCTAGACTGAATATCAAAAAAACTGAGAAAGACCGGTGAGTTCTGCTAAGTCTTTGCTGTTTGCAGACTTTTTAAGAATTTGGGGGCATGTGCTATCAAGCCCACTTTTAAGAAACCAATTTGAAACCCGACTTTGCTGGTGGATTAGGTATTAGAGAAAGAAGTAGCACAAAAGCCAATCTTAAACTCAAAAGACATCTCTAAAACATTTCAGGGAGGCTTTAGACCTTAGGCTTTATAACACAGAGGCAGCATTTGTTAAGTTGTTAATGACACTTTACAGAGGTCAAGCGCACACCTTTTGACAGAAAGAAAGATTACCCGATTCTTTTGAATAGACCTGAAAACCATGTTAGTAGTGTGCATTCTCCTGGTTCAGACCATATCTGATAAACGTCAGTTTTTTCCTAAAAATTTGAACTTATTCTTCTACATTCAAAAGACTTTCCTAAAAATTCAATTAGGGTCTATATTTTTCTTGGTGTACATGCTACTCCTCATTATTCCTAAACTTGGGCTTAATTATGAAGATACGAAAATTCTGACTTTTAGCCATAAAGCAGTAAGCCTAAGTGTTATTTGTAATGTTCACTCGATTATCCCCCTAATGTAAACAAAAGAAACTCCATAATCTACAATACACATGGTGAAATAGTTCTCTAGAAATTTCTACAGTTATTTTTCATGTGGTAGGACGGGCTTTGGAGTTAATTGAGTCGTAAGAGAAAGGAAACCAGACACTATACACACGTGAAACTTAAAGTGATGGTGGCAGGTCAGAAAAGAAAAGAAAAGAAGAAAAGAAAAGAAAACATCCGCTGCCTCACGGCCAACATTTTAAGAATTTGAATGATCGCAGGTTTTAAAGATGAGAATACCTTCTCTTCCCTGGTGCTCCCAGTACCTTCTCCAGCACTGCTGCCACGCGGCTGCATCTCCAGCACCGTCCGGAAGAGCTTCTCTGAGGTCTGGGTGAGGAACCCAATCTCGGCATTGGGATGCAGCCCGTACAGGTTAGGGGATTCAGCGGGGAGGGTGTTGTCAATGTACTGAGGAGAAACATCACCAGAGCAAACAAAATATCAATGGCCAACGAGAGTGCAGTTTTAGAAGATGCACTGTTTTATTATGCATTATGGCTTTAAATTATTATAAAACGAAAATGAACAGACTACGTGTTTTGGTTTTTCCTGTTATTTGGACAAGTGCCTTGAACACACTCTGCTGCCCATGGCTACATCCCCTTGCCATCCCACAACCCACACTGTGGAAAAAAGATAGCCAGGCAACCACGTCAGCTGCATTCTGCCACAAGCACCCACTCAGAATTACTGCTATCCCCATTTACAGCCTAAAAAAACCAGGGAGAGAAAAAGGGTCGATCTGGGTGAACAATTACAGGGAGGGCATTTAGATGACCAGAAACCGCTGTCTTCCCCGGTGAAAAGTGGGAAGATACAAATTAGCTATTGCCTTCATTAAAAGCTCATGGAGACAGGATTGCAAAATGGGAATGTCTATTAGCTGTTCTGCAGTTCTTCTCCACTAAAGAATGAGCCACCACCCCATAAATCTTACCTGAACGACTGCACAAGACCTTAGTATACAGTAGTCCGAAGGATCGATTTTAACCTAACAAGCCTCATGTTGACTGCACTGCGGGCATTCTGATTCCGCTCATGGTGGCCGGCGCAAGACCACCCCACAGCGGTGTCTGTGCCTGCATTGCAAAGATGCCAAACCAGCACCATCTGGATTTATAGTACTGAAACAGACCCTATTCCCCTGAGTAATGGAGGGGGGGGGGGCGTGCATATGAGCACTCTCTCTGCCTCACAGCTGGCAGTGCCACGGGTTTTGGGATTCCAGTCTCGCCCCTGCCACGGAACTACTCCGTCAGGGTAAAGCATTATTCTCATGTAGCTCTAAACTGTGTGGCCGGTTCGAGGAAGGTTATTATTATGGCTTTCAAGAACACGGTGGGGCAAGCCCACTGTGTTTATTCTGTATCGCAAACTGTGTGTTGTGCCCGAATGTACTGTGCTGAGGGAAAAGAGAGAGAGAGAGAAAAAAACAGGCGGTTTAGAAACCTGATGGTAACCGTTGTAGTCCATGTTTCCAGGTAACGGGAAGCCGGGGGCCAGGTAGAGCTCTCCTTCCATCATCTCAGGCTTGATGAACTCCTCCAGGTAGGTTCTGCACAGCCTGCGGTCCCAGTCGTCCGTGATGTGACCCCCGTACATGATTTCGCCAAACAAGTAGCGAAGGTCATCATAGGGGACCTGTGATCAATTACAAACCCAACTCCAGAGTAATTATAAACGCCACTCCAGAGTAAGGGAACATGGCTGTCATTTCACTCTACAGCCGTATTTCTCACCTCAAACCTCAAAAACTACAGATTTTATTTATTAATTTATTTACTTGCAAATGACAAGCAGGTCTACTATTCTAGTGGATCTTACAAGAAACAACGTTTATACGTTTACAATGCCACTAGAATTGTTGAATGATTGTTATGGTTCTATTTCAGACAACACTGCGTATCATCCAGACATCAACACAATCTTCCGAACACTGCTCAGGTTAGCAGCTAATGAGTCTACATTAAACCAAAAGTACTTCTGTGAGCGCGACTGTGTGAATGTCCATCATGAACTTGAGTTCTCTCAACAGCCAGGTTGTTTGTTCCGCTCCAGCAGCAAATAGCAAACCAACAACAGAAAACCTCGATATCAAAGTGCGCCCAAAGAACTGAGTGACCTGATCACATGGTCGTAGTTACCGTGGTAACACATTCATGGTTGTGGAATGTTATTTGCAAAAGATGAGAGTGCTGATGTTATAGCAACAGGAAGAATTCCAAACCACTTAGTCACCCTTAGTCATGGGAAAAATTATAATGGCCATAGGGTGCATCTTAATGCAAGTAGCCTAATCAACAGATATTCCTTTCAAAATGAATAAAAACATAATTCCAATGGTTATCCATCAAAACTGCAATAATACAATATGGATTCCATTTGATGAAATAATGGGAGTTTATAAATTCATGTTCACGTGTCTTTATCAAGAGCAGTGATCTTGCATTTATCAAAGGCTGCATGTATATTGACAGACTCCGATTCAAAAAACCCACCCCACAATAAAATACCGAAAGTGTTTATTACTTCTAAACTGTCCCACAAGCAGGACAGAATTGATGACAACAAGGCTGTGCAGATATTGAATTTTAATTCTATTAAGCCTTACCAGAGCTTCACTGAGTCACAAACTTAATTACAAACTTGGCGGAAACCTGGGAAAAAGGAAAGAGCCTGTGGCCTTAACTTTGTGTCGAGTTTTAACACAGCGCTGCGACGCAGATGAGCCTCTCACCTTGCTGTTGGCCTCCAGGTAGTTGTAAAGCACATTCACAGAGATAGTCAGGTCTCCCGTGTTGAAAGGGTAGCTCCTGTTCCAGCCCTGTGGGCCAAATTTACGCCTCTCCGCCACCACCGCGTGAAAGTAGCACAAGGCGAAAAGGATGCCTTTAAACTCGTTCTCGCGGGCGCACATCTCCAGCGTGTCCTGACAAAACCAAATTTAAGAAATGGAAACAATTAGGGGAAAAAAAGTTAAAAAATACTACGACAGGAAAGAAGGGAGAAAAAAAGGTCTCAAAGGGAAATGATGAAAGCTGCTTATCTTCGAAAGGGTTTAGGAGAACTCCCCTGACGTTTGCTCTTTGTTTTTTCCTCCCAATTACAAAAGCGACTGCATCGTGCAGTACCCACAGACAGTCAGATAACTGAATACCAATAAACCTGGGGATTAGATTCCTTTTTATTTGTCACTGATTGTAAGGCCACTCAACTTTCACATTCTCAATGGCTCATTATTGCAGATGGCTTCAATAAATAAACTTTAAAAAAATAGTAATAATTTCAGTGTAATATTCAAGGAAGAGCACTTCAATAAACAAATGTCAGTGAAAAAAAAATAATAAAAAATTTGCTAAGTGTTTCAGGCAGAATACTGCTTTAAAGGCCTTTAACTTTAACTTCCAAGGCACTGAAGAGCTGACTTCAGCGGAAATTAGAATTACAGTCTTTCTGTTTTTTGTTTTTTTGGCACAACGATTTGTATGTTTTATGTATAGCTATTGTGTATGCCAGGTAGAAGCAAATTCATGTTTACTGAGAGAATTTTTATCATTGCTCTCCGCTGCCACTGTTTTCATATGAATTTTTATGAATTTGGGGTTGGCATTGCTATATCTTTCTCAGTAATCACGGCTCCGAATCTGTCCAAACACATCAGTGAGACACCAGGGTGAAGTTCACTGAAGTTCAAATCTGCTGCTTGATAAATGCAATGCTGCAGATCTGAGGTTCCATGCTCTCACAGCTATTACAACACCACTGAATCAGATCAATCGAATAATAATCAGTAGGCTAAGTCATGTAGGTTTCTGTTCCTTTTAATTAGAACTACAATGTAATGCTAATTATTAATATGGCAAAGGTCATGTAAAGGGCATAGTCAACAAGAGTATTATGATTGGTGTGCAATAAAGTTTAATGAAGTCGCAGTGGTGTGATTTGTATATCGTGGCTGTTTGTATACAAGACACTTTTGCTGCACCCCAGTACTCTACGCCCGAGACATTGTACACTAACAAAATCAATTTGATTATGATTCACAGACAGTCATAAATATGTATCACGGTGTATAGTTGCCAAAATAAGCAATTAATTATCTTTGGCAAAACAGTCTTGCTTTTGCTTGTTGAATTACCCGTGGCTAGGTACCACTGATAAAATGCTTTTAGATTAGCCGTAATGAATGAGGCCAGCCGCTGCAATGTACCAAATTTTAAGTGATATTTCTAGCGTGACGGCCGCGGTAAGTGGCTCCGTCAAGGTACACCACCACACTAGGAGAAAAAAAGATTCCGTTAGTGCTTTCACACGCACACGAGTCGAGTAACGGTTACAAAGATTTACTCTAATTAAACCACAATGATCCAAATGGCCAAACAAAGGGACAGCTTTTGATACGTTTTATTAATTTTGTATCTGCATCTCTAGCCAGTGTTGGGTACTTTCAGTACTGTGGTTTCATTGCCATTGTCGAAGAACACATGCTGATGCTGGTATGGGTACATTTTAAATGGAGACAATGGACTGTGTTTCTAAACAGAGTGGAGCACTAACAGTGATTAACTATGTAAATGAAGTACACCGCATTTTCACACCATGACAACAGCGTTGTTTAATAAAAAAATATATTTTTAAAGGCTATAGTCACTTAATAGAAAATGCACATAGGTTGCCTTTCATTAACAGTGCATTTATTTGCACGGTTTCAATTATGCAGAGTCAATTCATCCAGGCCCGTTTCTTGTGCATGGTGTAAGCTGCTTTTTTTTGCTACAGTGACACACCAAACATGCCCCCTGGCACAGCCGACGTTTTTGAGGACGGAGAGGAGGTGGAGGAAACGTTACGGCATGATCTGTTCTGCCTGCGTGATCCATTTCACTATCATCTCCTGCCCTCTTTTGTACACCAACAACCTACATTAACTCTAAATGAGATGCACGCTACGACAGCGTGAGCCTTTTCAGTGTTCAGTGAGTGAAATGGATAATGTAAGTTTGCAACAGAGCTGACCGCTTAATCTAACAATGTTTTAATGAAGTGCCTGGATCTAGCTACACAACAGTGGGAATGCTTGAATAAATTAGTAACTTTTTTTCTGTTTTCGGACGAGTGGGCATACATGACTTATGTGGCTGTTCCAACTGTGTAGTAATGAGGATACCTGCCTGGCCTTGTGGACAGCAAGGTGTTTCTGACTGCGAGTGCAATCCGCCTGCCTAGCCATATGTACGAGGAGGAGACCATTGGCTGTGCACTGCCTGTGATTAATGCACTGACATACTCTGCCTGCCTGTCTGGATAAGGATATTAAATATTGAAGGGAACTGAGAATGTGGATTTAAACGTGAGGAGCTGCATGCTCATTCAGAAAGACTGAACAGGGCTCGGTGTAGGAGCGTGAGAGGGTGGAGTGGTCTGGAGACCCTCTGATGGAATAGGTACAGACTCCTAAACCCCATAAAAACCCCAGCTTCGCCACTGTTTCCACTAGAGAGTCCTCGAGGCAGATTTGGAAGTTTGCCGTTAAAAAAATGAATAAAATTTAAAAACACAAGGAGCTAGATTGGAAGTGACAACCAGGTAATCATTAAGCTCCCTATGCCACTGGCTGTAGAGTGGGAAAACGGCATATAAGCACCGTTGTTAAAAGCGTCACAAAATTCAGGGGAGGCAAGCACTTTTGAAACGGAGGGACAGAGCCAGAGGTGTATAAAGCTGTGGGAAAGGGGCAGAGAAACCAATTATGATATAAATATGGTGGAATGCAGACACTCGTCCAAGGGCACTCGTAGTACTCCTGTCTGCATTTCGGTGTCACGCAACAGAACAATATGCTTTCTTAAAAACCTGCTTCGAACAGAACGACATGGCGATGTTTGCAATTTAAATTCGTCAGTCGTTTTGAATCCCCTCACGAGCTTAATAAACCTGACCCAGAGAGAGAGGTGTCCACTGGAAGGTGTCCATATTCCAGGTGCCAGTACGAAAGAAAAAAAAAAGTTCAACTCGGTCTACCCATAAATCATTGCTGCACTGAAGGCATACAACAGCCACACCGGCAATTATTACAGACTGTAAGACTGTTGGTTTATGTACCATGAACAAGGCGTAAGCAAATTAAATTGACAATGTTAAACTCCTGCAAATCAAGAAGGCTTCAGAGAAGAAAAAAAGAAAACTAGCACTTTAGCACTAGATTGTGAGTAGCACTTTTAAAAGCATTAGAAATATCAACGGTCTGGGCCACACATCAATCTATGGAATGTGTGATTTACATTTCCACTATTTTGACCAAGGATCATCAGTAATCTTTTCTGGTTTAAATCCCACGGTAATCACCTTTTCTAAATGTTCAAACCTTCAAAGCACCCTATGCTTTAAAGAGCTGTGTCCTTCTTGCCAATTGTGTGTTAAATATTTGCGCCTTTTGTTACTATGAATCGCTACGTTTTCACTTCATTCACAACACATAGCTACTTAAGTTTCTGAGTGTTCTTCAAAACGCTCAGAAAGAATACCTTCAAGTTTCATGACTACAGTGACTGCAAAGCAGCACAAGAGAGATTTTCTGGGCTGAAATGATCATTATGAGAGCAAATTTTTTTCTTGGATAACTGGGATTACTTGAGTGGTAGGAGGGAATGGACAATTTCATCATTGATTGGATATCAAGGGTTAGCAAAATATATCTTCTTCTTATCTTCGGAACTTCTGTATAAATACTGCTGCATCACAAATGGTCTGTTATTGGAAAAGATAACCATGGAAACCAAGCGTAGAATCAGTTGCGGGCAAATGGTAAAAAGTAATTGTGTTCTGGGAATTCCTGAAATCATGTACTGAGCGTAAGTGTGAACCACTGATAAAAAAAGGGGGGGGGGGGCTCTGTTGTGTGATTAACGATCATTAGTTATTCTTGGGATCCATACTGCCGTCCCTGTCAATGTTATAGCAGCAAGTGTACAACAAGTACAATTTTAATCACCCCGTGGGTTGAAATTGACGAAAATGTTACTCTTTCTATGAGATACTAGCTTGAGTAGTGCCTAAATATGAACGAAAAACTGAAGCTTTCTGTCACTCAACAGTGTACAGCAAATAGCTGTTGAGCCCAATCCTCAGCAAGAAAACTCTAATGCGGTGTAGGTGTCAAGGATTTCACCTGATTGAAGTTGTCCAGGGCCTTGTGCAGGTTGGCCCGCATGCCCGTGGGCGGCTCATTGGTGATTTTGATGGAGTTCTCCAGGATGCCCTGGGGGATGATGTGCCCGTCGGCCGACGCAGACGGCTCGGCGCTGATGAACACCCGGAAGTCCTGGTGGCCGCCCTCGCTGTGTTGCTCCAGCTTCTTCTCCAAGGTGGCCAGCCATTTGGCCACCAGATGGATGTTCTGGCGGGGAACGAGTCGGAACAGCGGACAGTCAGTCGGCGGGTCAGCGAGGACCGTTCGCACTCGCAAACCAAATGCAACATTTTATTTCTGGAAAAGGGGGTGTGTGATCTGATCTTGGTCCTCGGTTCCGCTTTGAAAAGAATAATGTCATTGACATTCCTTCAAATGGTGAAATTCATTTTTCAGACAGGTACAGTGAGGACGGACACTTTGACAAAGCACACAGGTATGGACCCAGGCCCACAATTAATAGCAGATTTCCAATTTAAAGAGGCCATCTGCTTTTCATCTCAGCCAAGCAAGCCACTCTAAACCCTAAGGGAAGATTGCTCATTTTTCAACCCTCTTACTTTATTCTGTCTCGAGAATAAATATTTGCAGGCCCAAATATACATGGCATAAAATAATTACCATATAGGATCCTTTGGTCGGAACAAGGGACAAAATAATACAATATCAAAACCCACATATTGAAATATGAAAAGTTGCATTAATTAATAGTGGAAAACAATTACGCAGCCTGCCTATAAAACCTTAAATGAAAAACAAGAAGGAGACTTAAATCCCTTTCAAGGCAGCAGCTCAAGATTGCTCATGGTAGCAGATTTGAGGTAATTTACGTCGATCATTTCGGGCAATTCATTTGCATTTCCGCTGCAGAGGACTACTGGATTTCTCCGGACTGGGCAGGAACAGAGTCTGGGCGAGATGCTATATAATTAACAGCCATTGAAGGGGAACTTTCTGTGACCCACAGATCTTACGCGCTGAATTCATAAGTGGGACATTAAATCAAACGGGTAGCCTCGCCAGCTGGGTGGACCAACCTGCACGGATGATAAAGTAGACAAGGAAGCGCCTGCTTTAAATGTATCGATTGCCGTGCTTATGCAAAGACAATTAAACAAATGCTTGTCTTCTCCTGCAGTGCAGTTGCATTATTTAACATAGGGGTGGAATCTTGTGCTCTGTGCTATTCATATCTGACACTGATGCTTATTGAGATTTATAGTGGTGTTTTGTAATAGACAGCAGTACAGAATCGAACTTGCTAATGAGGATTTTATACGACGTTCCAGGTAAACAAACAGTAAAAGGATCTAGTAGATATTTATCAACTGCACAGTACGGAGATACAGCTCACCAGTGGTACCTGGGGCTTTGAGTACCTTTGTGTAGTGACATCTGGGACAAGGCTGCCCAATCTAATGGAGTCATTAGTGAACTGCGGCTCTCTTCCAGGAGCAGGTGACGAGGAAGCGGGTCGCACGTCACTCCTTCACTCACAGCGGGGAGCTTAAGGTCATTAATCGGCCCAGGGAAGAACTCGCCGACTCCTCGGGGGAGAGGACAGATGCTTCGCACCACATCCATGTCAACCATCACGCGGCAGCAAAGGTGATTTCAATTCACCCCGCTTGGGTGGCATTTTTAAATTTAAATAATGC
The DNA here is from genome assembly GCA_025775045.1 of Hiodon tergisus. Taxonomy (NCBI): domain Eukaryota; kingdom Metazoa; phylum Chordata; class Actinopteri; order Hiodontiformes; family Hiodontidae; genus Hiodon; species Hiodon tergisus. Next base: position 4,737,319 of record JAOVYW010000074.1, on the reverse strand, counting down.
CACATTATGAAAACAGTTCCCCCCAGGTACATTCTGTGCAGGTCACAAACCAACTAACAAGTATAGAAAACATAGAACAGGTCATCACCAACGTACCTGTAGGATAACCCAGTGCCCCTCTCTGGCGGCGAGGTCCAGGGCTTGTTCAGCAACCACTTCCTGTCCTTGTCCCAGAGACACGTTGTGGAAGTTTCCATTGTCAAACGTGTATCCCAGTTTTCTTCCTTGAAGGGAAAGTGCTTTTTGAATTTTTTTTTTTAAATATGGTATCTTCTCTGTCCTCATGTTCCAATGAAAACGTTTTATATACGGGAATTCTTATGTAATTTTAACATTTGTGCTTTTTACTACCTTAAAGAACTGTTTATAAAAATAAAAATCAACCCTTAGACTTAAGTTTAACACACAGCTCATAGTGCTATTGAGAGAAGTCTGTAATGTTTAATAGATGAAATTTTTTGTCCGCTGGTTCGAGGGCTTTTACGGCCCGTCACTGATCAATCAAATCAAAACGTCAAAACATTAACCCAGCACCAGTCCGAGTCGGAGAGTCACACATAATCAATCTCCACACTCTTCTGAGACTCTAGCAGACACTAGCAGACACTGGCAACACTAGCAGAATGTAAAAGGGCAGACCAGATGGGGGCAGATAGGGGACCAGATAGGGAAGGTGTCTCCATAGAGGGGCCACTTGAGTTTGTAGCCAGATCATAAACAGCCCTCACAGGCCAAATTATGTGTTGAGTGAGCTTGTTTGCACTTGCGCATGTTTAGAGGCTGAAGCAATTAAATTGACTTGGATGTGGTTAACTGGGGGCTTCTGCCCTTTCTGGTTACTCTGCATGTTTTCAGTGTTTGAGAAAAGCACTGCAGTGACAATTTTAATGGTGAGTACCAAGTACGCTTCTCACAGTTCATTCTCACAGGGGCCTATGGGAATGCAAGACACTATCACACGCGTGCTGCAAAAAGCCACGTAGCTATTCAAACAGAAGCAAAGTAACAGCTTCACTCACTAAATAAAAACCTCAATTTGTTTAATTTTAGAAAGCTGTTGGTATATTTAGATAAGTAGAATGCGGGAGGCAGAACCGGGGCCGTTGATAGGCTTCCTCTAATTGATATCTGAAAATGCGGACTGAGCTGCCTCTGGGGAAGAATTGTGCCATTACCATGTTTTTCTACATCCTTAAGTGGGTCAACACCAGGAGACAGGATAAAGAACATAGGAGTCGCTGCCCCAGATTCTTCAAAGGAGACAGCAAAGTCCAGGGACCTGCCCACCACGTATTTGCTTCCCAGCTTCTCCTCCACAAAATCCCTGCAGGGAAATACCATGAAATTGGCTTAATTGTTATTAGGAAAACTTCTTAAACAAAATTGTACGGCATATGTATAGCATGGATATTATATGCACTCTTTTTAATACAAAATGTATACACAATGCACATATACCGATATGGACATAATGGACATAACGGAAACAATTTGGTGGAAAAAATTAAGTACACCAAAGGTAGCCGGAGTGGGCTGACCTCATCAAGTATATTCTTGAAACTTAGCTGAGGCATCTTCATGACACATTCTTTTAGGTATCGGTAGATTGACATGTATCTGTTCTCATTCTTACATAATAAACAGATTTTGACCAATCAAATGCCTGGAGTACACCCGGCAGTCATCTGGCATTAAGCCTCCCTGACTATGCACAAAGGACCCAAATTCTTTACCCTAAAGACCTGAATACAGCACCAGCCATTCAACTCACTGTAAAGCACACTCGCATCTAAAAGTCTCAACTAAGCACGGGCGGCAAGCCAGCTATCTGCGATAGCCCACCAAGTCAGGTATCCACTGCCACGCTCTCGGACACAGATCACCTGTCTGGTCAATCTCTCGCGGGCCACCGGCAGCCCCACCCCGCTGAAAGTGCACACCTTACAGCGTAGGTCATTCGGTCTGGTCGCAAGGCTCTCATCATGCACAGCCTCTGGAGGGACGTCTTGTTCTTCCACTCCTGAGGGAACTTCTCTTTCTCTGGGCACTCAGACTCCACAAATTTCTTCCAGCGCTTCGCTGATCCCTCAATGTCGCGGTCCAGGTTCCGGAACTCATCCATCGTGCATAACGCCTGGGGTAGAAAGAATAGTAATAACAAAAAATAAATAAAAATATAAAAATAAACAGCAAAAAATCTCAAATTGGAGTATATAGCAATACAGTATGAGCAGTCTTTCTTCCCTGCAAAAATGCTGAATGCACATTACATTTTCTTTATAACGGCGAGGGTTCAATATGCTTATATAACAAAACAAATGTTTTTTTTGTTTTTTTTAAGCTTTATTCAACGGTTATCACGTCTCAGACAGAAATTGCAGCCATGCCATTCACCTCCCTATAACCAGTGCAGCAAAAACGCAGGCTTCTCAAAAGCTGCAGGAAAGCTGTGTGATGACTCATGCGAAACTACCCTCTAAGCTTTCTCCAGAAAACCAACGTTAAACAGAGCGAAGAAAAAACACTTGGCTATTCTAGTACACTCCCTCATCATATGTCTGTACATCATATCTGCATCATAACGTTACATTACTGTGGGAGGGGGGGCTATAATAAGTTTGAAAAGCACATTTTAACATCCCTTCATTCAGAACTAAAATCTTTAATGTAGATTTTGAATTAAACTAACAAATGACATGACATTAAACATCAGACAGATATCTCCCAGCTTAATGTAAAGAGCCACTAATCCTGTATAACAATAATCTTGTTGAAAAGAAAATGATGTACTCAAACGGGACAAGCCAGTCCTTTTTAATGGGTGAGCCCACAAGATGCTGGTTTGAGTTTGCTGCGCACATCTGATAAAGGCAAGTTAAATGTTAAATGCATCTTCCCCTGCCTAATCAGCTCGCCCGCTCCAGACTAATAAAATAGATTGGTTTTTACCAGAGACTCAGCGGAGGGCTCACCCTGGACTTCCCTGCCATTTTTATAACCTCGGTGGGCCTTCCCACTGAGAAAAGTATCAACGTTTAGCCGACGGCGTGGGGCTTCAGATACGGGTAGCACCAATGTTACTCTTGTGGTAACGTACTCACGTCGAGAAATGTGTAGCCCTACAAAGGACGTGGACACAGGGGCGCCTCTGCATTTCCTCATCTCCCTTTTCTGCACCCTAACTCACCGCGGGGACAAATGGGTCTAGCCTCCAATGTCGGGACTCGGAGGCCACTAATGCATTATTGCTGGGACGTTATATTAGTCTCCGCGGAATACGGCAAATGTAGCCCCATTATTGTTCAGAAACCATCCTCAGCTTCTGCCAATACCTTGAATCATGAACGCTCAAATTAAGCTCTCAGCAATCATTTTAAATTTCTTAGTAAATGGAATGGATCTTCCTGTCTGTGTACACCGTTTACTTGGAACATTTTTGAAAAATAAACTTGTGTTTTTGGTTAAACTCAAACAACCCCCCCCCCCCCCCCCTCAGAAAAGCAAGGTTGTTTAAGCGCTCTGGATGATTTCCAAATCAGAAAACAATGCTCGTAACTATATGACCACGTTGGCCCGCTAAACCAATCTGAGTGGGAGTGACTGCCAAATTAATATATGATAATGAACAATAAACAACAGTCATTCGGGGAAGAGCTGGATTGACATTTTGAGGAATTGAGGAGGAGGACATACTATGATTCTGTGTCCCTTTAAAGGAGAATACTACCCTGTTCTTTAAACTTTTATCCAAATGAAATCCAGTCTACTTAATTACCTCATTGTGAATAAACCCAAGGGATTCGATTTCATTATATTAATATGCTAAAATGGCACAAACTAAAATCGCATACTTAAACTTGACCTTGAAGCCTATCATTAAATATGCTATAGTTGTTTACAGCTTCACTCTAAATTTCAGTCTGCAGCTGTAATCAGTTTCCTTACCTTGATTCCACCCCAGGACTGATTGGAGAGGAAGTCAACTGGACTGGAGAGGCCAGGCTGAGCAGGGTACCGCAGAAGGAAATCCAGTTCTGTTGGGATGACCTCCTTGTTCATCAGCAAAATCTTTAAAAAAATCAAATTATACGAAAGCTTATTTTTCTTGAACATACAACAAAATGAACAAAAATACAACAATGAAAACACGTTTTATGACTTCAAAAAGTGAGTCGACTTCTTGAAACAAGGAAAAGGTCGTGGCACCTGAAAGGCTAGCTGGGCGATGTAGGTCAGTTTATCGCACTCAAAGAGCCCACGGGTGGTGTACTGGAAGACCAAGGAGGTTATGCTGTCGATGATGTTGGAGACACGCTGCTTCAGCATTTCATCAGGTGGTGCCTTCAGCACGGCATTCTGGAAGACCACGCTGAAGGCCTGCAAGCATGAAAATAAAAATTAAAAAAGCAAACACTGATCGCCGGTTGTCCAGTATTACGGTGGCTTAATTTAATGAGGGATTAAAACTTCATTTTGGGATAAAAGATTAAAGGGATTACTGCGAGCGCACATGCACACCTGCATGTGTTTACATTAAGACACATCCCCAGACATCAAAAAAGCACCAAAATAATTGTTAGTGTACATAAGTCACAATTATGAATAAATAAAACTGATAAGACAGCCTTCACTTCGTCTTTGGAATTATTTCTGTAGCAATCGTCTCTCTAACTGCGGTGTGAAACGGTCTTTTGTCAGAAAAGATTCACAATGGCCCCGTCCAAAACTCCTGTCTGTGTGAGTGGATGACAAATGCCTTTGTTGCGAAAAAGCAAATTAAGAATGCGGCCTGCGCCCTGCGCAAGCCGAAGTGGAGAGCAACTAATTAATCTACCAGAGAATTCATTAACTTTTTATTGCATGTGGCATTTCATGTGTATTAATCGTGCACAGTGGTACATGGCTTACATCCATTAAACCATCGTGTTGGGCCGTCGACATGTTCCCCCAGTTGGTTTGATGTGTGGGGTTCTCGAATGACAGTCCTATGAGTCGTTATGTCTATAATACGTGATCTGGCCTGCTATGACCAGATGTAAATCCCACGCTAATCGCCAGCTAGCCATTTCAGATGCCCAGGTCAAAGGGCTAACACCGCGACCCATGTGCGTCTTACACAAGTGCACAGTCCAGCTACCCCGTGCAACCCTGAGGCATTGCCTATGAGATTGCAGATGACAGGACGGAAGACATTCACAACAGGGCGTAACTGCATTAGGGAGCAGAAAAACACACAAACTGGCGCTGGGAGGGGAGCCGGGGTCCCACCGGTAACACAAGCGTGAAGGGGGTGGAGGGAGGGAGAGGAAAAAAACTAAAGGGAAATGAAAAGTTTCCTCCGTCGGGTCCTTTAGAAAAAAAGTTGGGGGGAAGCGTACCTTCAAAGAGAACTGATACATGGGATGAATTTTATTGAGGTCGTTCATTATGAAGTACAATAAGGACGCTCGGGCGGCAGCCGGGCGGTAATGTTCCCTCGCCTCGTTGATCTTGGCTTCCGTCACCTTGGCCTCCTTCACCTGCAAAGCAAGCAGCGGGGGGGGCATCGAGCAGATTAACCACGATTATCATAATTAAAAGAATCGATAACTAAACCCAAACGGAGCCCGGGGCTGTGACATTGCGGCAGTTGTGCGACAACGGAACACATTGAAAATGTGAGAACGGATGGGCGAGGGGGGACACAGACGCACAGGTGTCTGGACCTCCGTGTCACTCAACGCTGAATGGAACTGGTGTCAGAACCTGAGCACGCGAAGTGAAGCCGATGGCGCCCGTCTTGGGGTAATGTGGTTGGTAAATCTAGTTTTTGCACGTTTCGGGGAAAATTGCCTTGTGTGTGATTCTTGACTGATCTAATAAAATTTGTCTCTGCTGTGAAATCAGCCGAAGGTTACATTATTATTATTATTGCGCCAAGTTATAAAAGCACAGTCAGGAGCAACTCCATCTTTATTACATCTAAGTGGTCAATTGCAGGACATCGCCACTGAGGGCATTAAGATTGTGGATGCAGCACTGTTCTTTACTTTTTGAAGTAAAGCAATAACTCCTTGGTACATCTAAACTGGACACATGATTCTGAAGGTACCAAATCAAATCAAGTGGAAGAAAGGGTTTTTGGATGTCAAGGCACCAATTTACTCAACATTTCTTTAACCCTACTAGCTCAGTTTTATACCTAAACAATTATTAGCACTGCCAATACATTTGTGCTGGTTTCACCGGTAAAAACTACATTATAAACCCTAAGCTAATGCCCTCCATTCACATTATATTGGTAAGTCCCCACCCAGTCCTCATAAATTTCTATTTAAATTTAAATATTTATTTTAATTCCCCTCAGAATAAAAGTTTTACCGAAGCAAATAGGCTTGAATTTCTTTGAGAAATAAAGCCATTTTTAAAATAAAAATACATATTTTTTCGAAGCCAATTTTAGTTTACAATTCATATGTTTGGCAGAAGCTGAAAGACCATCAGATGTCACTTTGGGATGATTGCATATTTACTGGTTCCGTTTCGATTTGAGCACATCCTTTTTTTCAGTGATGGCTCCACTCTCAATTTACAATTTTGCTTTAAAACTAAGATTCGTTCTGCATTATGTGGTCAACCACTGCAAATTCCCCCAGGCCAACCTCCGTCTTATAGTCACACAGCATGAATATGATTTGTTAGCTCCTTAACAGTGATAGCAAAGGACGTTCACCAAACCTTAATTTCAATTTCTGCAGCTGTTTGTTTGGTTATCTCCAGGTTCTCCACCAGCTCTGTGTCGCCCAAGAAGTTCCCGGAGGCCGAAGACAGGCGGGATAGGAGGTTGTCCTCCAGAGTTTTCAGTGTAATCTTGAAACCATTCTGCTGTTTCGTGAGGTTGGACTAGAGAGAGTAAACGGTCAAGGCACATGAGTACAAGTCAGCCTGTCACAGCCAATAAGTTTGCATGCCGTAAAACAAAACAAAAATTAAAGTTAAAAAAATAAAACAAAATCAACACCAAAGGAGCAATCAGAAGAACATCAGAAGGCGAGTAGAAGACGAATCAAGAACATCAGAAGATGAATCAAGGGCAACGGCAATCAATGTCTCTGCATCTGAAGGCTGAGAAACGCGAGGGAGAGCTTTGAGTGGATTAACCCAGTCCCTCTTGGCAGAGGACAAGTCCAAACAAACGCCCCCGCAACCCCCCCCCCCCCCGATTTGACGAGGTGTGGATGTGCCCACCGGCTTTGATGCTTTGACCAAGCAAACGTAGACCAAAGAGGAGACCACACTTTGAAGGTGGATTTTGGGGGGTCTCCCACAGGAGCATGGAGCGTTGGGCCTTGTGTTCTTTTCTGCTTTCACAGAAATATTCAACTTCGAGTCGTTATTTTCCTTAAACCAAAACCGCTCCGTAATTAAATAAAGTTCCTTAGAGCAGGCTGGAGTTCAGAAATACAGAAATATAAACTGTATGTACCTCAAGGGCCCCTTCTCTGTTCAGCCTGCACGCTATTAATTACAGAGCAGAGACACGTTTTACTTCTGGCCATATTAAGTCTTGATGTTCGCAGTTTCGTGGGGAGTGAAATACTTACAAAACTACTTGGCTCAATAAAAGGCATTTGCTCTGTAGAAATCAGGATGGAGTGGTATATATATATTGATTCTGCTTATGAGGCCCAAAATGGAAGAGAATCAACGCATCTATAGCATAGCTATGACATATGCAGATGAAAATCTGTGGGAGGTGGGTGCCATTGTGCAAATAATCTAGATCCAAACACCAATTGTTAGCTTCTTTTCTATAAAAAAAATACTGAGTGTGAAATCCCCAAGAAAAGGCAGCTAAAGACACTGAAGTTTAACCAGTGTGCAGCCATTTGATCACGTGACTAATTAAGCCCCAGTGTCACACAACAGGAATCAGCAGGAAACTATATGGCTGATTATTAACCACTGGCTTGATACTTCCACCATAGTAAAGAATCTGATATTTATTGGTCAGGGTGTATAAGGAGCCCTGCTCCAATAATGACTGTGATGAAATAATACATTAATAAAAGGAAACAGCACAAAATATCAAAATATCAAAATATAAATGTTAGAGTATTGTAGGTAGATACCTTTTAGGCTTTAACTTATGGCTTTAAAAGCACGATAAAACACCAGTGTCCATCAAGTTTCATTTCCAAGAGAGCATTTCAGATTAACCAAAACATATCGGTGTCATGTTTTTAAAAAAAAAGCATTCTTCCCTGAGACAGAACACAGCACAGTATCTGCCAGTACCCGTGAACAAATTAACAGGAAGGAATCAACAAACTTTGAAATTTTTCGTGACAAAACACTGCATTTGTGACTAGGAGCTTATTATAGCAATAGCAAAACTACAGCAGATAAGGAGAAAGTGCAAACTCCTTCTAGGTACACGATAATTTTCCTCTTAAAACAGATCTTTATAGCAAAATGATTTTCAATGAGGGAATAAAATATGAATGTCTAGATATAACGTATCTGTCATGTACAGTATGTCTACTTAATCATTCCACATTATGGTGTTTTAAAAACCGCAAGGAAGCCATAGTCTAGTATTATCAGTATTTTCATTTAAGATTGTGACTTTTTAGACTTTTATACCAACAGCTATAAATCGTATAAAGTAACTGTGAGTGTTTTCACAACATATTTTCCAACATCTGTGAATCATATGATGCAATGATGCTCCCTTTGAAAAAGTATGAAAAACGTAGCTTGTTGCCCGAATTCATCAGGCCATGGATTCCGCAAGGTGTCAAAAGTGCACCAGAGGGACGTCAGCCCATGTCGACTCCAGTGCGACCTATAGTTGTTGCATGTTGTCCCCGTAGCTTGTTCCATCTTATCCCACAAGTCGTATTGAGATCTGGTGACTGTGGAGGCCACTGCAGTGAGCTGGATTCACAGTCATGTACCTGAAACCGTCCCTGTCCCTGGACAATCCGAGCCATGTGGCTTCCTTTTCTGCTATCCGCTAATGAATGCACTGCTGCCATGGAGGGATGCACCTGATCAGCAATGGTGTTCAGATATCCTGTGCCATCCGAAGCTACTCGTGTTAAGGGACCCAATGTGTGCCACATAAACACATCACAACTCATCTACCGTTCTGCATTGTTGACGCCTGGAGGTTTTTTGCCATATCTGTGTTCTCCTGAAGGCGTGGAAAAGCAGGAAATGTATCAGACCAATCCTTGATCAGTTTTCCAATCTTCTGTGTCCAGTGTTTATGTTTTTTAGCCCACTGCCACAGCAGTTTCTTGTTTTTCGCTGATGGGAGCGTTACTCGGTTAAATTGTCGGCTACCATACCCCATCCGTGACGAAGTACAGGGTACTCAGCTGTTATTAGACTAAGTCGTTTCAGCCTCCTTTGATCACTTTCATCTTCGAGCGGATTTACGACCGCAGGACCGCAGGTTGGCTGGATGTCTGCAGGGTCATACATGCAATGTATACAAACCAGCTTAGCCAGTATTTATCCAGCATTCATTTCCAGAGTTTCACCTCAGTTGAAATGAATTGATGAAATCTCTACCAAGGGAAATAAAGAACGCTTCTCCTTAACTTTCAATAGAGTTTCTGAAAAACCTGATTAGCTTAAACTTCACTAATGGTCCCTGTCTTCTCGGAGCGATGTGGCACAGCTTAAAGAAATGAAGGGAAAAAAAACAGGTGCAGGAGAATTGACGTGCCCGATAGAGGTTGCAAAACCTTGACCTTGTGTGCAGTCTCCGAGCAGAGGAGGGGAGCCAAACTACATTAAAACCAGAAATTTAATGAGTCAGTTATTAACGATTAAATCCCTGCTGGCATTCTGTACATCTAATTACCCAGCCCAGAAAACAAACAATTAACCAGTAGACACAAAGCCTATTTGGGTTTTAAATGAGATAATGTATGTCCATCATTTTTGGAAAATGGTTGTTTAATATCAGTGCCTGGGTATTTCATTTATTTTGGAAGTAGAATGTTATTGCTCGTTAAGAAAAAACCGCATTACTTTTTACACCTTTCAAGCCTAATTTGAGAAGGACAGTTCTACACCACATTTTTAATACCTCTTAAATAGTAACCAAGCAAGCTTCATTGAGGATATTTCCAATTTTTACGATGAATTTTTCTGAGGGGAAAGAAGACTATACACATAAATATAGACTGATGGTTAAGCAAACGAGGCTTCTTAAGCGCAATGCTTTTATGTTAATATAGTGCATTAAATGGCACATTAGCTATCCATCAGAGAGCATGAGCGCAACAGGAATTGTTGAAGTGCCAACTCTGTCCCATAAACTATATTTATTCCTCAATGCCAGAGAGGCAGAAACTTGTGTACACACCCTTTAAAGGCCCTCGGTAATACTTTAAAAAAGAAGAGATTTGAGAAGACCGCACGCTACAGTGAAGCCTACAGAAGCAGTAATGAGTAGGTGAAGTTGTCGCTGTTGTGTTTGAAAGTCACAAGGTTGTGAACTTTGAATAAACAAGTGAACACAGCAATTTCCTCTCGCGTTAGTCACACCCTATTCACTTTGTTTGCTTTCATTTCAGAAATATCTCCCAGTGCCCCTGCTGGGAAGCAAATGCCAACTGAGTCCTGTTCCTTCACACTTTATTTAGATGCGAGCTACAATCAAATTTAATCAATCAATCAAATTTTATGTTTTTTTCTCTCTAAATTGTGAATTATCAGAATAACTAAACTCACAACCTGTATAATTAGATTATTCCGATTAATAATAGCATAATTACTGTTAATCATCATAATTATTTCTGTCACAGTTGTCGACTGAAGATATTATTTCAGACAGAACAAACCCCTATGTTAGCAGTAATGTGCAGGTCATGAAACTCCTGCTTGCTATTATATCCATTGAGTGCTAACTTGGTTTGAGGAATTTTCTGACATTTGTGAGACAGAAGTCACTATGTATATCACTCTGTTTCTGAGCTGTTTAATGGTGAATTTTTCAAATTCATTGGAAAGGAAAGCAGCTTAAATATATCTAGCTTTTTAAAACTGCTTTCATATTACTGTTTTCTATTTCTCACAGATTTTAAACATTCTTTACTTAGTCATTTATCTTGAAAACCAGACAAGAATGTAATGCTTATCAGCATTAAGGCACAAATAAATACGGCACATAAAATCTATTTTATAGATAAGATATTTAGACATACACTGAATCTGAATCAAGTCATTTAATAATTTATTAATAAGGAATTCGAAATGAAATCTGCCCATGGTACGTCCTGCAATGGGACATTTTCGGAGGCAGCCTAATATGGCACCTTAACATAGAAAAAATAAAATTTAAATGAAATACCTGGAATTGGGGACGACGTTAATACCAGACAGGATAAGCCTCTGATACCTCAGAAAAATCAGAAAGGTGGGTGCGATGACCTTAAGACGATGTTTGAACTATGCAATTATTTACAAATGAAAAGTATCGGCAGAAAAACTGTAGATTAGAGACAGACAACCCAGATCCTCAAGGGTTGAAGTGTCTGCTGGTTTTTAGTTACACGGAAATTGTTAAATTGAATTCATTTTTTGGAAAGAAAAGCCCTCCCCCTGGCGTTTCCAGGTGAAAATAAGTGAAAATTGAAAGGTAACTCTAAAACCTGCAGGGCAGTGGCCCCTGAGGGTTGGTGTTGCCCATCCCTGCAATACTTTTCATTCGGCTGACTGCTATGAACCAATCCCCAGTCACATTCTTTTATTTCAAACTGCTTGTATGTTCCCCGAGACAAGAACGTCAGCTAAATAATTCAAATGTAAATCCAAATATCCTCGGTTGTTGTCAAAATGACAGTAAAGGTTAGGCATTAAAAAGATACTGTTAATACTGTTCTGTGAACAATGCTTAAGGAAGACAATGAAAATGATAATTAGATGCCATAAGAGTGATATTATAGGGATTGCCGTTTCTCTTTGCCAGTGGAGCAGAGAGCCAGAGTCAAGCACTGTTGGAGATCTAGTGGGAGAAAAAAATGTCTCAGCCTAATTAATTTTGAAAAGCATTTGTTTACAGAGCTCCAAGTCTTCCAAAGTCATCGTGTGCATCTGTAATGCAATCTGATGGGACAAACATACCATGTTTTCCTTTTTAGTCTTGGACAGAGATAAAAGGTGGCTTGGTTAAAGTTAAAAGGGACGCAATTAAACAGACAAAACAAAACCTAAACACACATACATTTTAGTTTCCGTAATAGACCAGAGGACTGCCAAGGCCCTTTGGAAACCTTGAAGGTGCCCTTTATGCTTCAACGCCCTGTCACCACTTAGATAAAGGCATTAAAGTCAATTGCTGTACAGACGGCTTTAATGTATGGGGGCGGGGGCATGGTTAATGAGAAGCTTTTGTGTTACTATCAAAACCCAAAATGGCAACTGGGTCAAGTGACCTAAAATGAAGTTTATTTTTTTGTAAAAAGAAACTTTATGTATGTAAAGAGAAGTATAACAAACTAAACCTACAATTGAGGCACACAGTATTAATGTTGTTTTTCCAGCACCCTTGCAACACAATCCTACCAACGGTATTTGTTCATTTTGTAGACCCACTTCTTCTGTATTGAGTCTAGCACCACATTTAAAGCGATCCACAAAAAGCACAGGCAGAGTTTCCCAAATAAATCTACTCACACATCGATGTTTGCACCTAATCCTTTCAATATATATATATATATATATATATATATATATATATTTTTTTTTTTTAATACCTGACTCAAAGAGAAAACCTTAGTGTGAAAGGTGACCGCGGTCAGACTTGCCTTCAGCTCCTCCAGGTCCGGTCGCTCCATACTGACCACGCCTGCCAGCAGCTGGTCCTCCAGGCCGTCGCGAGTTACAGTGAAGTTGATTAGGGTGCACTGTGCCTGCATTTCTGGCTGGTAGTGTGGGTTCGCCAGTTTGGTGTGAAGGATGAGGCGGAAATTGGGGTTGTATTCGCACTCCTTATCTCCAATTTTTATGTACCTTGTAAAAAATCACATACATTAGATTAACAAGGTAATAAAAATAGGTTTGTGCATACTTGTTATTTTCATGTATAGACATGCTGCTAGTTTTTATAAATAATAAATCTGGAACATATATATATATATATATATATACAGTATATATAAATGATTAATTTATAACATTTTTGCCATTATAAATTATTATCCTGAATATACCGACCTCCCCTTTTTGATGGTCTCCCGACCAAGTAGAGGTCCCAGGACTGGATCCACAGTCTCTTCCAAATTTTCAATCAAAACTACCTCACCGGCAGACAGGGCTCTCTCCATGGAATCCAGGTAACTTTTTCATAACACGACAGAATCAACCAAAGGGTGGCAAGAAGAAGCAGCTAACTCTGAAACACGAAAACCTACATCATTCTAAATCATCAACGAGCACACTGTGGAAGATTTCAGGGATGCCTACCCTCTCTGGCCAATCCGGATGACCCGGAGACCTTCTCCATACTTATTCTTGATCCACTTGATTCCCTGGAGCTGGGGATCCACCATTAGAGGCCAGCGTTCGCAGCTGGTGAGGATGGTGGCATTCTCTGTGGACATCCTGTCTGCAGGAAGGCCTTCGTTCTGCCAGACTGCAATGTCCGCGTCGTCCATCAGCATCGTCAACGGGTCCAAGTCCGAAGTCACTGGAACTGGAACCTTGGAGGGTTCGCAGATAATATTACCATAATTCCAACGCTACAAGATACCATAAACATTTTTAACGCTTTAACATGTTTATTCTGAATTGCCATTGCCCTCTGGTGTTTAGGCGAATTGATATTCAAACGTACTTTGAACGTAGAACCCGTTGTAAAGAACACTGTGTTCTAGACATTCTGCATCATTATTCTAACAAGTGTATAGCACTTTCTCGTTTAAGCTGAAGAAGAGCTCTTGGGCATACTGTTACTGTTCGATTAAATGTTAGAATGGGTAAAACTGGTGACCTAAGCCACTTTGAGAGTGGTATGATCATAAGTGCCAGATGTGTATCTCTCCAGTATCCCAGTAATGCCCTCCAAAGTGCAGCATTTAGGGATTACAGAGAATGGTGTGACAAACAAAAAACATCCAATCAGTTAATATACTAGTCACTGAGTCTGTATATATATAAATTTTTGAGGCTATATTTTAATATGTCCATGTTATAATTACATTTGCACACAACACAAGACCCAAGTGCTTTGTAGATGGCACAATGTAGAAAACATGGGTAATAGACTATCAAATCTTAAACTGTGGAAATGAAATATAATTAAAATGCAATCAACGATAACGGTTTGGCCTCTTAAACTAATGAAGTAATGTGTCATGTATTTTGCCTGCCATTACAAACATACATTAGAAAGGTCCTTTCCAAAGTTGTAATTTAAAACATACAAGCCATTTAAGATAAGCTGGGAAAAAATATATATATTGTAATGGGGATGGCTAGAAGCGCTTCCCCCGCCAATGGGCTAAAGCCATTCCCGCGGGGGCTGCTGGGAAGCCTGGCTCCCGGGACTTTAAACGTGTTTAGAGCGTGTTTTATGTGTCGGTTGTGTTTTTAGTTGATGGCGAAACTGTTGTATTGTTTGTCTCTGTAAATTGCGTTCAGTCAGTTCCCTCACCGCGAGTGTGATCGCTACGGCGAGAGAGGGCTTACTGTGTGTTTCTGAGTGCCTGCTAGTTCTTTGCACTGCCAGTTCTGCCTTTGTCAAGGCGGTCGTAAGCGCATGTGCGAAATAAAGAGCATTGATTCCTGTTAAACGGTGTCGGTCTCGTGCTTGAAACCGCGCAGAGAAGTAGCACTCCGAAAACAATATAATCACAAACTTTGTATCACAAACTTACTAGATTTGAAAGAATTTGTTCAATTTCTAAGTTGCAATAAGAAGCACAAAACCTCTTACTCCACCAATAAACTACAATTGTAGAATACATGGATAGAGTATGGATACTCTCTGGACAGACCTTGAGCTGGCTCAGGTAGGGTCTCCAGGTCTTATCCATTAGCTCCAGGCGATAACGTTTGGTGAAGTAGCCCAGGTAGGACACAAAGGCGGTGATCAGCAACACGTCGCCGCAAAGCGTGCTCTCCTGAAGCTTGAAATTACCGACGGCCTCAGCCCAGCGCTCATTCTCGGATGCGAGACCTCCCACCTAGAAGAGGGAAAGACCACCGAGTATTTTTTAAACACAACTTCTTGTTTTGTAGAAAACAAATTAAATTAAATGTTCAATGGGTCATGGTGAAAATTTTTGTTCTAAAACTTCTATTATGTTGACTGCCTGCGTGTGCCTTGGGCTATTTTGTTTCAGCCTCTTACTTAGGAAGTGATAAACTTGCAATATCAACAGTAATTTCAGTGAAGAAGCGGGATTTATCAACTCCCAGAATCTCACCAAACGGTTGGCAAGAGAGATGGTGTGGGCCGTGGACTCGGCCTCCTGCTGGCACTTCAGTTTGTCAGCGGTGGCTTTCTCAAATTTCGCTGTCAGCTTTGCCAAGTTCTCGTTGAGGAGCTACGGGGGGGAACAGAGGTTATCAGAAAAAGTGGCGGTTAAAAGCAAAATTGTTCAAAGCTCTAGATACTCATTACATGACAAAGATGAAACGGAGGTGTATTTCAAAAAGGAACCATCTTCTGTCAAAGTAAGTAAAGTATGTCAGTATACAGAATAATTATTTTTTTGGCCGACATTAACAATGTGAAAAAACAAAAACAAATAATTGCTGATGGCATTGAATTCTCTGAGATGTCTCCTGTCCTACTCCAAGTCCAAACCTTGCACTCAGCAACATTGCAGCTAGCCAAACACAAAGAAATAGAAAATACTGATCTCTTGTGACCTTTTGGCCACGCCTTGTCTGCCAGCGAGTTCATATGAGCGAGACGGTGCCGATCCATTCAGTAAAGAGCACAATATGGGAGGGATTATGTAAGCATCATGGCACACACGGCATTGATTTGGAGCCATGAACGCAGAATGTCAGTGGGATATCTCACATTAATACACTCATATGGGGAATAAAAAAAAAAGAGGCTACTCTCCAGGGCTACTCACGGTGATCTTGGCCTTGATGGTGGTCAACTTTTCTCGAGCGGCAGCTAGCTCTGCATTGGCTTTGCTGAGGGCCTGCCTCTTGGGCTCCACTTCGCAGTACACCTCATAGAACCGGACGATGTTGATCACCCAGGAGCAGAGCCCTGCTGCGGCGTTTGATTTTGAAGCCACCAGTTCGGGGCGAAACTCGGGGTCGTGCAGGTAGGGCTGGATGGCCTTTAAGCAGTTTTCATGGATGTTCTCCTTGTTGAAAGTGACTAGGGAGTCCAGGAAGCTGTCGACCTTGGCCATCATCACCTTGGCTGCCTTCCAGCTGCGGTCTTTGGGGAGGCGGCCGCCGGGAGCCATCAGCACCATGACGGCAGCGGTCACGTTGGTAACCGCGACCACAGGAGAGCCAAAGGATTTCAGCTCGGTCAAGTTGTTCTGCGATGCACAAAAAAACATTATTAGTATTATATATCAATAATAATAGAAAATACATGTGATATTATTAATAAGCTTCCTATGTCAGCAGGCCTTTTATACACAAGCATCAGTTGTAAAAAATCCCATTCATGAGTCCTGAATTGATAGTAAAGATATTTTCATACTTTAACCCCTGAAAACAGTAACCTTGATTAGTCATTTAAATGAATATTAAGACATATAAATGAACAGAAAACACCAGAGACCCGTACCTAATGCTGGAAGGTAACTTTGGGAGACATTATCAGTCACACAATTATGAATGGTGAGTAATACTCTTTCATTTCTTTGAGTTTCTATCTCCACTAAACAAGTGCAGAAGTTCAAAAGAAAAGCTTGAATGTATTAATTACATAATGTTACTAGCCATTTCAAACCATTGGGGCATGACAACTGATTTCGTACTCTATTTTTGTTCTGTTTTCCTCTATACGTATTTGCTCATTTCATTCATGGAATTAATTATTGCTAATGGCGCAAACCTATTAATAACAAAAAATATGAGGGTTTATGTTAATGTCACAGAATGAGCTGAAAACAGCTATTGTTCCAGTCAAGTTTGGTCGTGCATAAAGTGCTTTGTGGTGGACAGAGATGATATCCACGATGGTGGTCAGAGGTCTTGGAGCTAATTACTTTATATTAATGTAGAGAATAATTCTTTCTAGCAATAGCAGAAGAAGAGTCCATGCAAAATATGACAAAATTCCCTGAGCACTAAGGGACGTCACTCAAGAAAACATGTAAGACTGCAATCCGTTGAGGTCTCTTGTTACCAGTATACACTATTAATTTAAGCATTGTCTCTGAATATAATTCCTATTTAAACATGAATGTGTTCACAATCTCTTTCTGTACTGTTTAGATACCGATGAGTTTAAAAACCTTGATTATATTAGTACCTGTGTTGAGTTCCACACTTTCACACTCAAATGTAATAAAATGTCAAATCTGCAGAACTCACATAAATAATTTAATTTGGGGCTGGCCAATGACACCCAACAACCATTTTATCCTCAAACGATTGAGATAATTAAACACGTTCCTTTTGCTTTGTTAAAGGGCTTACACTCCTTCACAGCATTGCATTGCCATCAGTTCCAGAAGGCCATTCAGGCGGTTGTAATTCGCACTAAATTGTTCCTTTTTTTCATATGTCAAGTGTGGATAATGGAATCAGATTTGATATGAGGTTCTCCCTAAGGGTCGCATTTGCACTTTAAATAAACACTGCCTTGGCAAGACCGTGCCTTCAGCACTCGAGTTCCTTGCCTTGTTGAGGGTGTTGAGGGCCTCCTGCGCTGCTGCGAGTGCGGGTTCCGCTTTGGCCAGGTCCTCCTCACAGTCCTTCTGCTTGCCGCTCACCACCACAGCGATGGTCGCCACCTTCTGCTCCTCCTCGTCCGCCACAGCCTTCTCCTTGCTCACCTTCTCGGTCTCCACTCCCACCACCTGGATGAGCTTGTCAGCATCCTCATTCTTCTGCTTCAGTTCCAGCTCCTGGGCGGCCAGTTTGGCTTTCAGGTCATCCACCTGTCCCAAGATTGGATTAGTACAACATCAGATTAAATGCCTTTGAATAGTTATGTGTTGGGGGGGGGGGGGGGGGGGGGGGGGGGGG
>JAOVYW010000074.1:4687751-4703260 GCA_025775045.1 Hiodon tergisus | reverse complement strand
CCCCCCCCCCCCCCCCCCCCACTCAGAAGCCTGCCCTATCAATATCTTGGAGTCTGCTGGAGATAAAGTCTTCAGAAAAGGGGAATGACCAGACTGCAGCTCTTTTAAAAGAATTTTAGATTAAGGCCGTTTATCTGGTGATTGTAGGCGAGAGGTTGGTGAAGCAGACGGCAAGGTTTTCAAGACTTTGTGTGTGATGTGCATTAGCTGTTACATGGCTTCAGTGATTTTTACCTAGCGATGGGATATTAAATACTTTTTACTTTGTATCTTTATATTTTGGCCCAAAACAAAAGGGGGTAAATTAAAAGTGAATAGTTGCTTTTTCTCCTTACAGTATATCGTGGCTGTGAATACCTTATAACCAAATAGTCAGTGTTTCTTGATCAGCTTTTGACATGAAGATATGCAAGATGTGATTATGATTACTTACATTGTTTATGTGATGTTCCTTTGTTTTATTACATATATGCGCGGATGGCGTCTGCGATTGTATACATAAAACCGAGAAACCGGGCAACCAATTACTCGAAGGCGATGTTGATGATGTTGGTGATGTTGAACACGTTTTGACCGTAGCCCATGAGCTACATGGAGAGCTTGACAAGCCCTGCAGGCTAGATCTCATTTTAATCGTTTTATGGACTCTACACTTCAATTTTCCTTGTCTGTTTTGGGAGACGGTCAATGTGTATGTTCTGTGTACACACTTTTGCCAGAAACATCTGGTGTTTATTAGGCTCTTTAACATGCAGTCAGGCCTCTCAGAAGTTGTTTGTACTGTGGTCTGGGAGGAGCAGGAGGATGGGCAGCACGGCGTGCGTGTGGCTGTTCCCCCTTGTCTCTGTGGGGGGGGATGCCTCTTGGCCGAGGTATAAATCACCCTTTTAAAGTTTTTCTTACTCCATTCTCTGGTCCAGTCTAAAGTGTAATTTAGTAAAATAGCGTATTCCTACGAAGGCTGACAAGATCCTGTGTACTTTTTTGGGGGTGTCTCCCTCATAAAAGGCCAGCGTATGTACACATTACGTACACATGCATTGATAATTCTTGTGTGATTGTGATTCATTTTCTGGCTTGTGTGTGTGTGTGTGTGTGTGTGTGTGTGTGTGCAACACATGTGACAATAGAAATCTCAATAACTATATCGACTATATAAATCCGAGAAGGTATAAAAAGCTATATCAATCTTGCTGTTAATAAGTTATCTCCTGTCCTGTCTTTCCTAAAAAGAAAATGTGTTGGAAATAAACAAAGATCGAGGCTTTTTTTGGTAAGGCCCTGCACTAATAAATTTGCCAGGATTTTTTTGGCATTCGTTTTGTAGCACTTTGGGTATAGGTCTCGCTGGAACTGCCCCAGAGTGTGTGTGCATGCACGTGTGTGCGTGTGCGTTAAGTCACTGGCAGGAACTCTGCTATCTAATCTTTCCCTGTAGCGTAAGTGGAGTTCCATGTGTCTGTCTGGAATACGATAGCTGAGGACAAGATGACAGAACTCAGTGCAGGTGATAAAGAGGAATTGGGATCTCGCTCCAGCACCTCTACAGTCTATTAAAACCTGTAAGATACTGAGAGAGCAGGCCATTCAAATAGCCTTAAAAGAAGACTGCGGTGCCTTCACTTGTGTCAGATTGAGCAGTGAGCTTTGGGTCATGTCAAAGTGTTTTGCAGTGTCAATGGCTAAATAAAATCAATTGGTTACCATCCGGAATATTTATGAGCCGCTTCGTTGCTCAAGAATTTTCCAGACTATTTCCAGCTAATTTCAGCGAATGCTGATGCGTTTTTTACCAAGTAAATGCAGTTCAGCCAGGCTACGGGTGCAGCAATCTGTTAATTTAGCCTACGGTTCTTAATCTCTGGAATACCACAGTCGAAGGGTCCAGCGCAGTTATAGCCAGTGTATATTTGTGTAGGATTAAGTGATGAGAAGAAAAAAAAAGATTCCTTGTGCGGTAGAAGTGTATCGGCGTGCCGTGCAATCAGCAAAGTTTCCGTGTTGTTTATTTTTCCAGCGCTGAAGAGTCCAGCTGCCTTCCGCGAGCAGAGGAAAGGCGCTGAGCGATCCAAGGTAAGGGAGGCACATGTCGCACGCGCTCAGCACAAATCAGTAGAAGGGAGGGGGCTCCATAGCTCAGAGGCGGAGTTAGTAAATAATGACAGATTAGGGGCTCTTCATTAAAAACGACTGCCCCCATGGGGTTGCCCTCAGTGACCCTACAAACAAACGCAGAAAGCCGTGCCATGGAAGTAGAGTGTAAAACGCTGGAATAATAAAAAAACATTATTATGTTAACAAACAGCATTGATTTAAAGAACAGTATTGATTTATGTTCGTACCTGCTAAAAACCAACCACCCACTGACACAATAAAAAAGATGGAATTTCTTATAAACTGGTTAGGGTATATTATACTATTTGGATCTGATAATGACTACTGATATGAGTGTGTTTTAACTGCAGCGATTATCAGCGTCTCCATGTGCCAAAATGTATTTAATCCCTTTTTATCAAATTTTACAGCTCTTTTACTATCATCAATTGTAAAATTGAAAATGTAAATTTTCTGATTAGCAAATGTTTGGATGAATGGGGTTTATGTATTGCTAATAAAGCCAACATAAGCTTATGCACCAAATTTACAGATTCCCCAGTATCTTGAGGGATCTTTATTTATTTGTCTATAAAAATCAAGCTTAAAAAAACCCCCCGAAGTATCTAATGTTTGGAATTGGATCCAAATATAATTAAACTGATTAAATTTGATAACTATGCTTCCCTTAAGTCATATTCCAACATGAATGTCTGCTTTTGTGTTGTTTTACACCCTTGTGTTTTGTAGGTCGGGGACTTCTCAAAACACAAAATCCGAGGTAGACAGGAGAAGTCAGATTTGATCCACATGCACATTTTACAAGGTAAGAAATAACAGGCTGCTTCTTGGTGAGTGCCTGGACATGTTTTTTGTACCTTGTAAATACAAGTCATCGGTCTTCAAGGCTGCACTAGGGTTTCTCAAACATAGCTCCGGCCCTGCACTTAGATAACATCAACACATGCATACGAACACACACGTGCACACTTCGCCCTTGGCCTATTTAGCATCTGTGCCCCTAGTTTTATTGCCATTACTCACTGTTTAGTTTTTTTTTTTTTTTTTTTTAAGTGTAAACCTGAAGCGTCCCACAAACATGTGCGTTAACTAAATGTGTAGAGCACATTCCATTGTTACGGCAGCCAGGGATACATCCCCGTCAATGGGGAATTTTCTGAGGTGAATTTGAGAGTTGTCTTTACCGTGTTAAATGTGTAGAAACACTCATGTGCACTGATTGGCCAGTTTATTTGGTACACCCATCTAGTACAGGGTGGTACTTGCCCCCAGAAAAGCCTGAAATCTTAAAGGCATTTATTCTACAAGGTGAAAGAAAGGCTTATGTTAGTCCATGCAGACCCAATGGCTTCATACAGATGCTGCAGATTGGACGGCTCAATGCTGCGAACAGCCCGTTCCATCTCATCCCAAAGATGCTCCATTGGGTTGAAGTTTGGGGACTATGCAGGTCACTCAAGTAAACTGAAATTGCTGTCATGTTCCTGGAACCATTCTGAGACAATACCTCCTATGTGCTACGGCGCATTATCCTGCTGGGAGTATGCATGAGACAAAGGGCAAACTATAGTCATGAAGGGATCCCTGGGGTCACCTGGACGGCAACAATGTTCAAACTTTGCTCAGTTGGTATCAATGGAGAATACGTGTGCCAGGAAAACATCACCTCCACCAGCCTGTGCTGTTGACACCAGGTAGGGTGGGTCCATGGACTAATGCCAAATACTGACTATGCCATTGGGATTAGTGTTTTTCCACTATGTGCGTTCCAAGACGCCATTCTGTGCACCACTGTTGTACTGCGCCGTTATTTGCCTGGTTGTGGCCAGCCTATTAGCTTGCATAATTTTTTGCCATTCTCCTTAAACCTCTCTTGGTCCCTTTTCCCCACACAGGACTGACACTAAACCCTAGACACTGTCGTCTGCGAAAATTTCAGGGGTTTCTGAAATCCTAGAACTGACATGCCCGGCACTGATGATCATATCTAGCCCATTCTAACAATCGAACATCCCCTGCGTGCCTTGATGCCTGTCTGCCTGCTTTATATAGCAAGCCGTGGCCATGTGCCATGTGACTGTCTGTTGGAGCTATTCATTTTTCGTGAACAAGGTGGAGTACCAATAAACTGGCCACTGAGTGTTTAAGATAATGTATTTTTCTAACAATGTAATTTAATGAATTTCCCTGGGGTTCAATTCCACTGTTTTATATTACGGTGATGTAGCTGTTTCTCACCAAAGAGAGCATGCAGCAAGGCAGCACATGCAGAGCTTGTGTGGTCCTCAGAAGCGTCGGTTAGTGCATGACTGTTTCCACTCAGCGCGGAGCAGGGCCAGTGTGCCACAGCGCATGCGCGCGCTGTTAACGGGGCCGCCCCCCACTGCGGTGGATTAACGGTGCTGTGTCGTTGTGTTTGCTGTGCAGACTCAGCCGCCGACGGCTCCGTACAAGCCACTCAGATGAAACTAAAGCGAGCCAGGCTTGCCGACGATCTTAATCAGAAAATCGCTCTGAGACCAGGCCCTCTGGAGCTGGTAGAAAAGAATATCATTCCGGTCGATTCAGCTGTCAAAGAAGCTGCCATGAAAGGTATCTGAGATGAATGGAAGAAATGTTCTGACTTTTTGACTTCTTATTCTCTGGGTGGAATACTGACCCCCCCCCCATCTGTAACACTCACAAGGAATTACGCTCTCACTTTATTGTATTGTATTATATACGCTCACTTTAACATGTCTATGAACTGTGCGGCCTGAAATTCAGCCCTTGGCCATCAAACCTGAACTGACAGCATCCAAACGTTTTCTCTTTCGTGCCCCCACAAAAAGGTGGCTGGTTTTTATAGCTGTTGGAACATTAGTGCTGTTGCCTTTAAACACACTCCTGAAATATCTGCATCTTGGTTCTTTTAAACCTGGAAGGAGAAGGTTATCAAACCATTCACTGGGTATGTGTGTTAAGCACTGAATGAGGTGGCTTGAGGAAGGTTTGAGCTGAGAACTTAGTTGTTAGTTGAGTCGTTAGAATGTTTTATAGACTAATAAAATGCATTTAGTGAATGTAATGATATAATTTAGAGAGACTGGAGTTACTCAATGTCTTGGAAAAGCCACTAAAAGGAACTGAAAATCTAATGATGAATAAGTTAAAATGCCCTATTTTTGGTATCAGAGATAAAATTACCTTCACTATTTACTGTTTATATTCTGCAGTTCTGTATTTGGACAGTTCAGATTTTGAAAAAAAGTTGAAGCCCTATACCCTAAAGTTAAACCCTGAAATTTAGCTGTTATTGTAATTGTCATCGAACCGGCTTTACGCCCAATCCATACCATCGCACACCTAGTGACTGTAATACACTGATATAAATTGCCATTTGTATTGAAAGAAAAAAACAACCTGATGACACATTACTACGTGGCGTTACAACAGCCTTTTCATATCAACGCTGCGGTGGTGGAAAATTAGACCTCCTGCTTTGCTGATCAGCGGAGAAACCTGGGACACTAACATTAAGATATAAGGACCGGGTGGTCAACTAGAGGAAGAAAAGAGGAGTCTTATCACTACAGAGATATACCAGCAGGTTCAAACACCGAAAAACATTTAACAGAAACCCTCCTTAGGCTTCCTCCCAGTGACTGCGTGTAATGGGAGAGGCTGTGAGACCGTTATGTATTCGAATTTGGCTGTTTATTGCAACAAGCTCCTCAGGATTGTTTTTTTTTGTACCAAACAACCACACCGTGTTGCTTTTTCAGACCCACTATCTTGTTTTTGTATATAGCGTCTATAATGTTTTGTTTTTTTCCCCCTCTATAGTCGTTTTGAAATTCATAAACATATTGCATAAGACGGACTTGAGGTGAATAGCATTAGTTTACACGATCTCTGTAAGAAAAAAAAGGTTTCACTGAGATAAACATCAGCTGTATTTAGACCCAGCCCTTTTTTTTTCTTTCTAGATCAATTTCGATGTTTCTCCCATTCCCTGTGTTTGGATTTCATGTGATTAATGCATTTCCACTAAACCACCTACATAGGTGTCTCTCACTGGACATTGCCGCTGCGCAGATGTCTGTCCTTGCAGTCAGCGCAGGCAAACCACCTACATGTGAGGAGATGAAGTGCGATAATGAATCGCAGTTGGTGGCCTCTCTGAAACGTCATTTTGCAACATTACACTAGTTGAAAAGCCTTTCCCTTGAAATATACGGGCTCTTGCATTCGAATAGTGGTTTTCAATGTTCTCTATACATCTTTAGGAAACAATTCAAATTGGGGGTTCCCGTCCGGAAGGTTTTCTACCTCTCTTTAAATAGTCGCCATCCTCAGTACCGTGAGAAAAGACTAAATTATAGAGTAAATTGTTGACTCTAGCACCAAAGCGCTTAGCCAGAATGAAAAATTGTGCACACAGCGGTTCCTTAAGTTACCTTAAAGGTGACAAAAATAAACAGCCGATGGTAAGGTGCCCTTGGGGCCTTTGCTTAGTGTGTGAATGGATCCAAAACTGACAGGTGTTGGAAAAAAAAAAACCCTGTCCTTTTAGCCCTGCTGTTTATGAGCATCTGAGCTTGCGTCGTGTGCCAGGTCTGTGGATAAAAAGTTCGGCTGCCGTGATCAAACCCAGAGCCCGTACCTCGCGAGTCACATGCTCAGATATATAAAACGACCCTCCCCCACATATAGTCCCCTGGGTGACCCTGAAGCCAGCGGGCCTGCAAAGCACAGCATATCAGCGCTCGTCCTATCAGCGACCCCTCTATACTGAAGGGCCCTTGACAGTCTCTCCCTGAGGCATCACAGCACTTCCAGGGGCAAAGTGTCCTGCTCGCTGCAAGTGACAAACATCCCACAGCTTCACACAGAAGTGTAACAGTGTTTCTTGATTCCGGTGTTTGCTTGAGTTTTACATTAATGTTGATTTAAATGTGTCGTCTTGTTTTATATTTATCTTTAATATATGTTTCATTGAGTTGAGACTTTTCTGCTGCACAATGCCAACGCTGTCTGTGCTCTGTCTGTGCAGTGAACAATGGCAAGTTCCTCAAGCAGGAGGACTCGTACTCCTTCGAGGAGGACAGCAGCAGTGACAGCCTCTCCCCAGAGCAGCCCCGCAGCAACGAGTCCCAGGGGTCCCTGTGCTCCTCCTCGGAAACCAAGAGCAGTGACTCCTCCTCACCAGCTCTGCCCGGCATGCGACAGGTGCAACAGGGCAGGTTTACATCCTGGGAGGGGCGCTTACACACTTAAAATTGCAATATAGTTACTTTGGTGTAAAGAGGCTAATTTTGGGAAACGATGACAATTTAGCACTAGACAATTTAGCACTAGACAATTTAGCACTAGACAATTTCCCAGGGTATATATTTTGAAGGAATATATGCGGCACGAAAGACCTCATACATTGCAGTCTTGGCGCAAAATGAAAAAACGTTAGCAGTTTAGAACCCATCCCTATTTAAGCATTAAAATGCGAACAGTTCAAATAAGGATGGATTAACTGGAGATGCTTTTCATCTTTTGCGTGCGATACCTTTTTCCTTTGGCCTGTGACTTCATTCTCACCTTATCAAACAGAATCTGTACTCATCCAATATGATGGTGCAGCAAACCATTTATGGCCTGTGGTATCCGTTGCCAACGGCAGCAGCAGTTTTCATCTTAAGACGAGGCATTAAAACGGCCTGGCTCCATACAAAAATGTAACGGCATATGATATTTTCCGATTAAATCATAGTTAATGTGGAGACAACGGATTTGTTCACATAAGGACTTGATAAGTTTAAAGTAAAGCATAAAACAGCGATTTCGCTTTTACTTTTCCATATGTGCCATTAAGCAAAGGACAATACAGGATAAAACCAATCGACAGCTTATTGCAGATATAATATCGCAACCTTCGATTCTCGGGCCCTTTAATAGTCCAGCATACACACAAACTGCTGTGGTATACCTAGTACACGTCCGTTTAATAGTCCAGTATTGTTCTAAATTGTATAAGCCTGGCTCAGAAAACACTTTAAATGGATCTTACCCATGACCACCCATGCTTAGCGACATTGCGTCCCACCTGTGATTTAGACTTATGGTCCGTTGGGACAAATGCCTTTTTTACAAACCTGACGATAGAGGCCTGCTCTTACTTACCTGTCAGAGTATTTTAAGAACAAACTGATGTAATTTTGGGTATGTGTACTTTTTTTTGGCCACCATTACTTCGCTTAACATGCTCAATGTGATGTCAGAAACAGCGTTTAGACAAATGTCTCCCCGTCCCCCCTTCCCCCATTAGATTACTCACCAGCTCTACAAACGGCCTGTGTAAGTTGTTGATTAAACTCTTGAGGAGTGATAATCCACTGAGCATTAGGTTTACAAATAAAGATTGCTGGGATGAAGTGTTATTATTTTCACGGTTAAAGCAAAGGCGTCTGCTGGGTAATGTTTATGTTTAAGGCACAAAAATGCCAAAAATGATGACAGGCGGCATGTAGGCAAGTACATATATTTCACAGTGTATGTTTTAGGTTTATAATTGGGGGGCTTTAAAACTGTTCTGATTTGTCACAGGGATAGCTGTGATATGTGTCATTTTTTTACTCTCCCCAGAAATACGCTGCATTAAGTGAAGAAGATAGCATCGCATACGCACACTTAGGGAAATTTCAAGCGTCCTTGCCCATTTTTTGATGTATGACTCCCAAGTTGCATCTTGTGACGCGTGAGTTTGTACAAAGAGCTGCCGGGTGTCTGCCCCTTTTTGTCCAAGGAGGGAAGTGCAGAGCCCTGCTTAAGCTCCCCATTGACCGTTACTCTGAACTTGAAAAGTCCTTGGCTTGTAACTGGTATTTGTATTCCAGGACACTTTGTTAGAGAGCTTTCTGGGTACATGAGTCATGGCAGTTGAGGGCCTTTTTTACATAGCTTTCTGGGTATGAGGGTCTCTGCATTCCAGGGCCTTTGTTACAGAGCATTCTGAGTATTAGGGTCTCTGCATTCCAAGGCCTTTGTTACAGAGCCTTCTGAGTATTAGGGTCTGCATTCCAGAGCCTTTGTTACGTAGCATTCTGGGTATGAGGGTCTCTGCATTCCAGGGCCTTTGTTACAGAGTGTTCTGAGTATTAGGGTCTCTGCATTCCAGGGCCTTTGTTCCAGAGCATTCTGGGTATTAGGTCTCTGCATTCCAGGGCCTTTGTTATGTAGCATTCTGAGTATTAGGCTCTCTGCATTCCAGGGCCTTTGTTACAGAGCTTTCTGGGTATGTGGGTCTCTGCTTTCCAGGGCCTTTGTTACAGAGCATTCTTGGTATGCAGGTTTCTGATTTTTCCAGTAAGGCTCTGGGCATTCCAAACCAGTGTCCGTTGGTGAGCGCATTCGAACGGCATGAGACAGTTAGACTATTATTGGCATCACGTGCCTGGGAGGAAATGCAAGTGCTTGCACGTGTACCCTGCCTCTCACAGTGGTGCCAACTGGGATATATCACGGTAAACACTTAGACATGGTAAAGGGTGAAATGCTATGGGGTTTTTCGTCTTTCACTTCCTTTCATCTGGTCTAAATTAAAGCAAGTGAGCGAGGCCCGTGATTTAGCTCTTTATCAACAGCTTTGATGTTTGTACAAAATGCCTAATTTCTTCTACACAATACGCATAATTAGGATGACTTTCATGACATACCAAAAGTAAAGGCACTTATCTGCATTAATTGCTTTGAATTTAAATGATACATTTTCTGAATTGACTTTCCTGGCATTTCCTGATATTTTGTCCAACATACATAAAATACCAATCTAGAAGATTCTCCTGTAGGACAGTGTAGAACCCGATTACGATAAACCAAAGTGGAATGTATATTTGATACAAATGAAAATTTCTAAGACACAATTTTGACTTAAACACATGTGTAAAGTAATGTTTGTTTGTTCAGGGATCTCAAAGCAACGAGACTAATGAACATATTGGTTCTCCGGAAAACCAAATAAACCAAGAGGAAGGTGTACACATGACGAAGAACAACCTATTGACTCCCCCAATAGCTGTTCCAGCCATTGTCAAGGTGAGGGATGGTTACAGTAAGCTAAAATATGTAGTTGAGTGTACAGTGTATAATGCCTTTGAGTAATGTTCTATAAATTAAAATCTGGTTGGTTTAACCATAGCACAATCCCCGTCTACTCTTTATTATTAAAATATTCAGTGTTATATGCCAGATGATTTATTTTAGCAAATTTATCCATTTCTGTCCTCAGTCAAAAACGCTGGACAAAAACCGACACAAAAAGCCAAAAGACACCAAGCCCAAGGTGAAGAAGTTGAAGTATCACCAGTACATTCCTCCAGACCAGAAGGTGGAGAAGTCCCCTCCCCCAATGGACTCGGCCTACGCCCGGCTCCTGCAGCAGCAGCAGCTCTTCCTGCAACTGCAGATTCTCAGCCAGCAGAAGCACCACCAGCACTCCCAGCAGCGGCAGCAGAACTTCAGCTTCCAGCCTCTGCACCCGCCGGCACTCAAGTGAGTCCCGCCGCACACTGTGAGCCCCGGGCCAGGTCTCACCGGCCTTCGCCGTCGCATGGGCTGGGGTTTCAAAAGGAGTGCACACGGCATTGCGCCCATCATTTTCTCTAAAAACCACTGAAATTCTTCTAGGGATCCTTTCAAATTGTTTCTGGAAAAGCTTTTAGGCCTGGCCACAGATCAGCAATGTAATTGGTCCTTTCCCCCCCTCCCTCACTTACAGTCCCATATATGGGCTTTTAGGGGGGCATTTTCTAACACTGAGGGACTCCGTCATCATCCTCCTTTTACTAATTAGTTACTTATTACTGCATTGTGCTTTGGATCATTATCTTGCTGTAAGATGAAGTTTGCTTGCAACACTTGGTCAAGCCTGGTGAATTAAAATGTATTTGTAATTGCAGCCAAAGTTCTCATACTTACTGGAGGCTGTGAGTACATTTTTGATGGTCATGACATCCTCTCAAGGGGCTAGTTGTAGCTACAGCCATTCACCTATCACTGTGTATAGAGCAGGGATTGCAGTAAATCGCTGTGCTGTCAAGGATGTCTCCATCATGTGTTATTGTTCTACTTTGTTATAATGTAATGAGCCTATTACAAACAGTTATGTCTCCCATAGAGAGTAATTCACAGTGACACCAGGCTCACGCATGTTCTGCAATTCAATCCAGATTTCGCTTCTTTCATTTAAGGATGTCTTGGCAGTCCAAGCAGCAGGCAGGGGGCACAGGGTGAATTCCATATTTGGTATATTACGGTCACATGACAGCTGATTGGCTTCAGTCCCCCACATAATATATAGGCCTGCGTTACTTCTACTCAGTTGTTGAAAGGCAAGGCAATTTCTTTTCATCGAGATTGTTTTTTAATTTTTTGGATGCCTATAGGTATTAGGAAAGACTTTTTAATTTGTCGCAGAAAAACTTTGTTATACTGTAATGTTTCTCCTGCGGGAACCCTTGTAAGGAAATCATCCTTTCTCTCAGTATAACCTTTTATTCAGTTTTTATCATTTGTGTTTTTCTTTTCAGTTTTTCTTTTCTTGATCAATTTCTTGATTTTCAGTATTCAGTAAAATTATTTTGCATACACACTTTGATGATAATTATCCAATTTATATAGCAATATTCTTTTAAATAGGAGTCTACCAAGAAAATAAATTCTCATCATAGTAATAACACTGGTTGATTTTCTGTGATAATACCATGCCATCATACCTGACAGCCTAGAATCCAAGATTAAGTCTTACCTAGCGTTCTTGTTTTGTTTAATTTGTATGTGTCTTGTCCAGGCAATCAAATGAACAGCTTCCCAGAATTTCAAACACTTCGACAAGCACTGTGACCAGCAGTTCTCCATCGCCGGTGAAGACCACGCCTTCTGCGCAAACGAACATCTCACCAGCCAAACCAGGGCCTTTGCCCACCAACCTGGACGACCTTAAAGTATGTTGTTTGTTGCTGAAATTTATGTGCATCCAGCAATACTGAGGCCTGCAAGCCAACAGTTTTGAAGTTCCTGCTCATGTTATTCGTAGTTGGCTTTCAGGTCGGCCTTTTGTTCAGTACGTCTGCCAAAGCACATAAGGCTTTGTTTTCTGTAATCAGACATGTGCAGGAGCGTAAAATTTGTCAAGAGCAATCTATAGGTTTGGGCCTTGTAAAATTGTGAGGAATTTGATTATGCGCCTGTTATTATGAAGGCCATTGGCCATGTAATTTGCCAGCAGTTTTCTACCCATTACATGCCTTTCTCAGGCCAAACATTTCAGAACCTTAAAATTGGTTGTGCATCACCTATTGGTAACGGACCAAATATGGAACAAGAAAAAAAAACAATAAAATAATAGGTGCCCTTTAACACAGCTATCAACCCTTGCGCTATTTTAAGAAACAAATACTTTTCTTTGACTCTAAATTCGAGGTCCTAAACCATGTGCTTTACGTCACCTGCACTGAACGGGCCAGCTGCATAACGAGGGAGGAAGGTCGTATGTTATTCAATATGGCCGTCACACAATTGCCAAACACGCCATTTGCACGAACAAAGCAGCAATCACAAATCTGGCAACATGGACTCTACATGCAGTTGCATGCAGTTGATGTTTTTATTTCCTGCTCTTTTCACAGTGTGCCTCCTCCATCTGCCCGTAGCGCATTCGATATGCATTGTGTTTATAGCCGATTGTCAAAATTGTCAAAGCAAATGTTTTTTTTGTTACGTAAGAATTTCTAATATGCCTTGAGCTCTCTTAAACAAATACTCCTGTGAACTCTGCATGCAACTCACCACAAATATACATTCGTATACAGCACAGCTCATATAGGGAACATTTTTACACAACACAGAGTAAAGGCTAGAGGCTCAGTCAAGGGAAAAGCTCCTTTCTGGAACTACACAGCAGGTACACAGAACATAAGAGAAAACCAATAATCAGAACCACATCACATAGAAAACTTGTATTGTAATATATGATATATAAATAATAATGATAAGCAGTAATAATTGTAACAATTTTACCACAGATTAATGAGTGTCATTGTCCAGCTGCAGCTGTATCTTACAGTTAACACAACCTCCAAATGTTTAGGGTTTAAACTGAAAATGTAATGAAAATCATTTTAATTGTTTAAACAAAAAAAATAACAACATTTATAGATACTTCCAGATAGATTTGTTCTGACACTGTTGGGGGACCTCCTGTCCTGCTTTGTCCCGAAAGGTGTCTGAGCTGAGGCAACAACTGCGCATACGTGGCCTTCCTGTGTCTGGCACCAAGACGGCTCTTATAGAGAGGCTAAGGCCCTTCAAGGAACCGAGCGGCAGCTCGCCGAACAGCTCCAGCGACATCACCACTCTCACCTTCCCCGTGACGCCGACCGGTTCGCTGTCCTCCTACCACTCGCCGGGCTCCTCCAGCGCCATGTCCAACGGCAGCTTCTACCAGTTCTGTAGCACCAGCTCCACCCCGCCCATCTCCCCGGCGTCCTCCGACCTCTCGGTGGGCGGGTCCCTGCCGGACAGCTTCAGCGACGTCACCATGTCCTCCCCCCACTTCAGCCTCCATACCTCGCCCGGCGCCGAGGACGGCGGCCCGAGGGGGGGCTGCTGCCCGCTGGCTGAGGCCGAGGGGCCGGACACGGAGAAGGACAAGATGCTGGTGGAGAAGCAGAAGGTGATCGAGGAGCTGACTTGGAAGCTGCGCCAGGAGCAGCGGCAGGTGGAGGAGCTGAAGATGCAGCTGCACAAACGCAAGCGCGGCCACGGCCAGCAGGACATGCTGTCCCCGGCGCTGTCCCCTGCGCTGTCCCCAGTGCCGCCCCAGCTCCGCCTGCAGCCGCCACCCCCACAGCGCCGGAACTTCTTCGGCGTGGCCATCAAGCAGGAGCACGTGGTCTCCAGCTGCCCCCTCTCCTCAAAGCAACTGAAGGGCCCTCCCGGCAGCTGCCTGGAGAGCCTGGGCCACTGCGGCCTGGCTAGCCTGGCTGGCCCTCGGTGCCTGGACGGCTCAGCGGCAGGGAGCCCCTCCACTCTGTCCGCCTTCCTCAGCCCCCAGTGCTCCCCTCAGCACTCCCCCATTGCCAAGACAGCCGGCAGCCCCCAGCACAGCAGCGTCCCCTCTTCTCCCAACGCCCCCTATTTGTTGTCTGTCTCCTCTGTTCCTGTAACTGGGGACGGCCCCAGCCACTCTCCTCAGCCGAGCGGAAACAGGCCCCGGCCTATTCAGGTATTCCGATGCATAGTTATTCTAGCACAAATTCAGGCAAACTATTAGAATGCATAGGCAATGAAAGGTATCAGTGTACACAGATCATTGAAATGTTCAATAAAACGCTGCTATAACTTCACTCCTTGTGACATAGTTTTCATTGTTGTGTTCATTGGAGTCGTTAATTCATTCGTTAATTCATTGGAATGAAAATGCATATGTTTATTTAGGGGGGTAATAAACATTTTGATGAAAAAACGTGTATTTTGTAGGTTCCTCTGAAAAGCATTGGCCCGCCTGTGAGCTGCCCGTTCTCCTCTGATCAGAGGGGACTTCAGCCTGTGTTCCTCAACTCTGCCGGTAGTGGCTTTAACAGAGATCACCCTAAGCCAAAGAGTCCAAACATGCAACCCAAGGTAAGCCTTTTTAGTGCCGTGCTGGGAATAAGATATAACTATTGATTTAACCTCGGGTTTGCTTCTCCTAATCATTTTCTATGCCAACAAATGATGTTTTAGAGTAGGCTGAGGGATCTCCATCACGTCAGCTAACTGTTTTCTGCTTTTCTTTAACTTGTCACTTTTTTTCCCTCTAAGCCAAGCTGTTAGGGGTGTGCAGAGTGAAACAGAACACCGGCCATTACTCTTTAATAGTGCTTTAGTCTCAGCGAGCCTGCCGGCTGAAAGCATCCAGACGCACAATCATAAACCAATCAAACCTCCTGCCTTCATCATTTACCCTGCTGTTCCCCTGCTAGTTAGACACTAGAGTGCAAACAGCTAGAACACATCAGCTTCGAACAAACCCCAGAAATGACCCTGTGACGGGGTTGCACGTACAGCTGTCAAGGGGCATTTGGTCAGTAAAGAAATAAAACTTTTCTCTGAGCAACAAATATAACGTTTTGACCCTATTTTCCTCATGTAGATGGCAATATTACGCTCTCCCAGACAAGTGGGTCAAAAGTGCCCCGTCTCCTCCTCCTCCTCCTCCGCCTTCTGTAGCTCAGATTCTGCTGCATCAAAGATAAAGCAGCCGCCCTGCTATGAAGATGCAGTGAAGCAGGTAAAAATGAACTCCAGTGAAAACTCCAGCCAGAATAAAACGATCTCTTTGCGAGTCCTGCACCTAGCGGCTGGCCCCCCCTCACCCTGGC
>JAOVYW010000074.1:4672441-4685793 GCA_025775045.1 Hiodon tergisus | reverse complement strand
TTAGCTCCGCTCTCTTTCCGCCTGTGCCTCCCCCCTCCGCTGCACGCCTCGGTCCCGTCTCCCTTGGCTACTGTGCACGTTCAAAACTCCGCTGCGCTTCTGCCTTTCCAGTAGCCAGTGTTAGCCTTGGCCGTTCAGAGCAAAGTCTTGCTATTAGAAACGTGTCATCAGCACAGAGCAGGGTCATTCGATCGTGTACGTTATTTGGACAATGAGCATTGATTTGCAGCCTTTGGGGCCAGTGTCTTAATTTTTTATGTAAAAATGAAGTTGGCTTTACATTTTCTCGCTGCTTGTGATTTTTACAAAGAATTGTTGCAGTGACAGGGCGTTTAATGTGAATTAAGTAGAAATGCAATGTCTCCAGTGTGATAGAATCAGGAAATTATGTATAATTATGTATTGTTATTCCCTACAGACTATAACTTATTTAAAACAGAATTAAACATATCATTGGGAATGATAAAGACTATTATTCTAATGAAAACATTATTTTTACCAATCTGTTTGCTAAGTTTCTAAGCAAGTCTAAGATTTACGGATCGTATCTTTTTAAAAATACATATAAGCAATTGCAAATGTAATGTTATACCAACGTATGTCAATTTCAGCAGCTGACCAGAAGCCAGCAAATGGACGAGCTCCTCGATGTGCTTATTGAAAGTGGAGGTGAGCTTTTCTGCTCTTTTAAGGCAACACAGAATCTAAAAGTCTGAAGCTGTGAGAACTAAGAACTTAACTTATATGAAAGCTGATGTATGGCTAATATCACTCATAATGTGCATTGTATTTCCGCTAGTTTCTTAGCAGATGCTTCTATCCAGAGCATAGGGTAAATATTTACTCTTTTATATAGTTATACAACTAGTTGCTAAAAAGAATTCCAGTTTATCAGTAGAAGCGCTCTGGGGTAAAATTTAAGTGCAGAGAATTTAACCAGGAACCATGATTTTTAACCATGTCACTATATGTAGTAGGAACATATTAAACTTGTTTATAGGTAGAGTAATGTCAGAGTATCCCCATTTGTATTAGCATTGTCTGCGAATGTAGAACTAGTCTCTGGACACTGGAGTGATTTTTTACCTATTGTCCTACAACACACCGGATACAGAAAGCATTTACATATAGTTCAATTGTGTCCAGATCTCGCTCCATTATGGATATTAAATCAATGTGCTGTGATGTTTCTCCTCCCCCCTGTTTTGTTTTTTTAAGAAATGCCAGCTAACGCCAAGGAGGAGAGGCCCTCTGTAACCAAAGTTGTGCCTCACATTACAGTTTCTTCAGGAGGCTCCAATGTGCCCGTCCCCAAATTTCACAGGCACTACGAGCCCCCAAGCCAGGTCCCCTTCGAACACCATGCCAGCAACGGGGAGAGCCACCTGGAGGCCTTGTTGAACGGTCCCATGGGCAGAGCAGGTGAAGCTGTGCTCCTCAAGATGGGCGCCGGGGAAGGGCAAATGGAGGAATCAGGGGAGAGCTTTACAGGCGCCAACCAGGAAAAGCTCCTAGGTAACAGGGACATGATGGACACACCTCTGTCCCCCATGGACGCCCGGGTTTCGCCTGTCACCGCAGAGAACCAGGGGCTTAGCATGTCCTTCACCGAGTCGCCATGGGAAACCATGGAGTGGCTGGATCTCACGCCACCTAGCTCTGCCACTGGTTTCAGCTCCATCCCACAGGCCGGACCCAGTATCTTCAACACGGAATTCCTCGACGTTGCAGACATCAACTTGAACTCGGCCATGGACCTTCATTTAGAGCAATGGTGAGCGAAAAGCTACCTAAGATCCAAAGCCTCACGCAGATAATAGCCAAGCATCACAAAATCTATGCAAATTACTTTAATATTCAAAAGTTGTTTGAAATACGTATAGTACAACACCAGGGATCTGTTTTTCATCCTGGACATGATGCGCACAATTACAGAGGCAGTTTTGAAGCTGCACAAGAATTTATTTTTAAAGGCAAAAGAATGTTGCAAAAATTTTAATGCTCAAGGTTGCCGTGACTAAAAATTGCAGCGTCAGCTAGTATACTGCATCTGCTACTATGCATGTAGTTTTGGTAAATCAAGACTTGAAAGTCCACACTTTGGTAATAAGGCAATGGGTCAGGAGGTTTTTATAGATTTTTGTTACTGGAACCAAAGGCTAATGACAGAAGCTAATATTTTTTTTAAAACATTTTTTTATGATCCACATATTGGCGGAGACAGTAGAAATTAGAATGCTGTCATAGCATGGATGAACCATTTGTAAATAGCACAATATGGATATTTGTAAAAAAAAAAATATATATGTTGAAACGAGACAAGCAGAGGTCTTAATTTTGGTTAGTGATGTTGGACAGAGCACCTCAGCTTTAATCACGCATTAGTAAAATATTTCGATTGTAAATAACAATAATTCTCACTTTGCACACCGACTAGTGTAGTACACACATTGCTTTTTAATAGTGTTTTTTTTTTTTTTTTTTTTAGCTGGGAGAGCATTAAAATTGCCATTCCATTCTACTATATTTATAGCTTCTTTTTTAAAAAAATCCCCATTTGCTTGATCGTATTTATTCTCAGCACTGCAGATTTGTCGACTAAAGTGTGTAGACAACACTTTATTAACTCACTGTTCCCAAGCAAAACGTCTCCCGCCTAATGCGAGCATCTGCAGCCACTCGTGTTGTTCGAGCACAGTTACTCTGCGGTAATGGCTAGGGACGTAACCCTCGCTAACCATAATCTGCGCTATACAGCTAGCGCCAACCGTATCCATGCGTACTCTAATACAGTGTTGTGGCCAACTGGGTTGAAGATAGGCCTTTCTGGCAGGGATGAGACTCCAGCAGACCCCTTGGCGAAGTCGGAATATGCCGCTTGATATCATTAGGTCGGAAAATTACTTAACTAAAGCCACCACTGTCATAGCGTCCACGTTACAGTATGTGGATGTTCAGAGCCATCCACAAAAGACAATTAATCTTAATTCCATTTTATAGGCTTTTGTCGACAAGCAGTCCTGACGTGAGATCAAGTGACTAAATTAATTGTACAATTGTACAAATTAAGGTTTCATACTGTGAGATTATGAGTTATTCCTCTCTTCCTCCTGGAGTGGGTTTCAGAATGACCTACCACTACCCGTGATCTGAGTCCCGCGTCAGATACTGTTTGGCTGATACCGTTGTCCACCCCATTATTTAAATTTACTGATTGGCATTCAACATTAGTGCCCTCCCCTCCTGTCACCTCACCCAATCAATTTTGACCTGTGGGACAAGGAGGATGACGGGGGGCTATTACATAGGAGGTCACTTCTTCGTACTTTCACAAAATTCCATGAAATGGAATGCTGACATGAGTTTGATTCCTAAACACGCATGCTCCAATTTAAGGTAGCGTTGATGCCAGTGTCGGTGTTACTGTAATTCAGCCCGACACAGCGTTTTTGATCATATAAATTCTGTTGTGTTTAGCAGGATGATGTGCATCGAAGCAGACCAAAAGTTTGGGAAGACCTCATACTAGAAATGCTGTTGATTGTTAATGCAAGTGCTAGCACCAGGATCAATGTGCAATTAGGTGTCCCAACATTTCAGTGTTCAAAGAATTAAGTGTTCAAACATCATTTACACCGGCCCGCCAATATATTTTTACATTTAATAAATTGCAACAAAAGTATAATTTGACGGAAGAAAAAATTAGAACAGCACTGCAAAAAGAAGCATTGAATTATTTTTGCATTTTTTAAGCATTAAATTATTCAAGCTTCAGTAATCTTTCTGTACATGACAGATCTAGTCATTTTCTAGTTAATCAAATGTTAATGAAGAATTGCTTTGCCTAGATTTCCATTTCAGTATATTAACATCAGTGTGAATATGTCTGAACATTGTGAGACAGATAATCATTTGTGAAACATTATGTTGCTCTGTGGTCATTACCTATTTCTTCGGTTAAATAATATTATTGTTACAGTTTGTGAAGGGTATTAATATTTGGAGGACACTGTATTGCGTTCATCTGTCTTCATTTTGTCACTAAAACATTTTGTATGAAACGTTAAGGGAATAGCTTAGTTCATTAAGTTCATCACAAGTTAATGTGCCTACATTGGGAACAAAACGTCAACTCATTTGATACTGAAATCAACCTTTTTTTAAATATATACTTAAAATGTCACCCACTTTAGCCATATATAGTGGAAGTAAAAAAAACTTCTCAGTTGTATTTATGTGTTTTTATATATTTATATTTATAATTGACATTCCTTAATGATATTGGATTGTTGGTACTTTTAAAAACTATCATTGAATCGTGCCTTGTTCGAACTTTCATAATACAACTAATGAATTATTTATTGATTGTATTGTTCTAAAATTCATAATGTTTCCAAGAAATATGAAGTACTGTTTAAACTGTGAGAAGGTTACAGCACTTCTCTGAATGTCTAACAATTATCCTTGTATGGGTATAGCCTGCACAATTTTAGTCCTAAATTATTTTTTTTAATCATAAAAAAATATATATATAACAAATTCAGCAAAAACCTATTTTCCATCTAAATTGACATTTCTAAATTTAACGTCTTAAAAAATATAAACAACTGACAAAACTGGCAAAATTCCGCAGCTACAATAAATGACAAAAGTAAACGTCCAAAACGTCCAAGACACCATGAATGAAAGCCACCATCTCTACATCTGTTTCTATTTAAAATAACTACAGACATTTAATAAATGTTAAAACAACAACTTTAATGTAACACCGTGTTTATAATACTGTTATATAGATATAGCTGAATTGCACCTGTTTGATAGAGGATGTGTTTAATTACAATGTAAACCATATTTAATATTCACTAATGTCCAATGACTTAAGAGGGATAAGAACTTTCCCTATACTTTCTTGAGTTAAAATATTAATTGGGTAAATTGAAATTTTACTGACATTTTTATTTGTTTGCCTTCATAATTTTTTGGCAATGGAATACAGTAGAGTAGTGTCTTTGATTAAACATTTGACTGATTTTAACACTTGTGTATGCGATATCAATTTACTTTTATCGTCAGCCCTAATGACATTTTCTAAATATCATGTTGAATAACAATGCAAATCTTTTTAATAATAATAAAAAAAATACTATGTATTTTGTGAAATCCAAGTGGTAGAGTAAGCCTCAGGTCAATGTCACAAATGACAAACAATTCAGCTGAGAAATCACAAAATACTTTTCTGCCAAGGGAGAATTAGTGTAAATGGCTGATATGGTCAGAAATAAGTGTGTTCTGTGTTCTGCCTTTTGTAAAACAGTCCTGTGAATTTATTTTATTATTATTATTATTTTTGTAAATCATCAAAACTATGTATGGCTCATTGTGCATTTTACAGTAAGGGTGGAACGTGAAACTACACTGTATATACTTTTCCCCACTTTGGTGACGGGGTTACGGAGCAGCCAGACGAATAAGATATCACATTTGATGAGGATGAATTAAACTATTTCAGATGATGAATCAAGGATGACATCTGACAAAAAGCTTTTCTTGTTGCTTGGCCACCGAACTGCTTTATAATGTAAACCTTCTCAGTATTTGTCTACAACACTGTATTACTGTAGAAGACAAAGCAATAAATCTAAACACAACTATATTTCTCTGTGATTAATCTTTTAA
This sequence comes from Hiodon tergisus, assembly GCA_025775045.1. Taxonomy (NCBI): domain Eukaryota; kingdom Metazoa; phylum Chordata; class Actinopteri; order Hiodontiformes; family Hiodontidae; genus Hiodon; species Hiodon tergisus. The sequence continues at coordinate 4,680,117 of JAOVYW010000074.1, read as the reverse complement.
CTTTCCAGCTCTCAGTGTTTGTGCCAATTGAAAGCAGAATCTTGACTGTGTTCGTTGGATTCCTCGGTTATAGGCTGAATGTTTACAGCTTTACAATTTTTTAATTCCACATTCCGAAACCCTTAGCAGATACATTTATCTGCTAAGGGAGTCATTTTAATTTGGATTTTTAAACATCAGACCAAGTTTTGGCCTTATTAAAATCTCCGATCTGGTTTACAAAGAATGTACATTATACCTAATTACCAGACACTACAAAATTCCCCCTTTCTTCAAATATTAATTTACGCAGGATTTCTAACAAAATGGGTCCGACTTCATATACATTATTTTTATGCGCTGTACCCTAACACTGGTCCACAATATTGTGTGTGGTGATGCAAGCTTGGCGATGTCATTGGCTGCTTTGCACCGATGCACAGATCTAATATTTTAGATTGGTTGGTTGGATAGACATATGCTAATACATATTTGTTACTGTGCATTCTCTCACAATCGGCTTTTGTTCAGCCTGCAGTATCTTAGCGTACACCACAAAATTGTCTTTAAATTCTTACGGGTATGATCGAATTTTCCAATTCTTGTTGAAGTCAACGAGTTAGTACATCGCTATTGCCACTAGGTGTCATCATTGAGCTATGCAACTTTAGCTAGGGTTACACAATGGGAAATTGGGAAGCAAACTTTCCATATAGTAAGTCGGGTTTGTCAATCACACACACACACAAACATATATATAAATGGGTATGGGAGCAAATTGATTTCGTAATGTTAAGAAAGGAATTTGAATCATTAAATCAATGTTGACAATATGCCGTTTCATTTATTCAATGCCGTCATTAAACTGACAGTAAGCATTGTTCAATCTGATTGTGTAGATTAGTTAACGCTCTAGCCAGCCTTCAGGTTGTGATCAAGGGTCCACTAATATGAGTCATATGGAAGCTAAGAGTCCTTACACAAAATGACACCTAGCGTGAACGTCAGTTGAATATGGAAAGACAACTTCTCCAGATGTTTTTTTTATTTAACTATCTTTGCCATTTTGTGTTTCCAGACCTTACAAAATAAGATGACAAGGTCAAAGTCACAGCCTATTTTTTTTAATTACAACTGACCTGCAGGCAGATACTAGATCATATCATTACTACATAAACACGTATGATTCTGATGATAATTTCCTTAAATATGTGAAGTAAATAGGATAAAATAGCCAGGAGCTCTTTGAAGCCAGGTGTTACACTACCTGTGCCCCTGTTCACAGACATATAAGGCCATATTCCTGCACATCATATTTTTTTTGTTTTGAATTTCATACACTTTCTATTGTACAGGATATAACCCAGGTTCACAACATTACAGTTATAATATTTTCACAGCTGTCTGAAGACATTTTTAAATCCTTAACATACAATTTAATACTCATCACCCTTAATAGTATTTTATAATCAAATATTCATATTTGTTATAGACATTTCTACACTTTATCCATAAGAAGTTATCTACCATAAGACAATTTGCACTGTTTTCAAATTTACTGACCCCACAGTAAAACATTTGTGTATGTAGACCAGAGTAACTGTGGTACACCTAACTAGATGATCAAGTCATAAAAATGTAAACGTACAGCATAATTTCGATTCAATGTTTCTCCTTCCTTTCCCTGATCTGGGACTGGTTATCCACTTACTTAAAAAATGTTTTATTAACTAATTGCACCTACAATAATGAATTATATCGGAAGCCATGCACTAAAATAAACAATCCTGGCATTAAAAAAAATAAATAAAAATGACCCAATAAAAATGTAAGATTACTTTTGTCTAATGCTGAATCCAAGCTTTTAGTACATCTCAGCTGTTATGTCCTACAGTCGGTGACCAGCACGGCAGGTAATAAGTGTAAGCTCATACTGACTAGGCTATGGTTTTGGTAAACTTTTTGCACTTTTACAATAAATTCTTGAATATCAAGACATTGTGGTGCATGAGGAACAGTCAACAGAGAAAGACAAAAACTAGAAATATTCCAATGTCAGGTATCCAGAAAACAAGAAAACTGTGTTAAATGTAATAGAAGTGATTGTTAGAACGTAGGGGTCCATCTTGAATCTATCACCAGGAAATGCTAGAGCACTAAGTGGAAGCTTCTGCACCTGCAAATGGACTATTTTTCAAGGGGACATACACTTAATAGTAGTCATGGATACACATCTTAGAAGCCTATGTTCGAACCCGTGTTTAGGATTTGGAAAAAAATAATACATTACAAAAAACAAATTTGCTGTGCATATTGAGAAAATAAAGCCACATAATATTTCTTTTAAAGGACAACACTTTTTGCATAACCGTTATTTACAGGATAAAGTTGCCCATGATTTCGTATGCAAGCTTGCATGTTTGTGTTCATGTCTCCATATAATTGTACTCAATATTCTTATACTGCTAATGTAAGTTAGCACTCACGTACATGCTCACACATCGAAAATATAAAAGTCAAAAGTTGCATTTTCTTATATCTCTTCATCGCACTACCCAAGCACATTTTTGGTAAATTTTGTAATTAACAATTTTAAAGTTAAAACGTATATATGTGTACATTTCACTTTTTAAGGACATCAAACTAAAACAGACAGTCCCATATTACAAGCCATGAATTTTAACAATGATTTTTCCCTCCTGTTCGTCTTTATTTATTTTTTCCACATCTAAAACAGATCTATTACATTGTGAGATAAATACATGTGCCCTGGTCGGGGGCTAGGTGAACCATCATTCTGACAGATGCATGTCACTTTTTTTTTTTTTTTTACTGTGTGATGAGTGAAGCAAGTTTTTTTTTTTTTAACTGTACAAGCAATGTGTAAAAGGTGGACATTTCACAAATAGATTTTCGATTGGCTTAAATTTAATTATCGGTACGCAATTTTTTTTTACCTTCCAAAACTAAATTCAATTTTAGTCACGGTGACGTCTGTGAGAGAATATAAAGCGTAGTGTGTGTGTGTGGGGGGGGGACCTTAAATAAAACATGAACTGGTGCGTGTACATCTGTGGTTGCGTGCGAATATCAATATAGTACAGAGATAGTTGACATAAACACCAATCTTATTGCACATGGCATTCTGGGGCATCTCCTCGCCTCCCCAGTTTTAACACCTCAGTATCTGATGACACTTTTTACACCACATTTTCCTGTCACGCCATCAGTCCACATACATGGGAGAACTGGGAGAGGTGGGCATCTGATCCAGGATCGTGCACACATAGGAGGCGACGTCTACGGTCCGCTCCTCGTACATCAATATAAACGGGTGTTTCTGTGAAGCACACGAAAACGTCGTTAAGAGGTTACAACAGACGCAGTAAATGAAGACCAACAGTTTCTATGGAGTTTTCTCATTTAGGTAAACCAACTAAGTAACTACAACTTACCAGAAGCTCTTTGTACTTTGGCCTTTTTGACTCATCCTTTGTAAGGCTAGACATAAATAAACGAAGAAAGGGTTTGTTATAATCATTGACGTATCTATTTACGGACACAGATACACACGCACTCAATAAAACACATACACAAAACGTGTGACTGATGCAGCAATTGCACTAACCACAGGTTGACAAAGTTGATGAACTTGGGGGAGAATTGCCTCTCTTCAGAGTTGCTGAGCTGTGGAGGGTCGCCCTTAACAACTTGCGTCAGCTGGTCAAAAACACTATTCCACTTTGGGTAAGGAAATCGACCTGTGGCCAATTCGTACTGTGCAGATAGAGTATACACAAAGCGGAAAGGCAAAGACGTCAGTCAATTGTATCTTTTTTCATTAAATCAAACAACTCTCACACCTGCATCTGATGTGAAAATTAAGTGGTGGGAAAGATTGAGATATTGACTGGTGATTTTGAAAGCTGGAATACTAGCTAGTTTTTGGCACCCTGGTACAAGAGTCCAGCACGTTAATTTACCAATCTTAACACATAAAAAGCACATTGAATTATCCGTGAAGGAAATACGTAGAAGCTTTAAATGGCTGGAATTCTGCCTGTGGAATGAAACGGTAGAGTGCTTCGACCCACCAGCGTGATTCCCAAACTCCAAACGTCTGAACGAACGTCGTAGCCTTGCCTCGAAGCACTGGGGTCTATCCTTTCTGGCTAAAAAAATTAAATAAACAAACACACACACACAAACAGAAACGTTACTTTCAGATTTGTTTTCTCGTAGCTTGTCATTTACGATAGCTAAATGATACCATAATTTTTTGTTTAATAAAACGTTTCAAATGAATTCTCCCCAATTTTGGAATGGGAAAATGTAGCGAATTCACCGTGGCTCAGCCTTACGGCTCTTGCCTCCACACATGGGATGGTGAGGAAGTATGACTAGAGTCACCCCACTCACACACACAGCTTGCAAGAGAAGTTCAGTGCTGACTGGAGGAGAGGCATGCCATCCATGAAGATGGTAGGGGAGGCTTGTTAGCAACGAGCCGAGAGAAGCCCTGCTGATTTAACCCACCCAAGCCCAGGCAGCACTCTGCCAACCGTACCACAGTGCGCTGGCAATTGACTAATGAAAGGTATTTCGGAACTGGCAAACTCCAGCTATTCAGGCTCAGTCTGCATTCAGGAGAGCCCCTTTACCAACTGAGCCACACAAGCAGCCCCAAAACCTTAATTTTTTTATCATGCAATTGTTGTAAATATAAAATTATTTTAGGAAAGACTGTACTGTATAGGGTGCACATCACTGACAAAAAGAAATAGCTGTACCATACCATTAAGGGTGTGGCATCAAAATGGCAAAACGATTGCAAATGAGCGACCGAAACAGAACAGGCCCTAAAAATGGTCAGAAAAGATATTACTACAAATCCACCTTCTTCAGTGCAGGACACAGCCATAATCACAAACAGGAAAATCGAACTAAAGTTATAATATTATAAATAACCATCAACTGCCGGATTTTGTGCAAAAGCAATTAATGAGCTAATTTTTAAACACCCAAAATAAACAAGAAACCCATTCAGTCCCCAAGTGGACGTTTAGTTTATTACCCCATCAGGTAGTGCACTTTTTTTTTTAAATTGGTAAAATGACCATATATAGCCTTTTTTTTCTCCATTAAAGGCCTTACTGCCAGTAGATTGCTCAGAGCATCTGATAACAAAGCACAAAATAAAACAAAACAAAAATCTTAAAGGCCATGTGCAGCCATGTAAATCACAAACGCGTTCATATTCATTCCCCCTCTTGTGAGCTCAATGGTCCAACAACAACCACTTCATTCTTAAAGATACACGAACGAGACCACTTTCTGAGCACTGAGCACGGTAAGAAGCCTTGCATCACGAGAGCGCTTCCAAATTTAGAATGGGGGAGCAGACACGGTGGGGGTGGGGAGCCGAGGATCGCGTCACGATGAGTAAAAAAACAGGAGTGATGCCCAGAGCTCCACAACAATGTTAAATACTGCATGAAGTGGTTGGGCAGCAACAATAGTAGGGGGCACTTATAGCTAGCACCAAATCCACCATAATTCCGTATAAAGGATTCCGACAGACTTTGCAAATCCAGACATAAACCATGCTTTGGTATTCCCTTTGACTTTCCTATAGGAATAATGCGGAGAACTTCTGATACGATCGGATATTTGGAGCAGGTATCATTTTTTATACGGAGCCAGGTGCCACTGATCACAGAATTTATTATTATCCTGAAACAATGTGCCAACTTACTGCCATGTAGGGCCGGCAGCCTGCGTCTCTGGTTTTAGCGATGGAGTCCACAAGCTGTCCGCTGATGCCAAAGTCACAGAGCTTGATGTTGCCGTTTCTGTCCAGGAGAATATTTGAAGGCTTGATGTCTGAAAGAAAATAAAAACAACTTTAAGCAAAATAATGTAATATTTTGAGGCGATAACTTTTTTGCCTTAACGTCTGTATCAAAGAAAACGGTAAACATGCAGATTTGTTGCGGCTAACCCATTATTACTGTTGAAATAACATCACGTTGTATTTCAAGATTGGTCTGTATTGTGCAAAAACAAGTTGGCTTGCTACTTCAAGACACTAGCTTTCTAGATTTCAGAGAAATTCTGTCACATGAAAATGTAGCTTTGATGGCTAAAGGTGTCATTTAGTTTTGGTTTAACAGAAAATCTGCTGCTTGCTAAACCGGACTAGGGCTTACCTCTGTGAATTATTTTCAAGTTCTCTTTTAAGTGGTTGAGCGCTTTCACAGTCTGGAACAAAAAAAGGCAGAAAAGATTTTTATACACACGCACTCACACACGTCTAAAATATATCAGTGATTAAAGAGAAAATAACTTACAGCTAATGTTATTTTGCCTAATATTTCTTCTGGAATCACATAATCTAATGTACAATACACATATTTGTAGAATTTGTCGAACGAGGTAGACATGAGTTCCATACATATCCAGCAGTCACCCTGAAAGAAAAGAACAGCTCTTATCATAAAACAATGAACCCAGAAACCTAACAAGCAATATTAAATAAATAATACCAAAACAAAAAAAAACGGAATTATTTTTCTAACAATCCTAAATTCTTTGTAAAAGAGATTTTTAATCTGGCTATTTTAATCTAATAGCGGAGTGATTTTTACCTTAATTTACATGGGTTTTTGAGATGCCCAAATTCCGATGATCTTTTCTGGTTCTACTTTAAGTTCTTACAAACACCCATCAGAGCGCGACACTGATTGATGACTTTGAGCCACGGGTGCTGATGCGTCGCAGAGGAATAAAGTCGACTCACCTCTCTGAAAAGAGCCCCGTAAAACTGTACAATGTACGGACAGTCACTGCTCCTCATAACCACATCTAAGTCCATTAGCAGCTGCTTCTGTTCTTTTTCATCCACAGTCGATCGAATCCTCTGAAATGAACACCCAAATTCATTATTTAAAAACCCTAACCCAAAAAAAACATATACAAATAATATTTCCCCCACGCCCCAAATGTTTGTAAGGGATAATCAGTTTTTTGGGGGGGTTTTTTGCCTTTCTTATAAGATAATAAGCAATACACGTGATCTGATTCCATAGCGACAAAACACCTTGCACGATCAGATGCACCATAGCTGCACACAGCACCAGAGACACCAAGAGAAATCAGCCTAACCTTGACTGCCATGATTTGGCCGCTGGGTTTGTGCACCATCTTGTTGACGGACCCATAGGCGCCCCGCCCAATCTCCCCCAGGTCCTTCAGGTCTTCTGCAGTGAAGTCGCAATGCTGCTCTGGGGAGATCTTCAGCTTTCCAGAGGACTCAATGCTGTGCGTTCGCAGCCTCTCTCTGGAGGAGGGAAAGACGACAGGCGCATAGACAATGTACCGCTGGCCCATAGGCAAAAGGGGCACGCCACGCCATCTACCTTTTCTGAGAGAACGTAATCTTTAGCCACGTCTATATCAAAGAAAACAGTAATTTCATAAACATGCTTGTTGCACTCAACTGGAAAATGACAACTCCTGATTCTTAACTGACAAGAGGAACTGATCAAACACCATGATTTGGGAGGAGGGTAAAAACATTTCTTTTTAAATTGTGTCTGCAAGAAGACTTTCAAGAAGTCTCAATGATCTGACGTTTCTGGTTCTTAGATTCCCTCTGGGAAAAAAAATGTCCTCTGTAAAGCACTTTGTGACTATCC
>JAOVYW010000074.1:4638492-4655964 GCA_025775045.1 Hiodon tergisus | reverse complement strand
ATCCAGGTATGACTTGATGAACAAGAGGAGATACGAAACTCGGATATAGACTTCTTGGCTTAGCGTTTGCGAATCCATTTAGTGTAGCATTACCGATTTAGTTCAATCACAGTGCAGAGTGATTTCAAGTAAATATCTGTAGCACAATTTGGTGCTGTGCTTAACTACCAAGACTTTTCGTAACTGTGCATTTTCTCTTGTTCCCCACCTTTTCCGCAGCCGGACCTATTAAATTTCAAGAAGGGCTGGATGGTGAAACTGGACGAAAAGGGTCAGGTGGGTCATTGGCACAAATGTGTCACATATAAAGTCCTTTATATTCGCCTCGCTGACCTCTTTTCCAGCAGCCAGAAGCATGAGGATAAAGCCCTAGAAAATAATTCCCTACACAAAAGTTACAATTGTGTTTAACAAATAAGTGTTGAATAAACACAAATCCTTGTTTGAGGTGCATTGTGCAAAGGTCGAACAGGGTTTACTCTCAGCAGTTACTAATGCAGAAGGTGCCATTGGTGCCAAGCTGAATGTTCATGGCTGCCTCAGTTTAGTGGGGTTCATTTTTAAAGAGTTAGAACACAAAGTTTACGCTGTGCTTTTCGGAAGTTAGGACGCCGTGGAACCTAAATTACTCTACTTTAATTAAATGTGAAGAGTGGGTACTCATGGAACAGTCAAGACCTGACATGGCATTCCCCCTGCCATTTTCTGTTGATCATTTCACGGAACTCGTAATGGCTGTCTTTACTCCAAACATTTCTGCACACGGGTTCCGTTTGTGTGCTCCAATGATGTACAACAGCACCTGTATAAAATTGATTAGTTAATGATTTAATGTCAAATTTCTCCCACTGTGATGTTCACAATGCTGGTGTGATCATAGTTAATGTAGTTTTATATTAGAAAATGCCTTCTATTCTTAAATTTGTTCACAAATATATAAAGACTTTATTTAACTAACCCCCAAAACTGACCTCAAGCCTTTTATCAGGCGTTCAAGAGAAAAGGCAACATTTTGTCTTGGTGAATTCATCAAAGTAACGCCGTTGGCCTAGCTGTTAGAACTTTCCGCCGAGATGTGCAATAGGCCCGTTGCCAGCCTTTAAAGCTAAATGTCCAACTTTGATGCTGACGGGTTCTACGGATGGGGGTTTAAAAGGGTACCACTGGCCTTTCTTCCATGCTCCCGTTTCAAACGGCGGTTTTTCACTTGCGCAAACCCGCCCCCCTCGGATTGCGTAAAGATCAGCCGTGATAACCGTCCTGCCGACGTCACCGGTGGGCCGACAAACTCTTCTAATTTCCGAGGCGGATTGCAGTTACGTTTTATGCTAGCAAGCATCTAACCGCGAGCAAAACAAATTGGATTACAATTTACATCGCTGCGGCGTTGTTCAAACGTTGGCCATCAGGAGAGAAATGCTTCATGTTTCCTCATGCGTCTTCATAGGAAATGCACCTTGTGTGTGTTGCTCTTAAGATGTGTGGTGCAAAAAAAGGTATTTAGTAGCTTTATTTTCCCCCTTGGTAGGTTTTTGATCACTGAAAATGTGGCCTTTGAGTGCTCTGGGGAAGGGGGGAAGCACTTAAGGATAATTCAGTGGGTAGGCATGTTTCTGCGCGGTGGTTATTCTGTGCCAAGGGCCAAACCGGTTTCCATTCCAGCAGCCGGGGCCCTAAAAATGGGCTGAACTAGGTTTTGCGGTGCCGTAAGGGACCCAACTGAGGTTAAATGCAGGTCAATGAGGAGACAAAGGGTCAGCCACACTCATTAAATATGAGGAGAATTCGCATCTGGAGAATTGTGTGCTTCAGCATTGTGTTTTAATGTTTTGTTTTCAATGTTCCTCCCTTTCCTTCAATACATGGAAGTAATTGCCACCATGTGTGGCAAATGGAGGAGAATGCCGTAGAATGTTTAGCATTGGACCTAGTGGTTTGTAAAATTCAGTGTGAAATGCGCAAAGATCTTGAAAGTCTTTATTCAATGAACCTATCAAAGGTCTGTGAAATGGACTAGAACACAAATGTTTATAGGCTTATGCCAATGAGCTAACTTATGTGTTAATCTGTCATGCCTTTATAATTTTTAAATTTTTATTCTGTTCCTTCTCAAGTGGAAGAAATACTGGTTTGTGCTGACCGACCACAGTCTTCGGTATTACAAGGATTCCATTGCTGAAGAGGTGATTTTGTTCATCATTCCTGTATAACTGTTATGTCAGTGGTCTGAAAATGTTATTGTTTTACAATCATTGTGATGTATTGCTTTCTCTACCAAGTTGTCATCTCACGAATTGTTTGTTTTGTTTTTTTTAATTACAGGCTTCAGATTTGGATGGGGAGATAGACTTAACCACGTGCTTTAATGTTACTGAATACCAGGTTCAGAGGAACTATGGCTTCCAAATTCATGTAAGAGAAAGTAGCTTTAAAAAAAACAGTATGTATAGACTATGCTTTAAGCTTTTCAAATTTCTGATATATGGCTTTATTCATTTTGTAATTATGAAACATGTAATCAGTGTTTTTATGCAAATCATAAATTAAATGTTTCTGTGTGCTGTTGCAGTTTTTGGTGTCGTTAGCATTTAGCAATTTTTTAATAATCATGGCCTGTATATTATAATTTCGGCTTCTTTTCTTCCTCCTTGTTGTGCTCAGACCCAGGAGGCTGTGTACACACTGTCTGCGATGACTGCAGGGATACGGCGGAACTGGATACAGGCCGTGATGAAGAATGTGCGGCCCTCCAACGCTCCAGACGTTGCTAGGTCAGTAGCCTGCTTTGGCCTATGAAACAAATAGTCTGTGCCTCAGTTCCGCATCGTGCTGTGTCACTGAATCACTGTAAATTACCTAACACTGGGAAAGGCTTTTCAACTGGTACAAGAGACAGGAGTGTCAGGATTGTAAGCAATATGCGTTTCCTTGATGCGCAGCCTAACGGACGATCACGGGCCATGTGGCGCACTAGAGACTCTCCTGAAGCCCGACGTGACGCAGGATTCCCCCTCGTCTGAGACCTCATCGGTGGAGAGGGAGCCAGGCGTGAAGAGGAGCCGGGCCCGCGAGCGGCGACGGGAAGGCCGCTCCAAGACTTTTGACTGGGCCGAGTTTCGTCCCATCGCCCAGGTCCTGGCGCAGCAGCGGGCACATGAGGCGGACGTGGCCCAGGCTGACGGCGCCGACTTCGAGCGCCACAAGAGGCGGGAGGAGCGCAGGAAGCGGTACGAGTCGGTGACGGGCTCCTCGCCGGAAACCGCGGGCGACAGCGGCGGCAAGGTGAACCTTGAAAGCGACCTGGCCGCTCCTTCACTGGAGCGGCAGCAGAGGGTGCAGGATGAGATTGAGCATCACTGGCAGCAGGTGGAGAGGACGCCTATCCGGGAGGAGCGACGGGTCCCCTTGTCAGCGCAGGGAAGAGAGACCGCTGAGCTGGAGAAGCTCCTGGAAAACTACAAGAAAGGGGTGAGTGTGGGAACGCTGTAACGACATTGACCCAAGTCAAAACTGCGGTCTGTTGGGAACTGGAAAGAAGTGTCTCCGGTTAACCGACTGTACAAATCCCTGTGCGTTTCGACGCAGGTAGAAGATCTGCAACAGCAGCTGGAGAACTGTCACCAGCAGCTGGCCGACTCAAACTACCACAAGCTGGAGCTAGAGACCCAGCTGAGGACGGCTCTGGAGCGCGAGCAGCAGATCCGCTCCGGTTACATCTCGCCGGTAAGCTGGAGAAACTCTTCTCTCGTTGCTACTTCTCTCGCTCTAAGGTCAACGCGCGTCTTGTCGGTATTTTGGGATGGGGGTGATATTCCTTCCATTAAACAGCCTTTGCATGTTTAATTCCTCAAAAGACAAACAAACTGACATCATTAAAGCTACAAACCAGTGAAAAGTCGGCTTGCATGAATGAGTTGCATGTCAAGAAAAAGACATGGATCTTTTTTAAATGAAAACTTTTGGCTTCTACTTGTTCATCCTTTCTTGCCATGTTTTAGAAGTATGACGGACAAGCTTCGTTATCACTTGTAAAATGTACATTTGATGCACAATTGTTAACCTGGACATGAATCCAATCTTTCAAGCTGAATAAGCATGGTTACTTAAAATATCATTTATAGTTTTTTAATGTCAAAATAACTGGTATAAATACATTTTAATTATATTTAGGTTTGTTTATGCATGCTGCTACAATTATTAATAATTTTATAACAATTAAACAGACCATCCAAAACTTTGTCTTGGCTATAATTTAATATTTTGTTTAGGTGGCATTCTGTAAGATGTCATTGCTGTTTTATTGTATACTGATACTGCATAGAAATCCCAGAACCCCTTCTTGATTCATTGCTTGTACAAATCAGGTGTTTTGTGGGGGAAAGAATGGGTGCTAAATGTTTGTTTATCCAGAGTAGCTCCTTGTGTGAAAGTACTTTTTTATGCTGTGAAGTGAATGCGATTGGGTTTTAGGACCTTGTCATTGAGATGGTTTGGACCTTTCGCTGAATTGTGTGTCTATATAATTATACTTCAGAGTTAGACTTGGAAATTTGTCTTAATGCTAATGTTCGTTTTTAGATAAGCTGCTTCTTATCAGGGTATTGTGAAGTTTTAAACAGCCTAAGTAATTGAACATTTCCAGAATCGTGTTTTGTAAGCGTTGACGTTTTGATCATCAGGTTTTTTTTTTTTTTACAACAAAATGGTTTGAAAATCTTGATAAGCTTGCAAATGATTTCTGAGATGTGAAATAAACAAGTGAATTCTTTTGGATTGTTCTTTGATAAGTTGGAAAGTTCAGAACAAAGAAAGCAGAATCCACACTGACGTATATGCTTAACAACGGTATGCTTCCCATCTCCAAGTAAACCACTTAGTACTAATTTTGCAATACTTACACCATGATAACCATTTAATGTGCATGACTTTGTGATTTACTAACTTCAGCCTTGACAACTCCCTTTTCCAGTGCTTTATATGTGTGCATCTTTTTCTAAATCTGAAAACGCCGATTTTTTACTTTTAAAATGAGATCTTTTAAGTAAGTCAGAAAATTGTAATTACGTTTTTTTAATTGTTGCTCCAAAAGTGCAAAGAGAGTGAGAGGAAATCGTAGCAAACAATCTACAGTTAAATGACCATTTTCACCTCTGCTTAATGTTAACCAACTATCTGGTCCCCTTTTCCAAGCTGGAGCCCCCTTTGGGTCTTGAGGCTGAACTTGAATCCCAGATGAAGAGACAAGAACTGGTTAGTTCTCAAGCTCGGAACTTAAAAAAGAAGTACCAAGAAACCAAAGAGATCCTGCAGCAGCAAGAATTGAAAAAGCGCAGCATGCAGGCCCAGCTGGGGCTTTCGTTGTCCCCCCTGTCCTCCAAAGAGACCTGTCTCACCCAAGTCCCGAGCCCAGCAATCACAGAACCCAGTTCCACTGAGACTCACTGCATGAAAACGTTAAGTATTTTGCTGCAAGATAATGAGGGAAAGCTCCAAGAGTTGGAGGACTTGATCTCTGGCAGCCCTCTTACCTTGAAGGGGTTAATGCAGCTTCTAGGCTCCCACAGCAAGTGCCCTGGTGGAGAGTTCCTTCACAGCGGGGAAGGCAGTGAACAGGGCCACACAGGTGAGAAGGTCTGCGGTCACAAGTTACCAGAGAACCTGAAGTATCAGCAGGAGATGGAAAACGAGTCTACAAGAAGGAACCGATCACTGGCTGGTGAGAGTATCTGTGATTACGAAGTGCGACTGCTCAGCATGGAGGACATGTTGGAGAGGGCACAGAGGCAGCGGATGGAGAGCCTGAAGGGCCCCTATGGACCACTGTGCCAGATTGAGGAACACTCAGAAACCAATGAGGGGACCGTCAGGAGGCTGTCCCAGACAGTGGAGCTGCTCACCAGCGAGAACGAAGTGCTCAACCAGCGCTATCAGGAAATTATGAACCAGCTGACAGAGGCCGACAGGGAGATTGAGAGGCTGAAGGCCAAGCTCTTCAACCAGCAAGGCGGACAGGAGCACCTGCTGATAGTGGAGGAACTGAACCAAGTCAAAGCTCAGCTGGCAGAAAGGGAGGCCAACTCTGTTGACAGGGAATTTTATGAGAAGGAGCTCAACATGAAGTCCCAGAAACTTCGGGAAGCCTTGATAAAGTTAGAGGTACTAGGCAACAGTTTGACGAATACTGAGAGAAAGCTCCAACTCAAGGAAGCTACCTTAAAGGGTCTGGGCTTCCAGGTGGCTAAGGAAAACGACAGTGATTTGCTCCTGGAAGAGAATGCTCACCTCCTTCATCAGCTAGAGGCCAGCGAGTCCAAGCTCTCTGAATTGGAGATGCAGCTCCTGTCGGCAAAACAGTCTTGCAGGGAACTGCAGGCTGAGAACACAGAGCTCAAAGTGAACAAGCAAGAATCCGAAAAAATGCATAGTGAGCAACTTTTAAGTCTTCAGTGTGAAATTAGGGGGCTGCAGGGGAAGGTAGAGAGCAGGTTAGACAGAGTGGAGAGTGGAGTGGTGGCATCTGAAGAAATTATAAAGGGTTTTGAAAGATCTGTTTCGGATGAAAAAAGCATTCAGCAAGTTATAGAAGAGATAAAGTTAAAGTCTGAAGCTTTCAGCAGAGTGTCAGAGGTCTTTGGAAAGGTGAATGTAAATGTGGAAATGACACTGAGTGAGTTAATGAGCACTGTGCAGAGTTGTGTATCTGATTTTGTGCCTTCAGATATACAGCATGTGGAAGGGAATCGGGCAGTGATGCAAAAATTGCTTGTAGAAGTTGAGTTTTGGGGAAGATTGTGGAATGTTTTGGAGAGCACAATCCAGTCAAACAAATGTGAGCTGACAGATGGGTATCTCCGTGACGTGGCAGAGCGTATGTTGGTCGAAAAGAAAATGTTACTTTTAGCCAGTAAACTTTTCCCTGGACCAAAGGAGGAATTGCAAGTGATCAGCAATGTGGAAGAAATGATGGGAGAAGACAAGGCTTGCACTAGCTCTGGAATACTTGAAAACAGAGGTCAAATAAACAACGCAAAAACCAATGGAGGTTTTTTAAGTTTGTTCAGCTGGCTTGATAATGACACCAATACCCTCATCAAGAACGATCTTATTGAGTCACTGCAAGGGAAAGTGTTCTTGTTCAACCAGATTGCCTCCTCTATCCAAGGCTCTGCAGATGATGAGCTTCAGTCATTGGCGCTAAGGCTCTGTGACTATGATAGCCGGGAGAAACGTTGGTTTGCCTTTGTTCAGAACACAGCCATGGAGGCCCTCTTGTCCTATCTGATAAGTGGGCTGATGGTTCAACAGAAGCAGGCATTAAAAGAAATGCAGTCGGGATCACATGCTGTTGAAGTTGGCTGTCAGAATTGTGCTGAATGTTTGAGGCAGAACGAAGAATTCCGAACTAAATTTGAGGGTTTGCAGGAAGAGATTTCTGTTCTCAAAGTCCACATGGGTGGGGATGAAAAGTCAGTGACACGTATTCAAATTGAGGGAGAGCCCATCGACTCCCTAGATAAAGCCATCCAGATGCAGGACATGGTGGCCAGTCATAAGAAAGAGCTCCGGGAGGTGAAGGAGACCTACGAGTTGGAGACCAACAAGTTGAGACAGGAGGTAGCCAAGGCAGCCGAGACCCTCAGGCTGCTGTCAGATGAGAACGTCAAAGAGATCGACTCCCTGACCATCTGCATGGAGAACCTGAAGAAGAAACACGAGACGGAGACCAACGCCCTGAAGGAGTGCTACAGTAGAGAGATCGAGGAGTTGAGGGGTTTGGCAGCACCCGAGTCGCCCCACTTCGCTGAGGATGGCCAGGCACATTCCATGTCCACGCTGAGGGGGAGGATACAAGAGCTGGAGTCCCAGATCTCCGTCATGAAGGAGGAGATGAAGCTGCGCGAGTGCGAAGGCCATGCGGCGGCGTCCCTCCGTGCAAAATATGAGAAAGACCTGGAAAAACTGAAGGTGGAGGTGTTCCTTGTCCCTGCTTTTCTTTGTGTCGTCATGTAACTCCTTGTGGTCCACCCCTACCAATCCTCCTTGACCTTTAATCCCCTTGCCCAGCTCTGCTTCTGTAACCAACATCCTCAGGTGTTGCATGCCGTTTAACCCTTTATGTGCATGTGGTCCTTGGTATGGTTCTTGTGTTCACTGAGGAACCCATTCCGTTGAACGCAAAAAGAAAAAGTAAGGGTGCCGGTGATTACTGGCACATAATGCATCCCTTAAAGAGACAATCCCGCAAAAATTAATAGATGTATATCGTTTTTTTTTTCCGTTTTTAATCAGAGTATCAGGGCTTGTGAAATGGGTTCCACGGATATAACATTTTCTGAATAAACAGCGTTTCTCTTTCTACTATGTAAACCCAAGTTATCAAAAGCAGAAAAAAAAATAGTGTTTAAAACTAGCCTGAAACTGCCCCATAGAATTCAAGGGTAAGGGGGAAAGTTTTATTGATGGAATATTAAGAACTGTTTAACATATAACATCTTCATCTGCAGATGTATTGGGTTATCAACACCTGCAACATTTCTCCCGTTGATTATCTGGGCAACAATCCCCTCAACTTGCAGTTGACTTGTAAATAAACTTTATTGACTTTAGAAATAACCTTTAAAATAAATATATTTTCATAGCAGACGTTGCAATAAAAAAATAAAAAATACTGCCAGTTTTTGTTTTTGTATCCAATTAATTAGGTTCTGCTTTACTTCATTGGATATGAAAGTTTATCCATAAATATGCTACGTCACCAATGTCTAAATACATTGTAAATTAGCTTGAGAGCTGTCACAAGCTATGTTGCTACATGGAAGTTGTAATCTAAGGGAATACAATGGGTCATTTTAATATTTACAAGCAATCTATCCTCTTCAGAATTTTTCTGTAGTCCTAAGTAGGAGACAATTTGGTTTTGACTACTTTGCTAGAATTTCTCAGGTCACATGTGTGCTTAACCTTCCATTGCATTGGCTCTTTCAAATGAGTTGGTGTTTTGCACTAGTAATTCAAGCCTAGACAATGTATGTCTCTTCCCGTCTTGGAAGTTAGTTCCAGAAATTGAAACGCATTTTTAAAATTGTGTGCTTTATAGAAGAGCCTGAGCAATTAAGTGTTTTGACTGGATTACGTGAATTTGAGTCTTTATTTAGCCCCAATCCCCCACCCCCAAAGAAATTGTGTTAAAAAAGTGTAATTTTAGGATATATGCCACGAAGTATCTGAATTATACTTACGTAAAATCAGTTCAGTCAGTAGTTCTGTGAAAAATCTTTGGTCGTTAATATTTATATTTGTGGAATCTGGCGTGTAATTCATTTAAACTAAACTAGATTTCTAAAGCTGTCCTGATCCATATACATGAGGTTCCCACTGCTTTTAGGCCTGTATATATAACTAGTAGTAGCAGAAGTGTTGCATATGTCGGGGCAGGAAACTGCCTCACTATGAGTGGCTGTCGGAATTGAGAGGTATGATAGCGAAGGGTGGGGTTTAGCCCAGTACAAACAGACGGCTGTGTGCTTGCCTGGTCAGAATAAGATACGTTCGACAGCGCTGTTGACTGAGAATCGAGATTAGTGTGGCTGAATGGAGGGCGGAAGAAAACTTGGCTTACCACAGTCGCAAGGCCATTCACATCCACTCTTGTGGAAACAAGCACTGTAATTATAAGAGCCACACAAATGTCCTGTTCCGAAACTGCTTTGGCCCGATACTTGTCTCGTTGAGCCCTTCTGCGTTCAGAGAACGGAAACTCTCAGTGTGTGACTATGCTAGCCAAACAGCCCTGAGTTCAGGAATGGGGCAAAACTTCAATTTGAAGTTGTACTGTAATGATTTAAAATTTTCTCCATTGGGTTCTTCTGTACGAAGATTGCAGACAACACTCCACACATACATTTGCATGCACGAGTTTAACCTTTGGTGTGTCGGGTACACCTAAATGGAATGTGTGGAGCAACCAACTCTTTCTGTTGGAGAAATTTCAGCAGCCTAGCCCATTGTGACTGAGAGAGCTTTCACTTGCCTTTTAGTGCCTGCGTTTCTTGTGTTTTACTTGCTTTTGTGTCATACTTTTTTACCATGTAACCCGGTGTATGCACAGACTGTGGCACCTGTCATATGTGGCGCCTGTGTTCACTGGTGGTGAAAAGGAGCCTGACTGATATGCATGACTAGTAGGTATTAGTCTCCTAAAATCTCCCCCAAATTTCCTCCTATCTTCTGCAGGCCACGTGCGAGAGAGGGTTTGCTGCCATGGAAGAGTCCCACCAGAAGGTCATCGAAGAGCTCCAGCGTAAGCACCAGCGAGAACTGGAGAACCTACAGGAAGAGAAGGAGAGGCTGCTGGACGAGGAGACAGCGGCCACCATTGCTGGTATGGGGTGAAACTTTACTTATTACCTTCAGTGGTCAAAATGTGCCCTTAGAACTTGCGAGTTCATTGTATTGTAATACAGAGGTTAGCTTGAGACTGGTCGAAATCAGTGGTACAGAATTCACGGATCTATGAGGTGGTCCCGCTGTGCAAGTTGCTCACCCTTCTCAGCGAAGCGCTCCATTTCTGTGTCTGCAGCGATCGAAGCCATGAAGAACGCACACCGCTCGGAGCTGGAGAAGGAGCTCGACAAAGCGCGTAAAGCCAACAGCAACACAGAAAATGCGGACATTGAAGAAATTCGCAGACAACATGAGTAAGGGGTTCCTGTTAATGGTGGAATGTACTCTGCCAAGAGATTCTTAGTTTCACGAGGTGGTGGATGCGGAGCTCAGGCGTGTGACTTGACCTGGGATTGAAAAGCATGCTGGTGGCTTTTTTCAGTTTTTAATTTAACAGGCAGATGACCTTTAAACTGAACAGATTATCAAATTGAATGCACATAAATTAACGACCTCTCGCAGCTTTTCAGTTTCTGGAATGCTAACGATTTCACATCCTCTCTGTTGATCTTCCTGATTGATCAGGTTTTGTATGTGTGTCCACCTGTCAGTGACGTATCCTCTATTTAGATTTATGCTAAAGGCTGTATGATGAATTGTTAACTAACGCAAATGTAAAATCCAACATATTTTCATACATTTTCTCATTTATTATGACTTAATCCCCCCCCAAAATCAATCTGTCTATGCTGACACTGCAGGACTTTATTGCTTTTTCCAAATAGGCAGTGGTAAGGAAATATAGCGCTCATTCTGTAAGTGTGTGCAAATTGAATAGAGAACTTGAGCTGAATGGATGAAGCTTATGAGAATGATTGCGATTGGCAGCCCTCTGTAGCCTGGGACGAGAAAATGTACCGTGGCGTTGGCCTTGTCTGGCCCTGAAAGTACAAAGCCGCTTGGTACCGGGAGCAGTGAGTTGAGCTGCAACTAATCTGCCGTCCGATTCCATCTTGGCTCTGATTGTGTCTAGCCTAGAGTGTTTGATCGTTATTACCCTCGTTGACCCCGTGTTCCTTTGTGCGTGTGTGTGTGTGCGTGCAGGGAGGAACTGTGCTCCTTTCAGCGGGAGATCGAGGTTCTGTCGGAGCAGTATTCCCAGAAGTGCCTGGAGAACGCCCACCTGGCCCAGGCACTGGAGGCCGAGAGGCAAGCGCTTCGGCAGTGCCAGCGGGAGAACCAGGAGCTCAATGCGCACAACCAGGTGATTGGCTCCCCTGCAGCCACATGACAGGCTGAACCACTTCTGCTTTTGATGTGGGCCTGGTTAAGTCCCGAGTCAGGACCTTCAGCCACTGCCCTGAACTTTCTCTGAAACTTCAGGCTACCTAATGTAGTACTGCTGGGGGGTCTCTTGTCCCCCTGTGATTCACACCAATGTTTACTTTGAGATCATAGATCATTTAAAATTCTTAACCATTTGTTTCTCAGTCACCCCCTGTGGCCTCTAGATTCACAGTGGTAATGAAACCTTGTTGCTTGCAGGAGCTCAACAATCGTCTTGCAGCAGAGATAACCAAGCTGAGGTCAATGACTAGCGAAGACGGTGGCGACACCTGCACCCTGATTCATGGGAAAGAGGTGTACGAACTCGAGGTTAGAAAATCAAATATCCATTTCGGGGGATGTGTTAATAAAAACACCTACACCGCATGGCAAAAAGCATGTGAACACCTACTCATTGAAGATTCCGAACTCATGGGCATCTATAAGGAGTTCTTCCCCCCCTTGCTATAAAGGCCCCCACTCTTCTGGGAAGGCTTTCCACTAGATCAATGTTCTTCACTAATTTTCTAACGGGGGCCATTTTGGCCAGTAAGACATCAGCGTGAGGGCCGCCACAAGACAAAATATGATGTTTTTTGTATTGTCGGGGGGGCACGTCATGGGCCGCACAGAAGGCCGCCAGGGGCCCGCGGGCCTTGCGATGAAGAACACTGCACTAGACGTTGGACTGTTGCTGCAGGGGCTTGTTTCCACTCAGCCACGAACATTAGTCAGATCAGGTACTGTTGTTGATCTGTTAGACCTGGCTTGCAGTCGGCGTTCCAATTCTTCCCAAAGGTGTTCGATGGGGTTGAGGTCAGGGCTCTGAGCGGACGAGTCAGGTTCTTCCACATCGACTTGCTGGAAAGGTGGCATCCTATGACGGTGCCATGTTAAAAGTCACTGAGCTCTACTGCCAATGTCTGTCTATGGAGATTGGATGGCTGTGCACTCAGTTTTATAAACCTGTCAGCAACGGGTGTGGCTCAAATAGCCGAATCCACTAGTTGTCCACATACTTTTGGCCATGTCTGTTATAGATCTCTCTTGCAGAGCCAACTTTGTTCCTTCACAGCACCTGTAATGCACAAACATATTATTAAAATAACAGTATAATAAATATGGGTGGTTTACACTTAAATTTGCTAAATATGGAAGTTCTTTTTACTTTATTAGGAAATACTTAAGCTGTATTTAATCACTGCCCACAGCAAATATGTGTTTCAGTAGGCTTTAAATGCGTTGAACACAGAAGAATGCCTATGATTCAAACGATTTCAGTACCCAGAAAGCTGCCATGTAGAGCTTGGGTAATTAATCAAGTTACTTGATTCTTCACAAATATCTTTTTGGTGCCGGGGGAACTCATTAAATAAAGAAAGAGAGAGTGTTTTTAGAGGAGAGGTTGCCATTCAGCATGTGCAAGCTCGTCTTTTATGCAGTGTTATTAAGCTATTAATCTTCATGTATTTAGCCTCTGGCACATGCCTGCTGTGTGTGATAGCTTAAAAACGTTTTATTCTTCGCACACCAAAAGTGCTTATGGAAAAATGCGGCTGCCGCAGCTTTTTGTACCAGGAAAACATAATGTGGTGGAGGTAGTGCTTCCATTAGGTGAAAAATGTTAATTACATAAAAGATTATTGATCCATCTCTAGCAGCATACACTCTAACAAATATATTTTTGCAGTAAATCTTTCAGTGTAAATGTGGAAATGTCTTGGCGGATTCACATGTCACGATGGTTTCAAGACACAGCGGGAAATGAGAGGAGCACAGAGAGTGAGAGACCTGGTGCCAAGAAATTAGAAATGAACCCATAATTATTTATACAAGACGTTATATATTATAATGTAGCACATCGGTGTTTGGGGCTAATGGTACCGTAATAGTAATTTTGGTACAGGCTCATTTGATATATGAAAATATATATGGACCTACATTTCTCTCTTACGTTTACTGAATAAAGAATATTAGGTTACACTTCCATTATTTTTCTGCTTTGCGTCATTGTGTACGTGGGGACGCAAAGTATTAATCTAATCTTAGACTTTTAGAGCACTCTTATTAAACTTTTCTTTGGAATCAGGCTTACAAAACAGCAATAGATTGTTACTTGTGTATTAATCCTCTGTACAGCACTAAACTCTGATTAGTATTAGGTTATGGTGCGTAGTACTATTTTCACAGCTTTCTTCTGTCTGATTTGTACTATTATGTAAATGTACTGCTTTCTAAGTGCAGTTCGTTTTTTGCTGGTTAGATGCCAAGCCTGGCACCATAGTCAAGGTGAAATTTTGACTACAAGATTGCGCAATCTAATTGGCGAATCTAAAATTCATTTTACAAAAGGTCATTTTTCCTGTTTTTCTTTCCAATTTTTAATTTTACAATTACAATTGTCATGTCACCAGATCTATGACTATCTGGGTACCAACTCGCCTTAACTGCTTAAAGCCATATATATCCAATAATTGGACTACATTAGCTACTCACCAGTAGTTTAAAAATAAAAAGTGGTCAGATGTCAAGTCGACCAGCCCCAGGTGCTTCTATTACAAGTTAACCGACTTTATGAAAAAGAGGCCTAAAAAAAAAAAAGTCAATTTGTATAATACAATGCTAACCGTCTTAGTTATTTGAAGTTTTTTTGTTTAAATAAATATTCAAAATGTATTCACAGTGTAAATTGCTGTCATGTGTTCTGAGTTACCTCAGGTAAGCGTAACCTCAAGTTAAGAGCGTTAACAGAATAAAACAAACAAACCAGTATTGGAGAATTAATTTAGTTAAATAATATCTAGCTTATAGTTGGGGTGCCTTTTTGTTATATTTGTTATTTTTCTTCTGCATTATTAAATGAAAAATGTATTTAATCGAAACCAAAAGATTGCGTGAACTGAAAAAATTGCCGCATTGATGTCAATGATTAAAGAATTGGTTCAGCACACCCCCGTTGCAATGTAGGAGTGAACTGTTCCTCACGCTGTGGCTCTGTCTCTCAGGTAATGCTGCGGGTGAAAGAGTCAGAAGTACAGTACTTGAAGCAGGAGATCAACTCCCTGAAAGACGAACTCCAGGCTGCTCAAAGAGTACGTACCAAGAACAGCCAGAAAAGCCATCTCACTGTGGACTAAATGCAGCTACCTCGGCATAGCATGTTCAGTTTCCTAGTTCATGGGTAAAGTTGTTCTCATTACGCCCCGCCTGTGTATCCTAGGACAAGAAGTATGCGACTGATAAGTACAAGGACATATACACGGAGCTGAGCATCGTGAGGGCTAAGGCTGAGCGGGATCTGGGCAGGTTGCGGGAGCAGCTTCAGCTGGCCCACGAGGCGCTGGGCCAGCCCTCCCTGGAGGACGTGGAGCGCAGCGGCTACGGTAGGAAGCTGCCGTCACTCTAGTTGACAGCCTTCGAGAGACCTCACAGACGTTGTCCTTTCTTTGCGTTGTACGAAGACCCTGGCTTCTGAGGGTTTTTCTGACGGTTGCCAACCGCTTTCTGACAGACATCATGAAGTCCAAAAGCAACCCAGACATCCTCAAGATGGCAGCTGCGGCAGCCAAACGCTCAGAGCGCACAATGAGGTCAAAGGTAAGCTTAATAATGTGCAGCAACTCAGTAATACAGTATTGTAATCAAAAACTTACTTTGGAAGGGATTGAACATTTCTTTTCACGGGGTTCTTGGTGAACATTATTATAATGAGGTAATCAATTTGAAAAAAATTTGGATTTTCAAAGGGAGTTTGCACATTTACGCTATTTTGCCAAAATACCAAAACATTACTGTAAAAAATTCACTACCCCTGTTTATGTCATACATTTATACTGTTGCCACAATTTACTGCAGCAATTCAGCACATTTGGTAATCGGAGGAAGGTATCGGTACAAAAAAACAGTTCCTTAAGTTGCACAACCAAATGCCCCCCTAGTTAAAAAGATGATAAACCATTTTATGGGGATGTGCTGCCGTTTACTGATTGTGTGCTTAGTCCGGGACTCCCTCTACACAGAAATAAGAGTTATCACATTATTATGATAAGATTATTATAATAATCTGTGCAGCCTGCTGGAGCCCCGGCAACTACCTGATTTTTTCACTTGCAGAATTTTGAGGGTTGTTTTTTTTGTTTTTTTAACAATTGCTCTCTGATCATGTGTGATAGTTGTTCTCTGGAAAACAATGAAAAGGATACAAGTCGTGTAATGGAAGAACACTGCCACGGTCTTTCCCTTAGTGCGGTTCATGTCATTACAGACACCTCTGGTTTCAGAGCACTGCCACTCTGCCACCTTTTGGCCAGTAGTGTCACACTGCAATTTATTTCTGGTTTACTCAAAATGCTCTTGTTGCTTTAAAGATTTTTCATTAAGGACACACCTTGACCACGAGTTCTAGTTTTTTAGTTATACCACCTTTTAACCGTTCCAGCAAGTGCTTTTCCTGCCAGGCAAAAATTTCTCAGCGGTCTGCGGACCCCCTAGTGGTGTGTGAGGTACTACAAGTGGAAAATAAAATTTGTGAAAATTGCTGATAATCTTCACAGTGAAAAAGTGCAGTTAAAAAAAGAAATATATTTATAAAGTGAGTTTCAATTAATTTAAGGTGCATATATTAGATCTGTGTATTATAAATTTTCTAACACCAATTTCCATATATAATAGTGTAAAAAAAATTATACGGCAGTAGCAAAAAAAATGTTTGGTTTTTTAATTAAGAGAAAGTTATGGAGTAAGTTTAATTTATATTTATTTGGATTAATAATTGAATAATAATTTCTTTCTTTTCTAACAAGACATTTAAAACTATATATTTTTACTAGATGCTTTACGAGATACTTTTCATAAATCCTTACATAACTAACAATTTTACAAATGATCTAAGCTGACGGATATGAACTGAAGACATTAAGTTCAATCACTTGCTGTTCAGAAGTACAGTACTTAAAACCCAAGATCAACTTCCTAACATGGCAAAATATAGGCTTATCCAAGAGCACAGAGTGTTGTGCTCTGTTTCCTAAGTTATGGCTGTATTTTTATTAGCATTTCTAGCCAACCAGTTGTGATAATTCTGTGGAAATATGGCTGTGCTGAAGTTAAGAAACCCACCCAAGATAAGTCGGTTGTGACCTGCCCCAGAACCGGTTGCCCCCTTTGGGATGATTCAGTAAAACATGATCGTTGACGTGACTTAATGCGTCCTCTCACTGTCACAGCCAGTGACTTGCTATTAATGTAATCACTTGATGAAAAATGTAGGTATTGTTCATGCTGTGTGAATATGTTACCCCTTTACTTCTGACTGCAGAAAGTTTTTTTTCTTGTCTAACGCATCCTGGTGCATTTCCTCCCTCTCCTCAGTCTGTGAATCGTGACATGCCATGGGACAGCTAAGGCTGCCTGAAGACATATTGACTCCTCCTTTAGGTAAATTCCTCTGGGAAACGACCAATGACCTCAGGAGAGATCCATGCACCGCTTTGCTTACTGTGTGATCCTTGTGGGGGGTCGTCTAAAAACGCCACGTTTTTCCATTGGAACAGGGTGATCCTCTATATAGTCTTGCCTCAAAAATAAAATTATTACTTGCTGTGAAGGGGAATAAAAATGGGTCCTATCTGGTTTAGAGTGAACCTGTTTAAGAAGTGGTTTTAATAGTCACTAATTGCTGTTTACTTGAGGTACCACATGGGGGTGTTTTACACACTTTGGGCTTTCAAATGTGTTAAGATCATTTCCCCCTCTTCAGCGGTG
>JAOVYW010000074.1:4627711-4638392 GCA_025775045.1 Hiodon tergisus | reverse complement strand
GTGGGCGGTGTTACACGCATTAAAGCTCTCTGAGACCCTGAGAAAAAGCAATACCAGTGAAAATGCCGTTTGGTTGAAGAGGTGTGAGGAGGCCAAGACGTCACACTCAGTGAGGAGCTGGAGTTTTGGTTTCCCCTCATTTACTCTTCTACTACAATGGCTATCATAATAAGTAAATTCAGGCTGCATGTAATACAAGTTTTCGTAAAGAATGTACTTCCAAAATGCATCCAAGGCTTATAACCTTTTTTGATGTCTCCCCGTTGTATCAGATCTCTCCCCACTTCCTTTTTCCGTAATCACTTTGTTTGGTAGAGAATTTTGAGGGGGTTACAATGTGAATAATTGAAAGTTTAGTTAGCATGCCAGCTAATGTTTAGCAGTATGCCAGATATTACCCACACAGCAATCTGACTGCTATGTGTTCTGGGGGGGGGGGGGTTCTAATGCTAAAATGTATACTTCCTATCAAGTTTTGTGATAATGTGTTTTTATGTAATTCCTTATGGCCTCAAAGTATTAACCAGGTCTCTTAACAAGGGAATGGCATTCTTTCAATGTTTTTCCATCCCATTGTAATTTTGTTTACTTTTTTTTTTTTTTTTTATGTGTAGATGGCTGTGGCCAGTTCTTGTTATGAGTATTCATTATACCTATAGAATATTCTCACAGAACTTAATGCTACACTATTTCCACTGGCTACCAATACAGCTGCTTATAAAAGCAGTATGATTTACTGTTAATAATGACCGTTCCCATTTTTTCCCCCCTTCAGGTAATTTTTAAGTGTGTGTGCATAATTCTGCAAAACGTTTTTAATTGCAAAATACTAAGTTGCATTATGCCTGGTACGAGGCACGTGTCTGCACTGGCAAGTCTTTGAATTTAGTATTAGGATCCACAGATTATTTTTGTAAACTACCAGTTAATCAATTCATGTGTTTGAAACAACACACATGGTAAAACTGGGGTCATTCTTTTGCTGCTTTATTTTATTTTTTGCATAAGAAAAAACATGAATGCGCCCGTTCAAATGCTATTGCCTGTAACAAAGTACCAATGTAACTGATGATTGTAGAAACCAAATGAAAGTGGCAGAGGGCATGATTACATTTACACTGTAAATGGTTGTTTGTATCTGTTGTCAATTTCTCCTACCATTAAAACCCAATCTAGAAGAAAACCATCAATCAATTTGATTAATCATAAGAGACATTTTTATTGGTATGTTGATTTCAAAAGTTATAACAAGATTTAAATTATAGATGATGAAATCCCTACTGTTTTAATATGTATTTTTTGTTGAAGCCTTTGGCAAATGTCAAAGCTTGTTTTCCATTTTGTCAGCCTTTATTTTCTCTACATGATTGATGAGTTATTATCTTAAACCAATATGGAGTTATAGAGTGAGAATTTCATCGTTTTTAAAATCTTGTTACAACCAGTAAAACACCTTCTAGATTCCAGAAGTATGTTAATAGTAGATTTACTTCAGTAGTGTGATCTTGTAGCTGTTGGCTAATTGCGCCATGGAATTTTAACAGCGGAAAGCTGCTTGGAGAAAACAGCATTTGTTAAGATACAGAATACCATTTGTGTTCTTGCCACTCTGCAGTACGGGTCTCCTTTGATTTACACATGTCTATTATTTCCTCGACCCTCTCTTTGTGCACTTGTGTGCGCCCTTTCTGTGCACTATGTGTCGGGGAAGTGGCTACCGGGCCTCTACTTGAAATTGCAACACCGGTAATTCTCCTCCCCTTTATCATCAAGTTATGGAAATGTATATAGCTCTGTCAGTTCCTATATAATCTAGGAAATGCCAGATTCAATGAAAATTTGATCCAAAAGAAAGTGCACCTGGGGGTTGGTACCTGGTTTGTGTAGATCACGGGAGGTGTATTTCAGGGTGTGCCATTTGTATTGCATTTGCACCACGGGTCCATCACTGCCATCTAGTAAATTTTATGATTTATGAATATGATTTTATGTTTACTGAAGATTCTCTTTGCTTGTTCCCCTTTAGAGTCTCAAGGAGGGCCTGACGGCTGAGCAGAGACTCCACTTGTTTGACAAGGACACGAAGGAGTTTTAACAACAATGTCAACCAGCCTTGTTGCATGTTTATAGACTACATTTTAGCCTAGCAATTTATCATCTAGAGACACACTTGTCACACAAGTCTTATATTAAACATGGTTTGGATTTTTTGTCTCAAATCTGCATTCCATGCACTTCAGTTACTGTGACTTTTTCATTGCCACGTCTTACTGTATATATTTTTTGTTTTAATGGAGCATCTATCATACATATTCTAAACACTACTGTGTAAGCTACTGTTTTAAACATGTTCTTAGTATGTGTGAATAGCCAAAGGAATAAGTCGATTTGTAATGCCTAAATATCGAAATGTATTGATGATTGAATATTACTTCATAACCAACAGAGCAAAATTGTCTCGAGCCCAGCGTGTAATATTAGATTTGGACGATGCACACATTTTAAGGCTTCCCTTGGTATTTTAGCTCAGATGTTTGCTGGATTCATTAACAAGCATTCAAAAATAGGTCATTTGCCTGCATAGTTTTACAAGTTTAACTCGGCTAAGTTGAACTTTGCTTGTTAGCCTGGCTAGTGTTGGCTTGTACATGGTTCTTAACATCTTAGTGTAAGTTTTAAATAAAAAAATGGAAGAATTTAAGTATCCAGAAAGGAAAAGGTCGAAATATACACGGATTGATCTCGTTGATATAATATAAATTTTCTTTCTTTCTATAATCATGATATTCACTCTGGTTCAATCAGTTGTAAGTTGGTTATGTTTGTAGTGTTGTTGAGTGGCAGTCTCTTTGTATTTATTTAAATATTTTTGGAATTTGTTTCACGTTTTCATTCATCTGTCATTGTAAATATACAGCAAATGTATACCAACTGACTACAGGTTTATTAGCAATAAATATTTTTGCACCCTGTCTGGGTTTTTCTTTTTTATTCCTCCGTATTTTAATTTCATTTTACACCTCATAAAATGGTTTGTGAAGTTAACGAAAGTATTTGGAAAGTAAATAAATGTGCAAGTACGTCTCATAATGTATTGGTTTAACTGTCGAGGTCGTTATTCGTAACACCGCGTGGGTTGGTGAACCATGCCTGCATAACGCATACCGTCTTATTCACATTGGTAAGAAGTTTTTTCACGTTGCTAAAGGCGTGGAAATTTAGGACGTTGGGCGTTGTGTTTACAAGTGAATATACGTGTTGCGTCATCCGTGTCGTAATTCCTTTTTCTTTTTTTTTACCTCAGTATTTTTATTGCAGCAACATTGATACCGGTTACCTCGCGATTGTTTATTATTAAGATTATTATTACGTATTAATTAAATTAAATTATATCGTATTTGGCTCCTTATATTGATGTATAGAGACAGTTGCTGGAATTACGTTGAAATCTACAGTATATAATTTTATTTCCCCTGGTTTATACAAACGGCTCATCCACAAGAGAAAATTCGCCTTGATAATTTCGATGATTAATGTCTGACCTCCCTGATCCCAAAAAATACTTCCGTGTTCTGGTTATGAATAATTTTATAAACTCTTTAGAATTGTGATTAAGCTAGCATTGAACAGATCTTCTTTCTGGTTCATATTACAGCCAGACATGCACTGAAATATGATTTATAAACGCTGCCTTTTAGGAGTGTAGATGGAGCGGGTTTCATTTTTTCTTTTTTATATTATACATTTAATACATTTCATATCTTAATATGCCATATACTGGAAATCTGAATATTGCAGTTAATGCGTGAATAATTTCATTCAATTACATGTACAAAACAGAATTTTTTTTAAATCGTCCTGTTTGCATAAAACTAGAGTGTTCTTGTATTTTTAGACTTGTTACTTCATGAAATATAAAAATATAATTTAACTGCCTTATCTTTTTATAAAAGCAGTCATAACTTCTGATCTGTAATTTATTACATATTTCAGTAGCTATTTGTTACAATTATCTATTAATTCACCAATATTGCTCATCTGTCATAATTTACAGTTTAGCTATTTATTTCGCAAAAACACAAAGTAAAAAAACGTCTTTGAAGTTAGATTGGACTGACAGTGGAATAGCCCGTGCGACTTCTCTGTCTCCGCTGTTCTCGCAACTCTTTTCCTTACTACAAGATAAAGAATAGTTAGGACTAGGGAGTTGACAGCTGTGGATGGGAGGGGGCTAGCCGTTGATCGAAACAACTTGTCTGATGACGCTTCCGGGAGAAGAGACTCATGCACGACTTACTGACTGACACGGCTGGCCGGAACAGCAGATTATAACGGCGTTCTGTTTTTCCTCGAAGCTCACTCTTCGAGTGCCTATATAAAATTTTAGTCCTAATGTAGCTATAGACTTTGGTTTTGAATACCATATGACTTATTATAAGAAAAGCAGTAAAAATATGATTTTATAATATAATATAATGTTCTGCCTTAAATTAATAAATACAAATTACGTAGCCCAATGGCTAGGCCCTATAACGGCGTGTATAACCATATTTTACACTATTGACGTTATTGAATTGCTTTTATTTTATTAATATTTAATTGCATCCATCAACAAGATACATTTTACAAATAAATTCCCCTTATATCGTTCAAATGAATTGACTATGTTTTGGATTTTTTTTTGTTTATTGAGGAATCAGGGATAAAAATAAGAATTTTATGTTCTGTTTTTCTCCGACAGTTCACTTGCATTAAATGATCAAGTGGGACTTGGCCCATTGTCAGCACACGTAATAAACCACGTAGGTTGGAATACAGTAGGAATACAGTATTTCGTGTAGCCTTGGAAGGCTTCTACATTTTGATTTCAATTCAGACTGCTAATTATTTTTGACAAGTTATTGGGTGGTGCATCTGTGTACTCAAAGATCACAATCGATCCTAGAAAGATGGAAGCAGTTGTAGAAAACCCCATGCAAAAGTCGATTATGCTTGACGACAGTTCGTAAATGTGTTCATAAATATATTAACACATAACCGATTTTTATTTGCTGTTGGTGTAAATTAACTTAAATATATGAAACAGCAACCACGCAGTTTTACATTAAATAGTAAAGTATTTCAAAGTATGTGCTTGTAGTTGACAATGGGTATTTTCCTAATACTCATGCGTTACATGAAACGGTGTAGGTATTACGAATACACCTTTACTACACTGCATTCCCTATCAATTCCATCCCAAACACATGGATATGATCCCACCAACCAGCCAATTGCCGACAATAAGGATTCAACTTTTCTCAAAGCTGTAAAATATTTTATTCTTTAAAAACTTGATTCGGTCACCTTTCTATATTTTATCGATATGTAAGTTTAGCTCAATGTTTAGTTATACATCAATGTGATATATATATACTGACACGCACATAATATAAAAATGGTCACCTTTTCAATTGGTTGTTACTTTTATTGTGCCAATCCCTCCCCTTACGTCTCCCATGATGCCTCACTTTGGCTACCAGCTGACTGTTCTTGAAGTGCAGCTCACGCTTGTCTAGCGCGAAGGGCTCGGGAAGTACGGCGTTATTAATAGCCATTATATATTTTCTCGCCCGAGACTGTTATTTGATTTACACCTGTCTATGGTATCTGGTTTGTCAGGAGCATACAGGATCGTGATCGAAATGTGGGATACCACTTGTTCCTGGTTAAATTGTGCGTTTTAGAACCCCCCACCCCTTCTCGTTTCGGTAAGTTTCTAGCCCATGCAATACACCATACAGCTTCTTTTGTTTCAGCCACGAAAGGCCTAGTGTAGATCCGCGACCGAGGTAAACGAGATTCTGAAGCTAGTTAGGGGGCAGGCATTAGGTCTGTCAACTCACCTTCCGTTATGTAAGAGGATTTCCCCTCCCCGTGTTTCTGTTTTCCATTCAATTCAAAATTGTTCGTCGATCGGTTGTTAAGGAATCTAAGTAGCGCGCCAGCAATGTATTCTTTGTATACAGTTAACCGAAAATTGCGGTTCTAAAAAGCTGCGTAATTGTTTAAATGACATCACGGTGTGCTGTGTGGTTGTGCAGTAGAGATACTTTTAAGAGTCTGCAAAATATCCTGAAAAATCTTAGTAAACAGTTTGTAATGGCTAGCAAGTATTTACTGCTAACGCGTTAAAGCAGACGAATTCGTATTATATTTTCTTTGTGAACTTGTAGCTCAGTTAATCACTGTATTTAGCTGGCTGAAATGTCGAAATTGATTGCTGCCAGAAGGCTACCCTTACATTGCGTGCAAGCTAGCTGGTTAACTGCAGTGGCTAGTTAGCAGTCGTTTTATTAAGTTGTTCTTTATATAATCAGTGACGTTTGTGTAGTAGTACCCTTTGTCCCCTTTCTTGCTTTCAGTATTTCACGTTACATATTCATAGCCAGAAAGCAACGTCACTTGCACCATATGACGCAAATCCCGTTCATGTCGATTACTGTGGAAGTAGTTGTCTCTAACTATCTATGCACTGGGCGTAAGTAAATAGTCCTCGACTGAGGTATTAACGAATTTGCTGGATGAGCTGTGACATACACATGCGTGTATGACTTCACTCCTTTCATATTTTAGCTTGCTAGCGTTCATTTATAATGTAACAACAAATGTCCTTTTTTGAAACGAATTGACGTGTTGATTTAACATTACGAGATGGCTGAAGTTACAGGTGGCCAAGTTATTTGGTAAGTCGATATCTGCACTCAAATCAAAACTGCGGAGAAAACCTGACGTACTTGGCGAGACAACACTTAGTGTTGTGTATTTCAAGCTGCAAATGAAACGATTAACGATACTACAGAGACCGTTGCTTTCTTGAATATCATTAAGTAACGAACCGAGATTCGAAATTTCCTCGAATCTGTTGATGTATTTTAAGGCACTTCAAGCGAAAACGGTTCATGATTGTCTACTTAAGTAAAAATTGTAAGTCTGTAAGTGTGATGGTGTTTCTACGGGCTTGTCTTTTTTTACGATTTAAAAAAATACTGCCTATAGTCGATTGAATCGTACGCGTTGTTTGTTACAGCCATTTAAATGAATTTAAATACATTTTGGTCGACACTAAGTACTTAGCTCTCGAGTATGTTTAACGTTGTTTACCTGTCTTCAAACGAAGGAGCACGCACTCCGTGATAAGCTTTAGGTACACCTTTTCTCCTGAAACCAGTTTTTCTTCTGAATATAAATATTAACGGAGCACGATGCCCACGTAGTGTTTCCCCCTTTAGAAATCAAGATAAATATGTAATGTAATTTCTTTCTGATAGTCATACAGATTTGTTTAGCAGATGCAATTTTCAAGTTCCTTGTGTTTTGATAGAGAAGATATTAAAATTGCGATTACTTACATATTGTATTCCCTGGTAAAAATTAATTAAAGGAAAGTGCATTTAGTAAAGATTTATGCTGTACAACATATTTGCTTAAATATTAGGTTAGTCATTACCATGAAAATGTGGAATTTGTTCCTTGGTCAGGAACCTTGTATTATATCAGTGTTTCTATAGGAAATTAGAAATTTGTTGTTTTACGGCTTATCGTGCGTTTTCTCAAAGCATGCTAAATTTATAGATGTTTTAATGTTGTTAAATGGTTTCAGATGGACAGCTAGTGAGTTCAGTTTGGGTAATATCAGTCTAATCTTCTTTTCATGTGTTGTACTTAAAAGCAGGCAAAGGTAGAATTCTATAAAACCACATGTTTTGCAATGGTTTACATCATTTTCTTTTTGTGCATTTTCTTTTTAGTTGATATGGAACCCACACCTCGTAGCTGTTCTGACGGTTTACACCCTCAAGAGCACTCTCCGTGCAGCCTTCCCACAGCATTGAACTTAACAAAAAAAAGCGAAGAAAGTATGAAGACCGGCTCAATAGAAGGCCTGCGTGTGGTCAAGCAGGCTAATTGGTACAACATTGGCCCTGGGTGCAGCAAGGTGCTTGCGTTCCCAGAAAATGACTCTGACCACGTACCCCAGCCCAGTCAACAAATCCAGCCAGATGACTCATTTTGCAACACAACTGTCACACTCTCCTATGTGAGCAGGTCCCGTGTCTTCTCTAGTCCTGACTCCCTCCCGCAGCTGCCCCCTATCTGTGGTGGTGTTCCATCAATGAACAGAAAAGTTTCCCAGCTCTCCCCTTCTCGTGAAGTAGACACGTTAACGAATGAGGCTGGTAGAGGACTTTGCATGGAGATCAACCAATGCTTCCTGCAGCGTGCCGCTCACCCTGTTGGCTTGACATCGCAGTCGGAGTTGTTTGAGACTGGTGCAGAAGTTCAGTTAATGGGTAGTATAGCAGGAGCCTGTTGTATGCAACAAGCTCTTGATATGAACAGGAAGCAGGATGCCAAACCAATGGGTGTGGAGAAACTTGAACCTGTACACATAGAAAGCCCTTCCGAATGCAATAATTCTCAGGTAAGGGGTGTAAATGACCATCTGCATAATGGTACGGGCACTGATTTGTGGAATCTAGCATCATGTGGGGGGAAATCTGGCGAGATCTTCACAAGAAATGCAAAGAGAGAGAGCAAAAAGTGTGACTCTGAAGTGGTTTTCCTGATTTCCAGAACTGAGGAGCAGGTCACTGTACTGGACAGTGAAGGTTCCAAGAACTTGTGTAATTCTTTGAATGGGGAATACGCTAGTCCTTTAGAAGATCCTTTGTCTCCTCCAGCTACCTCAATAGATGAAGTAGATGTTTTTGCTCTGCCACAGACACTAGGTTCTCCAACTGGAGAACATTTTACAGGTGAGGCATCCAACATTGAAGATGAGAAATCAGTGGAGCAGGAACCAGTTGTTGATCATCCTGTAACAGAATCTGTTCCTTGTGTGGAAGAGGAAAGTACCCTGCTGGACAGCTGTAGTGTAAGTGATGTAATGGAAACGCCTATCACCAGCAATGGATTACGAGTACCGCCCGTTGATTTGCTACCCCCTTGCTATGTGTTGTTGGACTCTGATAGTAACCAGTTAGAGAGCAAGGAAAGGTTGACAGACGTCCCCAAGAAGGAAGTACCTGCTGATCCCCTCATTAATGTTAATGCTCTGCTAAAGAACAGGACTTTCAAAAGGAAAAAACTTCCTCCTCGCTCCAGGAGGGGAATGAAGTTGGAGGCTATTGTTCAGAACATTAGCCCTTCCAGGTATAAAGTGTCACGCAATTTCCATTCCAGAAAAAAAGGCTGTGGTCCTAAAACTCTGACCTGCAAAATGAATCCTGTAAGTTTAGACCTCACTGAATGCCGAGGCTCACTGGAGAATACATCTGGTTCAGAAAAAGAGCCCAATTTACAGACGGCAGCCCTACAGAAGCTGAATGCAGATAACACTGACACAGTCAGTCAAACAAGCAAGAACTCTACCTCGGATTCTGAATACACAAGTGTCAGTAAGCCTTCATGTGGCAGCGCATCTCCGAAGCCATCGAGTCCTCTGAATGGTTCACCAAAGCGCTTTTCAGATGGCAGGGGACTGGGGACGCCAACCACGGCAAAAGCATGTGAGAAAAGCCCTCCGAAAGCTCCAACAGACGGCAAAGCCATACCCACGGCGAAGAAAGCCCATTCTGCAAAAAGGAAGAGGAAAAAACGCAAAGCTGCGCAGTCCTCCATGTTTTCTCCACAGGAGCCGGAAATCAAGCTTAAGTATGTGAATTACAAGGAGGAGAAAAGGGATAGAGCAGACTCCTTCTCCCCCTTCATCCGCATGGAGGTCAAAGAGTTCTCCACTTGCACTGTCATAAACTACGCGGAGGAGGAGAATGCAAGGCTACGGAAGGGGCAGCTGCAGGCGTGTGCCGGGTTTATTCCCGGTGTAGTGCCCACAACCTCTTGTTTGCAACTGGGCCGTGTCGGTACCAAAAGCAAGTGGCAGAGCAGTCTGGTCTGCTGCTTGTGTGGCAGGTCAGCTAATGCCATGGACCTGGGAGATCTTCATGGGCCTTATTATCCCGAAGATCGTAAGCCTGATTCTAAGGCCCGTGTCAACCTGCAGGACCTGAAGGAAGAGGACTATAGTGACTCGGATTCATCTTGCAGTATGCCAGGCGGGAAGCATGCCCGGACTGGGGGCAGCTGGTCTCAAAAACCTTGTCGAAGCCTGGAGCGGGAGAATGCACTAGGTTCTTTCCGCAGGTGGGCAAGTGATAGCGATGGCTTCCAGTGCCCTTCAACAGAGAAGCCCTGGAAAGAGACTGCTGCAAATAACTGGTACAGCCCACCTGCGCTGCCCCTCGTCACTGAAGAATATTGGCTTCACGAGGATTGTGGAATTTGGTCTGCAGGTGTCTATCTAGTGAAAGGAAAAGTCTATGGTCTTGAAGAAGCTGTTAGGCTGGCACAAGAGACGGTAAGTCTTTATTTTTATTTATTTATTTATTTAAATCAGCTTTTAATTACATTGATATTGACTAATGTTTTTTCTCATTTAAAGTATTCCTGTTTTGTATTTATATAAAGCTATTTTGTACAGAGATGATTGTAGTAAAAAAAGTAGCTGCAGTTTAATTGTGGATAATCTGAGGAGTAAAATACTGATGAATGCGTATCAGTTGTCTTTGGGGTGTGAGTCTTTGACCTCAAAAAGGAGGCAATTCTATATATAGATTCGGTATAGATATTACCGATACTA
>JAOVYW010000074.1:4581762-4613031 GCA_025775045.1 Hiodon tergisus | reverse complement strand
AATAAAGAGCATTGATTCCTGTTAAACGGTGTCGGTCTCGTGCTTGAATCCGCGCAGAGTAGTAGCACTCCGAAAAATGCTATAGTACTTTAGTGGATTTACTTGTTTATGCAATGGAATACCATTATACAGTCAGGAAATAGTTGGTAAAAATTTATTTTCTTTTAAATGTATTTTCTATCAGAGTAAGCAATGTGAAATTATACCAAAATAAAACATCAAAGAAAGTACAAATCCTGCAAATAAACTACTTTAGTGGGGTAATTAAGTATTTGTAGTACAAGCTTGCCACCGCTGGTCAAAAGATCTGGCCAGAAAGCAAACAGAAAGAGTTATGGATCAGGAGATCATGAGCGTCTTAAGTGCAAGCAACAAATCCGATTTTGGAAGGGGAAAATTTTGAAAATTCTTGTAAATAGAGATTAGAAGAGTTTCTTTGATGCATGGTATGATTTTTCGTACATATATCTCTGGTGACATCTAGTGATGACGGTGCAAAACTGTGTATTCGTCAAGAAGACTCTTCTGTTGTCAGAAATATAACAATGATAATGATGTTATCTCTGTTGTTTCCATAACTACAGCATCTTCTTAGTCTATAATAGCTTGGCAGCTAATGACATCACCTGCCAAAGAAGCAGTAAATTAATAAATAAAGCATGAGGACAATAATGTGGGAAGAGTACTGTGCTCATCAGTTTAAGTCTACTATTTGGCCTGGCTGTGAAATCAGCGTTTTGGTTTTTTTTGGTCAAATGAAGTCAATTAGGGTGCCCTTTATTCCGTTATAGTATTCCTACTTTACCAAAAAGTTGTGGTCATAGGTGATGTCCTTTTTTAGTCAGCTGGGTGCCGCACACCATCAACGCGAAACAATGACACAATAATAGAGATGGAGGTTATACCTGCTAGTCTCCTCTTGCTCTATTTTCTTCCCTAGAATTGATATAAATACTTTCATTTGAATCTCCTTTGAGAGATTTTTTCTGTTTCAAGCACTTGTCAGTTTGAATGGTTAATCCTAACGACTCTTTATTGGTATATATAAGTGGTGTTAAACAAGAAATCAAGCACTCAAAGTGCACAGTATAAGGAATCTTGTAGTGTACATGTTCATTTTACCAGCTGCCTTCCAGCTTTTTAATATGATGTAATTGTTGGCAACCTCTCCATTATGAATTCTGCTAGCATGTACCATTTCCTGCAGGCTGTCGACACTTCATCTCGCACTTCAAAGGGAACAAAATCAACCCACGTGGTCTAGTTCAGGTATTTATTTTTATTATTTAGTTTTGATTAAATCAGAAGGAACTAACAGGAAGACAGTTGTATTGCAATGTATTATCTACTGGCTAAAACTCACTAAAAACAGGGTTCGTCAAAATATGTCACTTTTAGACAAGGAATTTCTGTACAATACTGGCAACACGTTACATCATGACAGTTTGCTGAATTCGTCCGATTGTTTTTTTTGTTTTTATAGTTCTTTTTTATTTTTAAAATCATCAACTACTCACAAGCTAAACCCCACATGTAATGTTGTTTGCATTAGAAATGGACAGTTGTTAAAACTTGAGTTAGGATACAATGAGGTCGACGTGAACAGAGCTGTCACAAGGTGTGGTACTCCTTCTCATATGCACCGTGGGAGGATATCAACATATGAGCCATGGAGTGGGGCGTTCTGCCTCCAGTAAGGAATACAGTAAACAACGCTGACTTTCAGAACTCGGTGGCAATGTTTGCATTTGGAAATGCTGAAAACGTGTCAGGGCGTTGCCAGGGAAAGGAATACAACAGCTTGCCACAGCAAAGATATGTATTTTTTGTTTCACAAGGTATTTTCAGAACAATATCGTAAATCCATGCAGATATGTCTGAAGAATACAACACTCAAAAGTATGTTCCAAAAAGTCCCCTTTTTGTTGTTTTTGTAATGAGGCATACACCATGTGCAGCAGCAAATTCATTCCACACATTTACTTAAGTAAGAAAATCACTTGCTTCTTTTAACCATCCTTTGCTCATCTCTTGTTTTTTTTCTCCCCTCCCCCCCCCGCCCACCAACCCCTCCTCTTGGATAGTAAGTTCCATCAAAAACAAATTGTTAGAAAAAACACGTTTCATTGTAATAGTACGACAGGTTCCTCAGCATAATGTCCACGCATTTAGTAGCTAATCTCTGCAGGTTTTTCATTGATTTGGTTAGACAGTAACACAAGTACAACAGCATACAAATACAATACAGTTAATAAAAACTAACAATTATTGTTTTTTGTCTTTTTTTTAGCCCTAGGTTGTTTCAAGAAGTCATGATTGAAATTTTCATTCTGAAACAATATGCAAGAAATTGTGCTACAGCAAAATGTCACATCACAACAATCTTCGCATATCTTTAATAAACACAGTTCAGATATTTGAAAGTATGTATATTTTTTTAGTAATCCCCATGCAATTTGGAAATGCGCTTTCATACGTCTCAGTATGACATTTTCTGCTGTGATCTAAATGTACAAAATTATAATTAGCAAAAATGCATCATTAACATTATTGCCTCTAAAGTAAACAAACTAATCAAGAGAATGTGTAAAAATACATCTCTTTTCAATATACTTCAAACTGATGTACCAAGCACAAAAAAATAAAGAGCAGCCTGGTATTACTGCAACTAAGACAGTATAAATCCCCAATAATAAGTCACTGTAGCACTGCTTTCCAATTATTTGTCTTATAAACGGTGAACAATATGTGATGAGATTCCCAGATGAGTCAACTGTGGTTGCTCTCTGAGGATAACTCCTTAAATTGCGATGGCGGCTTTAAAACAAATTTCATTATTGGAGCTTTCTCCGCAAATCATGCTTCTTTAGTTCACTCTAATTAGAATGATTATTCCAATCAACAATTTAAAAAGAAATCAAAATCAGATTTTTTTAGAGTGGCTCTGAGTTTTTAAGGAGTTTTTAAGAGTGGCTTTTTTATGAAAGTGAAAATGAATGAGAATGAACAAAGAACTCCTGCATATCGCAGCCTCATATCTTCAGATTCAGAAACAGCCACTTTGGGTGGGGTGGGCCTAGTTTGGTGTGGGTTCAACGCTCCTAGTGTCAGAGGGAAGTGCCTATTCTCCAGCCGAAATTGAACAGCCTGTACACAGCTTTACGGACTGCAGTGTGTTATTAATTATGAACAACTGGGAGACCTGTGGATTGAAGGAACCACCTGAATTTCTGCGCTGCCCCTTGTGGTTGTAGGTGGTTAGTTCTGGTATGAGACAAAATACCAAATAAGAGATTTAAAAAAAATTGACAATTACAAAAAATTTAAAAATATATTCTAATAATTTTTTTTTTTTACAGATTAATGACCATCTTATAGTTACATACTTTTTGTCTTTTCTCACCAATTTGGAATTTGTTAAATTACACTAATGCATCTTAGCTCGTCACTGAAAACCCCGGGAAGGTGAAAAAAATCCTCTTTGAGCCACCCGTCTTTTTTCGACGCTGCAGGCTACACAGCCCACATGAGAAGTTCAATGCAGTAGGAGGAGAGGCATGTCCCTCTCGAACTGCACCGACAGCCAACGGGACACGCTGGTTTACTGACTGCGGCACTCGGGAAGCCCGTAAAAACCTCACTTCACACAAAACATCTGAAGGCCTTATGATTTTTAAAAACCACTGAGCTGATGGAGTTCTGCCCAACACATCCTTCAACCCGATCTGACTCAAAATCGTATCATTAGCATGCGAGAGACCAGAGAGACCTCTGCTGGAAAAATGGTGATGTAATACGCTGGGGAAGAATGAATGCTGAATATAAATGGCGTAGAACAGCCCTTAACAATAGATGCATATATATAAGTATATATACATTTTCTAATCCTGACAGTAAATAATAACTGCTTCCATGTGAATTGTAATACACAGCTTTCAGGATATAACCCAACATAATGAACAGGTAGGCAGCCATATTTTATGACGGCTCCCATGTCTCGCCATAGGAGCCACTGAGGCCCCTGACCATCTCAGCACGAATCACCCACAACCCTACAGCACTCGCTGCCTGGTCACAATCCGCAGAGAATGAGGGGCACCTGGAAGTGTAAATCCGCATTCTTGGTACCAGGTTGTGGGTCATCCGTGCGGAAAGTCAAGTAGGTCAGAGGTCAGGTGAGTCTAACTCACGACTAGAGTGTTACAAACTCATTTTCAGCCAGAGGCATCTGCCATTGGCTGTTGACGTCAAATACTTGCTGCCTTTTAGAGCATTGTATGCTAACTTTTAAAATAAGAAATTACATGTAAATGACAAAAAACAACTTTTAAATAGTCCTTTGCTACAAGGGAAGAAGTACAGAGAATTCTCATAACAGAGGGGCAGAAAATTGCCTAATCCATTTGGCACTGCAGCATTATTAAACTTAGGTATTAAAATAAGTCAAATGGCAAACATCTAAAGCTACTTTACAAAATCAATTGAAAAAATATATTTCTGAGAATTTAAGATTCAAATAAATTAAGAGTAACCCAAGGCAAGGAAACTGGCTTCTTTACCTTGGAAAAGGCGCAGTTTACACACACACACCACACACACACACACACACACACACACACACACACACACACACGGAGGTTCACACACACACTTAGTACCACAGTTAACATTGCATGTACAGTAAACATTACAACTGATGTTCGTTTAGATTTTTTAGATCTTGAAGAAACTTTTAAAATGTTGTCTTTTTTTTTTTAAGTGCCGTTTTTCCAACAGCTTCAAAAAAACAAATGAAATTCATTTCTATTGGTTGGGTCTATAATTCCTAAAGTAAACCTTCTTGGTATGATTTTAAGATTCATTATTGTATATTTAATCATAACATTTTAGGGGGAAAATGTCAAATGTATTGCTTTGAGAGAAACGTTTTGGTCAACTTCTAACGATACCAACTTGAGAACACATCTGAGGTTGTTCTTCAGAATTTTTTATATAGTTGTCAGTCAATACTTCCTTTTTTTCCAGTCGGCTCACATGGTGAAATGGACAAACCTGTAACCAATGGGTGGCAATTGGTGGCAATGTCTTTGCTGAGAAATGGAATGAACGAGACGGACTTTTGCTCCAAGGGTCAGAAAGTATATTCAGGAATGTTTGCTCGAAACCCTCGCATGGAGTCTTTTCCAACACAACGGCACTGCCCTGAAGCGGGTGTGGTTCGCCTTCTACGTAGTGCACCTGTCTTACTTTTTCCAAGAATGTGTGTTTGTGTGGTTCGGTTTAAAACAAGGTAGTGTGGCGCGTGTGTGTGAGTGAGAAACAGACGTGGTGACAGGAAGCAGGAGCAACACGCGCACCGGCGTCTACACGCAGATCTCGATGGGCGTGGTCACCAGGATGCGGCTACCGGTGCTGCTATCGCGCGATGCCCGCTCGTAGCTATTGGTGGAGGACAGGGAGCTGTTGCTGGAAATGGAGGGGAAGTGGTGTGCTCCCTGCTCCATGGCCACGCTGCCCTTGGCCACGCCGCAGGCGGGCGAGAGCGTCTGCTGCTTCATGCGGTCCACCAGCAGATCCTCTTCGGAGGAGGAGGAGCTGATCTCGGCCGGATGGCCTCCGCCCCCACTCCCCCCGCCACCGCCGCTCTCGGTGTCCAGCATCCAGCAGTGGCTGAAGTAGCCGAAGACCTCTTTGACGGCGCAGCGGCGCTCCTGCTCGATGGACAGCAGCTTGCGGAACATGCGCAGGGCCTCGTCCGTGAAGCGGCGCCACTGCGAGGGGACGGCGCCCGCCCGGCGCCGCTGCCAGCGCACAAACTCCTCGTAGAAGGTGTCGGAGGGCAGGGCCTTCTCCCAAGGGAAGTTGCCCGTCAGCATGCAGAAGAGCAGGACCCCGAAGGCCCACACGTCGGTGCTGAAGTCCACGCAGAAGCCCTCGTGCTTGGAGGCGTCGCACAGCTCAGGAGCCGTGTAGGGGATGGTGCCGCTCACACGCTTGACTGGGGAACCGGCGCGCCGCGTCATGCCGAAGTCGGACAGCTTCACCTTGCGACACTCCTTGTCAAAGATCAGGATGTTTTCCGGCTTGATGTCCCGGTGCACCAGCTTCTTGCAGTGGAGGTAGTCCAGAGCGATGGCTACTTGGTGCACACAGCGCTTGGCCACTGTTTCTGGCAGGCCCACCTTTGTGCGTTGGGGAAACACAATCAAGAAAAAAAGTTAAGTTGAGTAACATCAAGCAATGTAACCTGGCAGGACAGAAAACAACCGAGCCCATTTTATCCATTCTAATGACCCAGATCATAACTTGCTTGTAAGGAATCGCTGCCAAACATTATAGAATGATGATCATAGTTGCAATAAAATCCTGGTTATTAAAAACCATATAATTTCACATACCAAGTCTATCTATATCTATCTAGAACAGCAATGATTTTTTAAGCTTTGGAAATTTCACTGCTCACACACTAAATTTCTGTAAAACGCATTTCTGTAAAAAGAACTGATGCCCTCGGGCATTAAAGAACTCCTCCAGCTCAGACACTTACCTGCGGAGGAATGATGTCAAAGAGATCGCCCGCCAGGGCGTACTCCTGGGCAAAAACGTAGTACTCGTCTGTTTCAAACGCGATGCCAAACATGTTAATGATAAAGGGGCAGGGGGACAAGTAGAGGGAAATGCTGTACTCCCTCAAGAAGCTCTTCAGTTTGGTGGTTTTCTTTCTGAGGAATTTCAGAGCCATCTTTGTGCCTAAAAAACGTTATTTGATGAAAACAGTGTTAGAGGTTCTGCAATGATCAGGCTGCAGTGTTTTAGAAGACATTCATTTCAAGTCATGATCTAAGGGTCAAACTGATAGACCCATTCAGGGTTTGTCTCTGGCTTTGGTGGGCACTCTCCCCACAATCTATCCTTCAAGGAGCGTCACGCTAATAATAAAAATGACATACAAACTAGAGCAGGTCCTCCTTGGAGATGTTTTGAGGGAAATTACAGTCTTTGTGGATATATAAATGTATTCATAAGGCACAACCACCACTTTTCTGAGAGGAATATGAAACACACTTATCATTGCATACAAAATAAATCTGGGACCTCATGTAAAGGACATTAATATTTAATATATAGCTTACCAGAGGCAGTAAGACTAATCAAAGGGAAACATGACAGAATCCCTTCTTTTCCCAATCACAGTTTGCAAAGGAACGGAAGCAAGAGTTTCAGATTAAGTCTGCTTGAGTGTCTGGAGGAAAATTAAAGTGACCTTTCATGTCCCCCATCTGGAATAAATGTGCCTCAGTTTTAGTTTGCTGGTCCCAATAACAGTTAAATATTGAAGGACTGCTTTTCAGCTTAATAGTGAAGAGTGACGTTTCTCGGCTGTGTTTATGGAGTATTTAATGAATTATTACCAATAATACTTTCCTGAAGTTTTTATGAAGTATTGTGCCCCTTCCTTAGTTATTTCCTTCTACAGGCTATAAGATAACCTTGTAACTTAATTCAACCAACATACAAGAAATATCCACTGTTGTATGTTGGGCTATAATGTATTTATTGTATTTATTATTTATCTTAAGAAAAAAGGTATTCATTTGTATACAAGAAACTGAAATGTTTTTTTTTTAAGCCACACAGATTTTATATAATATTACATATTCTAAACATGACTCCCATTTAAGCCTGTAATTCTCTGTCATTCTTCTTCAGTAATATCCGATTACAAGGCTGCACAAAGGAATTGTTATTACACTATAAAGTGCCTCATACCCCCAAAACAGTTCCACTGTGGTCTCATCAGTTGTAATTAATATCAATAGCCACAGGACTCAAGGTTTAAAAGATGATTTCCTCTGGGTGTTTCATGCTTTTGTACAGGATTCTTTGTACTGTGTATGACTGGGTAAAGCTGGAAGCTGACTAATATTTGAGATACATACACGGTGCAGAGAGATCTGTTAAAACTGTGTTACAGGTATCTAGATTTTTATTTGGTTTTGACATTAGCAGATGGGATGTTTCAAGCTGAAGCATAATAGAGAGGAATTCTGGGTAATCTTCACTAGTGATCCTGTGTACGGACCTTTCTAAAAATTCCCCATCCCGAATTATCAATTTAAATTTGAACCAGTAATTTAAATTACTTTTTCAAAAGCACATGGATAAACCTGGAAGTTTTAACACAGTGCAATTATTTTAGTAGAAAGTTAAATATACACTATATGGACAAAAGTATTGGGACACCTACACATTACACAGACAGGAGCGTTTATGACACGGGAAGAAGAAAAATTGGGCAAAATGGGCAAAAGTTCCAATAGACTACAAAATCTTGTAGAAAGTCTTCCCAGAAGAGTGGAAGCTGTTATAGCTGCAAAGGGGGGACCAACTCGATATTAATGCCTATGGATTTAAAATGGTATGT
This sequence comes from Hiodon tergisus, assembly GCA_025775045.1. Lineage (NCBI taxonomy): Eukaryota > Metazoa > Chordata > Actinopteri > Hiodontiformes > Hiodontidae > Hiodon > Hiodon tergisus. Next base: position 4,604,606 of record JAOVYW010000074.1, on the reverse strand, counting down.
TATAAAAGCTCCTGTAAGTGTAACGTGTAGGTGTCCCAATACTTTTGTCCATATAGTCTACAACGTGGCTCCATTTAAAAAGGTTGAATTCCAAGAGAATCAATCTTACCTCTTTGAAATGATTGTTGGAAGGGTTTACTTTCGCTATATTTCATATAAAATATTCATATAAAATGTTGATTTTGAGTCAATATTTTTCAAGTACTCAACTGCGCATTTCTTTGACCTTTTCTTTGACTAATGAATTCTTGAGACGGCTCGTAGAATAAGCTAAACTGATCCATACAGGAGCCACAATGACAAAAAACTCATGTAATTAAATCCGAAAAAATATCTTGTCCATTGCTTGTCCTTGTTAGAAGCATACCTCTGATTTTATGAATGACGAGGTCCACCTTTCCATACGTCCCCTTGCCCAACTCCCGTATGACCTCATAGTACTTGTTGACCTCTAGCTTCTCCAAGTTCTGGGCAGCAATCAGTTGCAGTTCCTCCAGAATGTCGATGGACGCCCGGGAAATGAGGGGAGAGGAACTCATTTTTCCAGCAGGACAGACTAGGAGTGGATTGTCTGGGTGGTGTCACTGGAAGCTGGACAAAAGGATTGAAAAATGTTGCTGAAACCTACATAAACCATGACATACGGAAAAATGCTTCTTTTTTAAATGGCTGTCACATGAGAATTCACACTAGCCAATCAAATCATGTGACAGTCGCCTATCAGCCTTTAAAATTCAAAGCCCAGCAACAGCAAGCATGTTCGGCCCTGCTTGGGGCTCATCAGTGCAGCATAACTGTGCTTTCCATTCAAAAAGGCTCAAGAGAGGCCTCAGATGATAGTTAATGAGCGCAAAAAAAAATACAATGGGCTAGACAAGTATGTTTACTGCTGAACCATGCAGAGCAAACATTAAAAAAAATCTATGCTGTCCCTTAGCATTCACTTGAAGGAGATCATGTAAGTTTCTTCCGTTGTCGGTATGGTCGCAGATGTGTGATGCGAAAGGGAAGTGCTCTCGGCACACGTGAAAAAGTCGGAAGCGATCTCAGCACATCTCCAAGTGTACTCGGCGCCCTTCCAATGTGAAAGGGGAACCATCTGATGTTTCCACTGAAGTGCCCTAAGACGAGATGGTCAGTGTACCGTGCTCGTGATCCCAGTGTGAAAAGGGGGTTTGTTTCCTCTGTAAGTCAGCTCTTTGACTGGTCTCTGACGTCTCCGGAAGACAGCAAGTGTCAAGCATCAAGGTCAAGTATTTGCTGTCTAAAGATTTCCAAAGTAAATTGTTGACCACAAAATTACTCCATGCCATTTGACTCTTAGGTTCACTAGCTTAGACAGACAACATTCATGTTTTCATTATAATTTATTTTTAGCTTCTTTAGAGAGGAGGGTCTTCTTCCAACCAGCATCTCGCTAAACAAGTTGTGAAAAATGTATCGAGAAAATATTGAGAAAATGTATCGAGAAATCCGATTTCTTTCATTGGATCAAAATTTATATTGCCTAAATTTGTATTAAAAATATCCCTTTAAAACTGGGTTTAGCTCCTCGCTTTCATTAAAAAGTCTTTCTCTAGGATCTAGCCACACATTTTCCTAACCAAATCCTTTAACACAACAGCCAAGGAACTGAATTGCACTGACAACGTATTTATAGATTGGCTGCTATTCAGATGCTGAAATGGGTTTTTTTCGGGGTCGACAGAATCACCTCCTCAATCAGCATTGACATGACCATTGCATCTGGACAATTGAAGTGAGCTCTGTCCAGTGAAACTGCATTCATACAAATATCACTGAGTGTGAATTTTCTGAAAGAAAAGACAAACTAGAGACAGAGACAGATCGCAAAAAAGTGTTCAGAATATCCACAGTCTTTCTCCGAAATCTCCTTTCGTAGACGGCCCTGGCGCTGTTGCATAAGATCGCTGAACACTGTGTTATTGGGAAAGGACAGCCTCTTACTGTGATGAACAGTAACACAAAAACACAAGAGCAGCCGCCTCTCACAAGCAGCTGTGGTGAACGGGGGGGAGGGGATTGCTCACTGCCGTGGATCAGAAGTGCCTGGTCCACACCGCCGGTCGCAACACGTGACAGCCATGTTGGTGCTAGAGGGAATCTTCGGTTTAAATGGGTTCCCATGCTACAACACGTCAATGTTGCCCTCCGTTTGGTTGTGAGAGTCTCTCGATCTGTTTTTCGTGGTTTTTTTCACGCACGTAACAGTTAGAGAGAGAGGCGGAGATGGTGTGAGAGAGACTTTCAGCAAGAACATCACAATTCAATAACCTGTAGGTGGACTTATTAAACAGACTTAAGAAATTGTTGGCAACCATAACAATTGCTCACAGCCTCTTCCTCCATGGGTACAGGAACATCTCGGCTGATAAACAACAGAAGCAGTGTCCAAGCCAAGATGGCTAGGAATAGTTGGCTCATCCAAACATCTGTGGTGCAAAGCTGCTAGACACTAGGCACAGATATGCTGAGAGACGATGGGACACCATTCCTCTTATCCGTGCCCCCTCACAAATGTGAACGTAAACTGACACAAGCAACCCACCTCACCAAGGACCACCCCACACTAGTACTCCTAATCCAATCACACTTCACCCTGACTTTAGTAACAAGCCAAAACAGAGTTAGTTTCAAGTACTCCCGATTCCCACAATACAGGAAACATATTTAATGGGGAAATGTCTGAAGTTAAAGTAAGCGTGTCACCAGTGTGTTGCAATCTAAAAACATATCATAAAGAAAAAAATGTGGTCTGCTCTACGAAACGGAATTTGGTTAATTTCCCAAACACTTCCCCATTAAGCTAAATACCAAGCAGAGCAGACAATATCTACCACCCACATCTAAACTCTTTCAATGGTGACAAGGAGTCTGGACTACAAGCTTCTGAGTAAGTCATCTTGTTTATGGCCCCTGTCACTTTAGATAATATCTGCGCTAGAATATCTACCATTTATTTTCTGTCATTTAAGAAAAGGGTTCAATATTCAATACTTGTCACCTATGCAACACAACACTAACAACTCGATATCCTTTTTGAGCACTTTAGATCCCTCATTGAATGAACAGATCATTTGCAGCCCTGACAGTTTTCATACAAATTCAAATCCTCATTAGGGCAGGATTGTATAAGCAGACAGGAAGCCTCAGACACATCCCATGGTGTCATTTCTGTGTGAGGGGAGGGGAAGGCAACCAAGGAGGCCAGCTGACAGCCAGCTCAACACTGCCGTTCCCAATTAAGCCCTGACCCGGGGACGAGCCCCGTCAGGTAATCTCACAGGTGGGCAGCGGGAAGTGGGAATTGGACCACCCGTCATCTTTTCTTCTCACTAGGCGACGAAAGGACAAAATTTAAGCAATTAAAGAGCATTTCTTCACTGTGGATGCAGCCTGCATCGGCAGATGGCTTTGTAGCTGGAACATTCGTGTCACAACAGCCCCGTGTAGATCTCCTGAGAATACTGAACTGTGCTCATTACAGATTTACGGCACAAATTTATCAAAATTGTTTCCCCCAGAACGGGCTCAAAGATGTTTCAATTCGGGCCATGTAACCGTCGTGTTACCTGTGACCCCAAAAACGTGAACTTTCATTGCCGAAGGAGGTGCACTTACACCGTAGACTTCACAAAGCGGTGCTCACTGCTAAATTCGGTCCTCCCCGTTCTGTGCTACACTGGGTGTAGCAGATATCAAATACGAGGCCTGTGTACACAGTTGCCTAGACATAGCGTTTTTATACTATTTAATTTTAGTCGGTTTTTAGTTTTAAACTTCTCTCTGCGGCATTCTCTCCATATCCATACCACCCATACCAGTCAAACTTAGACTAACAAATAAAGAGCAGTTAAAAGCCAAAGAGTGGGACCAGGACAGATGCAGGGTAAAAAATGTCTCACTGAATATCCAATAAAACATTGGGGTTGCATGTAAAGAATCCACAAATTCCAAGCAGGCTTTTATAGGCCTTCAGAGAGGTACTTAATCTGAACTATTTTAATAAAGATGTAGCAGCACAAATGGGTAAAGTGTAAATCAGTAAGCTGTGTAAGTCGCCCTGGATACAGGAATCTGTCCTTTTACTCTGTTGCAAGCCAATTCATCTTTAAAAATGTTTCTTAATTCGGCATTGATACAGACAGAGGCTCTAGATGCGATGAAGTAATTGAGCTGGTCGTCAACATGTCAAAACATTTAGTTGACGCAGTAATATAATTACAAGGTTTTAGGCAGTTGGTGTAATTTTGCCAATTGTGACCGGGAGAGCACAGCGGCGCCGCACAATTGGCAGAGCACCACCCGGGCTTAGGTGGGTGGAGGTCGGCAGGGCATCTCTTGGCTCGCTGCTGATTAGCAGAGAGGGGTATGCCTCTCCTCCGAACGTCTTGTATGGGCTACCAAGCTGGTTCTACCAGTCAGTGATCACCACAGCAATTCCCACTTAGGAGTTGGTTTCAGCCTCTTACGATATCAAAGCAGCACCACATTCAGGATCTCACATATCACATCCCGTCCGCTACAATAAAAAGCCCCCACCTTAAATGCTCACGGGTCTTGGACTGAGCGCGTTAATTAGAAGCCGCTAAAGCAGGCCTAGATCTCCGATCACTGCCCTTCAAAAAAGCGGCTGTTTTTTTCTGCAGAAAGAGGGAGCGGATACAGGAGACTGTAACAGTGGTGCTCAAACCACCCCTTCCTCTCAAGGCAATCTCAGCTATCTCACTAAACAACGGCCGACAGCTCCTCTGCTGCAGCCATTAAGCTCTTCTGCTCATCACTCAACGGAAAAAAATATACAGATGTCCTTTGAATGACAAATCCCATCTATTGTGCCATAAAACTATGGGACATTTGGCGTAAATGTAAAAATAATGTAAAAATAACATTGGTGCGAATCTCACCACCTTGATGCAGAGATTAGAGGAAGGTGCTCTGGCAAACGGGATATATGGGAGTAAACATTTAATTAGAGGCCCTCAGAAAAATGGGCTCGAATAATTCACAGAACTATGCAACCTCTCATGTCAAAAAAAAAAGGGCACTGACAATCCACAAACTACAACCGTTCACATCATCAAATCAAGTTTCACTGAAACGCTGCAAATATAGATCACCAGATGACTAGATTGCATTAAAGCGCTCCACTCGATGGTACGTGGAGTGCGCTCCCTGAGACTCAAAAGGCCTGCAAAGTTGGCGGTAACATGACATCAGATTGTGTTGGAGTGCATATGCAGGAAAAACGTGGAAGAGGAAAAAGGCAGGTTTTAAAGAGGCAATCACAAGCCTCACGCTTCGCCCGCAACAGAAAGCATGCTCTGTGCAACTTTGCAGCACGCTGGTATTGCACGCATAATTGGCCGGCGCCGCCTCTGATCTGGAATTTGGGCATAACAGAAATAATGAGCAAGAGGTGAAAGCCCAGCCGTGGCCGGAGAACATCAACACCACAAGCACAACAGATCTTTGTTTAAAGAGGACCCAAATGATGAGGAGCACTGACAGACACTGGCACAATGCATCCAGTCCAAACGAGACGAGTTTCCCCACCAATCGCGCTCCGCTCGGTTCTGCAACAAATCACCCGTAAAGCCAGAGTGTGAACCAGCAAATGCCTATGAGCAAATGCCCCTGAAAAGCTAATCTAATTGGATATGGGGGGGAAAAATGAAACCGTCGTCATTCTTCCCGAGCTCTGTTAAATATAACACAGCTGCAGCTTTCTGTGAAGAACTAAGTTCTTAGCAGCGGTACTAACTTCCCACTGACACAAGAACTGTGTGGTCTCCTATTGCCTTTGGTTTATTTTTTAATGACACTTCTATGAATAATATTTCAGTGTTTCTCAGACTTCCAAATTAGTTCTAATTTTAGTTCACCTAAAATTTTACACTTGAAGTTACCCGTACCCTTACACCTCTAAAACACTACTCTTAGCTTGTTTTAAAGATCAGCTGGCCTCGCGAGTGGGTCAGTTGTTAAACGTGCTTGCATCAAACTAAGGCCTGAGTTGGATTCCACAGGTTCACATCCAGCTTCTGTCATTTGCCAGTTGTGACTGGGTGAGCAGAGAGTGGTGCCTGAGTGGCTGAGGTTGGTAGGAATCGATGGGGCTTTCCTCGAAGCTTGTCACTAACAAGCATCTCCCATTGGCTTCCTGGGTGCCTGCAGGCTCTCAGTGCCCATGGGAGGGACATTCCTCTCCCCTGATTGGTGCTGAACCTTGAACCTCTCCTGTGTGCAGTATGTGAATATGTAAATGAGAATGGTGGCTCAAAGAGGAGACCAATCATACTACTTCTGCACCGTGTGGGGGATGGATTTGTAGTGATCATTGACTCCAAATTAGGAGAAAACTAGTTAGTGATATTTAAAAGGATTTTTATTAATATAAAAAAAATCCTTTCTATACATCTGTATGTTTCATCTTAGCATCTTTTTCAAAGCCATTACCTGTTCTTATACATACATGTTAATATCAGTGTGGATGTCATTTTTATACAGGCTTTCTCTCTGGGATTCTCAATACCTTTCCACCCAGGGATCTTACAAAATAAATCCACCAACAGAAGTCAAATATAAAGTATAATTTGTGTCTGTGTATGGGGGTGTATGTGAGTGTATTGAAGAATTGGCTCTGTCGTTTTTGTCATACCCAGCCAACAGTTTTATGCTTTGACTATGATATTTTCTAGCCATATCTAGCAAATGAAGCCTTGCCTGTTACAAAAGATCTTCCTTTATGAAACAGGGAGTGAAGAACATTAGATTACTTTGGTTTTTCTTGCATATTTAATCCTATTAGTGTGAAGTGCACCCATAATACTCAAATCGCAGCAGGGACCCTTGTCTCAGTACAGCTTTCTGGGTGCAATTCAGGAATACGGTTTAGATGGGATACAAAACACATAGGCTTTTGCATACAAATTCTTCAAAAGAAAAAGTCAGGCTACCTTATGCAGAAAGAAATCCTTTCTTATTCATTTAATTGCGACAACTTTGAAAGTATTTCAATCTTTTACAAAGCTTTCCACACAATTAATAAATTAACTTTATGTTAGATCATTTTTTTTCTGATCACTTTAAATATGTGTTTATCTCACGATTAAAAGCTTGTGCGTCTTCTGCAATCTCACACCTAGTTTTAACTAAACTAATTGTTTTTGCTTTAGAAATTGTGTTCGCTTTGCCTTTTTAATGCCAGAATTCAGCATGTTACAGGACTTCACTGGGCTTAGGAGATCCTTGTGTCTGACGGCTTTCCAGGGCCTATGGTTTAGGTCGGGCCCGTATTACGAAACTCCCTGAGGGTTCATTGAGCTCTGGATCACATCAAAGGGTAGGACTTGGCTGGACATCTTTTGTGTTTGCCCAGCCACAGATCTGTGAGCTTTTCTGCCACGGACAGTGTTCTCCTGGAGGAACATGGAGGGAAATGGGAGCCCAGGACTAGGCTACTAAACAAACCAACATGGCTTCAGAAAACACTTTCCCTGGCAGGAGGTGGACCAATAGACTTAACCCCTTCAAGCCATCTCTCATTTAAATAAATAAAATACTAACAGTGTGTGCTCAGTTTATGCTCTATTTATTATCGTAGGTTTATTTTATAATGAAGATTGCTTTTTTTCCCCATCCATGTATTTTCTTTGTGTATTCCTGTACATGCATAGTTACTTCATATATCTTCCTTTGCTTAACTCGAAAGAAACATGCACACTAGTATATTAAATGCCCGACCAGCGTTTTCATCCCGCATTAATTAGACCAGCTCGTATAGAGTCGACTCCTCTCTGCTACTGGCTATTCAGCAGTCGTCTCCTGAACGTCAGAGGCCGCGGCTCACAGTTCTCAGGGCAGGGCTGCATGCTGCGCCTTATGTGTCCAAGGCTCCGCTCTACACTCCCTGTCCCGTTTTTTTCAATGTGTGACAGGAGTCGTCCAGTCCATCCCATGCCCTGGATAACCTCCAGACACTGTGTCGTTTTTGGACAGGCCAAGTGCTCTCCTGCAGGCGGCTGACTGGAAGTCACCAAATCAGGAGAGGAGTGCCTGCAGTTTTGTTCTCCGGGGCTTGGTATCAGCACAGAGACAGTTGCTGATTAGCTTGTGCCAGGCCCTCAGACAGCAATGAGTGAACACACACACACACACACACACACACACACGCACACACGCACACACGCACACACGCACTATCCGCTAATACGCAGTGCATTGCACCGTATCAGTGTATGGCCATTTCTGTGGCCTTGAGTGTGTGTGTGTGGCTGAGGTGTAGAGAAAAATATGTGTTTATATATCAGCAAGTGCTCGAGACTATTTAGGTTCGTGATAAAGATTGCATGTGTGTGCGAGGGAAAGAGATCGAGAGAGAACTTTGGTTTCTGTGTACAGTTCAACACTGAAAATGCATTAACCTGTGCAGCAGTTTACAGACCTAAGTGTAGATATTATTAAAGTCTGGAAAATGTCAGCTTTTATTGCATATAATGCATTCGTTATTTTTGGGACAGAGATTATATATGCTATATAAATAGGTTATTATACAGGCAAGACATTGTTGCCAGATAAATAACATTTGAACAAAAAATTATATATAATACTTCTGATAATAACGCAGAACTTTCTTACTACAAACGCCTATTGTTCTACACTAGACTGCAATATTCACTCTTCTTTACTCGAAGAGAAAAAATCGCAGTAATTGTAGGGGTAAACAACAATGTAAAAACTACAGGCCTAAATAAATATCTTATGAAATATCAAGTGCGTTACTGCCACATCTCACGTAGTGATATACCAGACCTATCACACTGCCTCTTTACAAAGAACCGCTCGACGCAAAATCGATAATAAATACAAAAATGTTGTATTTACAATGCGTTACATTAAAACAAAATTACGTAATCTAAAAAAAATCAAATTAAAACTGCCCTTTTTCAGTAGAAACAAAACAATCATGCTATTTAATATTTAATATTAGGCATCAAATAATATCCATTGTTAATCGCCCGGTTACTTACCATTCAATCGGTATAGCGCTCAAGGTCTCAATCACTTCTTCATTTAAAACATAAATTGTTACAAATTATAGGTCTGATGAGAGCGTATATCTTTTTAGCACAATTAAAACAAAAACAATTCTGTCTCACATTCGCATTCCACAGATTCTGTACTACAGCCTGTATCAATTGCACCTGGCTTATCTCGTTGGTGCCTCTCTCCGGCTTCCTTGCACTTGTCCTATTGTCTCCGCGTCGTTCCTGGACGAAAATCGTAACCAAGCAAAAGAAGCTGCGAAAACTCCAGCCCACAGCATCCGTTGGCCAATCGCAACACAGACCAAGCACCAGCAAACCCAGCATGCTCGCCTGTGAAGGAATGGTCCTCTCTGTCTCCGTACAGATTATCAACGCCAGCGCGTAAATTTGCACTATGGGTGACATGCAAATATAACTCCACACCTTCCATTAGAAGCAAATACGCCAGTTGTCTCGATTTAAAGCAAATTGGTACCACGGAAATATAAAAACTTAAATATGAATTAGATAATTTGCTAAAAATAATTGTAATTACCAAGACATTTTTTTTTAAAGCAAGTTCCATTTACTCAAAAATTTACTAAATTTAAATAATTTCTATTATCTCACTTACACGTTGCAGAAAAAAAAACAGTAGTGGGTTATATGGATAAACTAACATCATAACAATCACACCAAGGGGCTTTTTTTTTTTTAAAGGCAATACGCTACTTGATTCGCTTCATAAATGGATGGAATTGGTACGAAGGATTGTTAAAACTCAGAGGTCACCTTTTAAAATACAACGGATTTCTGTATTCGTGGCCATAATTACATTGTGCATTTTATTACAGTTACTAATATCATATTTGTGCTGTAACGTGTAAGCGTTATTGTTTCCCTGACTCCCATCGATAATTATTCCGCTCGTAAACGTAAACAGTAGACAATTAATTCGACGACGGCTAATACTGGGATTGTAAATGATTGCTCAAATGCACTTACTTGTATCGTAATATACACAGTTAAGATAATTCCTCCGTTTAACCGTCTGAATACCATACCGTATGCGATACTATTACCCCCTACACACTACTGGTATTGTCAGGTAGTCATTTATTGATAAACTGGAATCAGCCATTAACAACGCTGGGGCTCAATTTCAGTGTTTTCATTCACGATAATTGTGTTCGTCGATTTCTGTTCCAGTTAATATTGGCCTACATTTAATTTAGACAAGGGTTGGTAAATAAACCAACAGTGTAACTGAAGTCAGTCAGTGTGGTTATTTCAGAGTAGATTTAAACAAAAGTTTTAACCTTGAACTAAAACAAAAAACAAAAAGACTATCATTGCTGTACCATACCATTACTTTATACCTGAAAAAACATTTGTAATATTTTAGAATATATCAATTTTAAACATATAGCCCACAACACAATTTTCCATCTGATTATTTATCGCAAATCCAGAATCAAATGGCCTTATATTGTTGTGTTCAAATATCAAATAAAATAATTTATATTGAACGGCTTTTAAAATTACTGTAGCAAATAATTCATTTTTTCTATTTCTAGCTTACTGATATATAAATTCCTAGTTTCTATTTCTAGTCAATGAATCCTCAGAAACACTCAATAAGTAGTTTTGACAGTTTAGCAAAAAAACAAAACAATTTTTTTATTTTAGTGCAGGCCTATTATTTTTTTAAATAACGTCATATTTCCATGATACTACACTTTACACAGATTTTTACTCCAATTCTCTCCACCTACGGTGGGCTTTGAGTTTTCAGAGCCCATTCTGTTGTTAACTTCACTTTTAATATAACGTTTTTAAAATATTGGAGTGGAAAAAACGCTGGGAGAGTTTATTTCCAATGCCACGACTGAAGAATCTACAGTATTTAGCACTAGAATCAGTTCCAAATTACCCTGATTAGCATGCACTAGGCTGAACTGTATGAAACAGTTGAACACCTTTTGTTATGCTCTTTTTGAACATAACATTAACTTTCGGCAAAATTGGTTGGATCTGTAAGAGAATTGAGGGCGAATAAACTCAGGCAGACAATGTTCCAGATCAGGAGTTTTGCAGGATAGTTGCAGTGTTTTTTTTGCCAATGGAACTCTTAACTGTTTAACCGAGGTAATTATTTGGAAGGGCTAAACCATCACATGGGTATGCTCCAGTTCCTGACTGAAAGATCCATTTAAAATCTTGCAGAACCGTGTCCCTCGAGGGCCAGGGTTGGTCAGTAGAGGGACGTAATCTAGACCAAGAAAAAACTGATCAACTGTGAGCTATAGAAAACTGAAAATAAACAACTAAGACCATTATTAGCATCTGATGTTTTGTGTACTCAGTTTAAGTTTGCAGGCTTAATGCAGCCGTCTTTCAACTATGTTTTTCGGAAACAGCGACAGAAGTCTTTCTTCCTTGTTATACTGCTCAACTGAAGCTCAACTGTTAAACACTCTGACTTTGATTGTCACAAAAACTTAACAATAAACTAACAAATCGCCATACATCTCAAGTTATCTTATATTTAATCGTCAGCAAATCTCGCTTAGTAACTACTGGAAAAAACATCCAACACCAAATCATGATTGATGGGCATATCTGTAAAGGTGTAAAAAAAAAAAAAACACCTGATTGTAATCTGTCCCTTCACATAGTTTATGTTATTATTATGTAATCTATTACAGCAGTCTCCACTTTCCTTTCTAAAACATTTGTAGTGGCTTGACTCATCTGCCGATATCATTTTACCCTACATACTGTATCAGTTAAACATTTTCAAGTATTTTTAAAGCATTTTTACTTTTTTGGGGGACAAAGCTTTTTAAAGGTGCAGCTACATGTAAAGTACAGGTACATAGCATTTTGCACCTGAAGTGGAAAACGTATGCTGAGACAACAATCATTGATCAACAATGCTTCTGATATCAGTATAGATAGAGTGTTCAGTCAAAAGACTGCGTAGTCCCCAACGCTGCTCGTTATTTCTTTAAATTTATGTATTCGGAGATTATAATTCCCAGTTTTCTGCAACAAACAGAGGGATCAGACTTGAGTGACACCACGAAGGCTAAATTGCAACAAATGCAACACAAACGTGTTTTGTTATGACACTGTCAAGCTCTGCACGGTATTTACATAAACTGAATAGTCAACTGCATGCACTCATAAAGACGGCAATACAGATTGCATGCAGCCCAATCAGGTACTGCTGTGGAAATAGAGCAAGACAGCGCTATGACTCAGCCACTCAGCGCTTGTATTGACAGATGTTCCTTAAAATGACGCATGCCCGCTGTGCAGATGCTCCGAATTTTGCACCGCGTTGGGGAAGCTGCAGAATACCCAAGGACGGCTATCATTTTAAACCTTTTTCCGAAAAAATTGCCGAACAACAAGAAGTACCGAAAACAGCACGTACACCAAAAGATGTTACCTCGCCGTAACGACCGGCGTTATATAAAAATAATAATTTAGCATCATAATTCGATTTTGCAATCAATAATGCATGCTAGTATATACGTTATAGCAAAGTTAGACTATATGATTGTCCGTGCAGTTTTTCACTAAGCAATACAAACGGTATGAGCATTACTTTGAACTGAAACGCGAGTAAACTTTTAATTGAAGCGTACACAATGTACGAAGCAAGCACACATTTTTAAATGAAAATTGAAGGCTCAAATACTTACAAATTAATAAAATTCCGACGTTTCACGGAAGTTCATCGTTATGGTGAAGCCGAAGGTTTGTCTGTGGTTAAATTGTTTTCCAAATTCCCCCTCGTCCCTGCATTCGCCTTTCAGACGCAGTAACTGCGTCATCGCACTAGTTTGGTATTCTGCTGGTAACATGACTTATTTTTTCTGAACAGATTAGGCTCTTTGATTACGTTTTGGGGCAGAGAATGGCGTGAAAGACACAGCAAAGATGGTATTTTCGTTGAACTTAAATCGTTACAAATGTGGGTTGGGAAACAACAACATTTAAACACTTAGTTTTTTGTTTTTTACTTTTAATGTGCATCATGTGAAATTTGTCATATAGGTTTAGTAAATACAGTTATTACTTAATAAGAATGCGATATTAGTTTGATCATCGTGTCTATAGTGCAGTTTTAAAAGAAAACGTAAAATGGATTCCAGCTTTAAGTCCATTGAAAGGTCTTTACTAAAGTGAATTAAATTAGGAACTAGAGGAGTTCATTGTAAGACTTTGGTGGGGTAGACGTTATAAAAAAGTTTAAAAACATTAGTATTTGCTTACCATTAGGAATTGTATCATGGACTTGTATTTTTAGGACATTAAGACAAACAAGTTTGAGACCTTAACTATGACTATCAATTATCATGACTTAAATACTAAAGAAATGTACCAACTGGAGCATATTTGTTATGGTTCAAGGAAATCCAACACATGGCCATGCCATTTGGAATGTGGCAAATTTAAAGTATAAAATCAAAAGTAAAAGATGTAGATATAGAACATTACTAATATCACACAGAATATAAATATTACTAAGATTTTGGATTGACTTTACATTTCTCAAAATATTTCCTCAATCAAACCTTTAAAAACAACAATTAAAAAAGAAAGAAATGGTTACAGAAACACTAACAGCTCCAGATCCTTGGAATGTAGGTGCTGGGCCAGGTTTTGGATGCGACACAGACGGACCCTCTCTGAGTCCCCGGCATTGTACACTCTGTAGACGTGGTAATTCTCCTTCTTCTTCAAGGCCAGGTCCAGCTCGTTTGCAGAGAGACGGACAAAGTGTTTATCGGACTTGACCGTGGCCTTGACCTCCACGAAGACCTCGTGGGGCGTGCCGGTTTCGGTGGTGAAGGAGACCTTGAAGTCGAACGGCTGTCCGCCCTCGCCGTCGCAGTTATACCAGGTTATGTCGTCGGGACAGTCTGGACTCCCGCTCTCCTTCCAGTGCGTGAGGAAGGCGTAGACCAGCTGCTCCCCCCACTGCCCGATTCGCTCCGTGTCCCCCGGCTCGTCTGTGAAAATCACCGTCTGGGGTCGGGAGCAGTCCAAGACCAGGTCCTCCAGGACAGCTTGAGGAGGCAGCTGCTTGGACCAGACCGGATGGTCCAGTGCCATGGGGCCGCGTTTAACGTTCACATTCCCCTGGAACACGCTGGGTGCCGCTCCCGGCACTGTGCTGGGCATGTTTCTGCAGAGAGAGTAAGAATAAGAGACGGCAAATTACTCTGGAAGCATTTCGAGTCTGCAAGCCCGGTTCTAGATGCCAAGGATGCAGTGACAGTCGTAACTGTTCTATTGCGCATTCATTAAAATACGGACGGCGAGTAACAGTGTGGCTGGTGTGTGACACGAGGACAGTAACATGTTCTTACTGGTGTGAGGAATGGACCGATGCCTGGGTTAGTGCTGCAGTGTGCTGGGCAGGCCAGCTGATGTCAGACGATGCTGATTCGGGGCTTGCTTCACTGGCATTGCTTGCACTGGCCTCACATGGCTGAGTGACAGCAGATGGGACTTGCATATCTGCCTCGTGACCCTTGTCTGAGGACAAAGAACACATTGTGAGAAGTACCATTTTTAAAATAACCACTCTTGTCATAACAGTTGTTGAGATCTATAATAAGTTTGTAACGCTTACATAAAATGAGTGTCCAAGGCCACTGCCAATGAAGAGGAAACTGACTGAATGATTGGTCGCTATTTTGTGGCATTGCTCACGGTCCTGCATTCGAATTAAGAGTCTCTGGCCGAACTCCAGCGAGAAAGTGTTATTTGTTAACCGTCTATTAACAACCATGTAAACAGATTATTAATATAAGGGGGCAAAGATGGAAGGTTTTCTCTGATATTTCTGTGGATTGGACTTGGATTTTACACTTTGCAAGGCAACATGGCACCCGGCTGAAACTAGGCTCGTTTGGTGTGTTATATTTTGTGTGGAGGGGAGGACATGCAGACAAACCTGCTGAATGTGGGTTGCACAGATTGTGGTGGTGGTGGTGGTGACCTTCCCCTCTCTGCAATGGAAGCTCCTCTTTTGGGTCATGGCCGCTGCGGCCCTGCCTGGCATCCCGATCTGCGGGAGCGGGCGGGGCTGGAGGAGGCCACATTTTCATCACGTCCTCCACTGCCTTTCCTGTGTCCGGGCGAGCGCACAGACCGCATCGAGGTCAGTGAAACGTACACCGTAATTACTGCAGGCTTCCCGGCCACCTGTATCAGCCCACAGCTACTTCACGGACCGCAGATACTCTTGAGTGGCAAATTATCATACATCCTAAAATAACTAGGAGATATGGA
Organism: Hiodon tergisus; assembly: GCA_025775045.1. Lineage (NCBI taxonomy): Eukaryota > Metazoa > Chordata > Actinopteri > Hiodontiformes > Hiodontidae > Hiodon > Hiodon tergisus. Next base: position 4,589,241 of record JAOVYW010000074.1, on the reverse strand, counting down.
ACTCTACTTCTGCTAGTTTTAAAAAAGACAAAAGACACTAGTTTTGCCAAAAATACTTTTTGGCACCAGGGTTTGAGGAAAAATAGACAAGAAAAAAAAAAAGAAATAGCTCTGTGTGTGTAATATGTATCCTGACAAGCAATCCTAGTATATACCCTGACAAGCAATCCAATTATATATCCTGACAAGCAATCCTATTATATATCCTCCGTGGCCCTTCAGTACTAAATACAGTCCTTCTGTAAGCCTAGCAGGAAATTCATATGTCTCCTGTTCAGTGTCGGGACCGGAATCCTTAATACATCACTCAATTCTGGCAACTGAAAATGTTTAATCACCACGTGAGGGTGCACGGTGGAGGAACGCAATTTCAAATGACGGCGGTCCGAAGTGATCAGGGGTATCCGTACCTTGATCACCTGTGTGGCTTCCCAAAGATTTGTAAATGGAGGATTTTGGGGGCCAGCATGCCAGGGTCTCCCCGTCCCTCGGTTCAGTTATGTGTTCCTCTGCAACAGCATTTCCTCCCTGGCTGAACTTAAACACTGCACACGTGGAGAAAGAGTACTATTATTGAGTATCAATATGCCCTTCCATGTTTATTGTGATGGTTGTAATGATTGGGGGGAGGCATAACAGCGTTACTATAAGTAGAATACAGAATAAGCGTCAACAAAAAATGGACTCTTTTTACACTACACAGCCCACCCAGTTACTTAGGCAGTTAATTAATTGTATTTGTTTAGCTCTAAATATCATACTCGGAAACAATTCCCCAGTGGAAAGGTTCTTTGTAGCGCTAAGCTTGAATGGCAGTGTCAAGCCACAGTGCTAATTTCTGGGGGAACAACAGCAGCTGAATATGGACAGACCTCAATTAGGAAAATAAATGTGCACGGCATCCAGTGGTTGCAATTACCTCACTAAAATAACACAGGGTTCACTGGAGGTAAAACTTAATTGTGGGTTTGATGACTAAGACAAATGTCAATGGAAATGGAATGAAAACATGAAAACAATAAACAAAAAAATGGTACAGGAGCTACAAAACAGGAAGAACCATTTGAAATGGTCTAAATTCAATCTTTCAATATATAAGACATATAAATATATAAAAAAGGGCTATTTTTTCTCAACAATTTTTTTACGGAATTCTGGATGTTCACCTGGAGGTTCGGGCCTCATCTCCAAAGGTTCTGGAACCTCCCATTTATCCTCGTCGTCTGGCAGGTCTTGGATGTCCTTTCTGCACAGGAATCTTTTCAAGGCAGCATCATCCTGTCCGCACAGCACAAGACCGTTTACTGGCTAGTTACCCCCCCAGGTTCATGTCAAAGCGCCACAACGTGTCGCTTAAAAACAATGAGGACAGTAAGTGTTGTAGACAGAAATATTCCCATGCTCGAGCATTTAAATACCCAGCTACCAACAATGTCTTTACATTCTACATTCTGCATTCAAACCTCTCTTTCATAAGAAGGAAAAAGAAAGAAACACAACAGATTTGTGTCCCGAAAAATCATCAAATCATCGAAGAGTGAGTAAAATAACGGAAGTGATTCCCGTCGAGGTAACGGGCCAATTTAAGAATTCTGAGCCAGATCTCACGAGTGCTCCTTGTGTCACAGTGGACTGCAGCTTACACCCCACTGCATATGAAATCTCATGGCAGGCCCAGGGAACGTGGGCAGTAAACAGGGCTCGACGGGACGCACATGACAAAAGTGTCCCATTAACTCCAATTAGGTCGATATCGACAACACCTATTTTATAAGATTGTGCCACAGTTTTAAATGCAGCGGATGAAATTTAAAAAGCTGCCTGAGAAAATAGCAAATATCTGCTACTATAAATGAAATGTGCGTGCTTTGGCTAGATTAAATCAAGTAGAAAACTAAGTGGGGGGAGAGGGGCTGGGGGGAATCAATGCTGAAAGGCCAGGTTCCTGGAACGCTTACGTCCAGACAGGAGATCAGATCTTGCATGAAGCGCTCCAGGTTGTCACCACTGCTGTGTTCAGTGCTGAAGAGCTTCACCATCTCCCTACAGGGAACACAATGACAAAACCCAGACAGTCAGTGCAGTGCGACCGCCGCACTATCTCCATGTCTGCACATTTAACCCCACGTGGTGGAAGAGGGCTTTCTTCCGCCATGTCAGAAGGCCTCTGCACGCTATACCAAACAGAAACTGAAAGAGCGTGCTCCCCCTCATCTCTGTACCATTGCACACATCAGTTGTCCTTCGCAAATACAGGCTTAATAAAAACAAATGTGCCAAGCCCCTCATCTAATTAGACAATGGATTCTAAATGAAGTGTGACCTGGGATGGTGTATAGAATGCGAACAGAATATTCAGGCATGTACAGAAACATGGTTTCACAAGTGAAATAAATGAATAAATAAAATCAAGTCATATGGCGCCACTGCTCTTTGGGTTCACACACATCTGGTTTGAGGAAGTCCAGTCCTTGAGGGCTGCTGGATAGTGCTCTGACTCACCCGGGCTTATTTAATGGGAGTGGAAATCAACTCACTCGCTCTGCCAGGAGTGTATCAAGTGCTAATTGAGAGGAAACTCTCAAACAAACGGACCCTGCAGCACCCTATGCCTGGAGTTTTCCCACCAGGACTTTACAAGCTATAGGTGTGAAAGCTGTGTCACTGAACTCATCTCCTCACCAGGAATATTACAAAAAAACTAAATGAGTGCACAGGTTTCCAACAAATATACAAAAAAGAACTGTGAGGACGCTGCTGATAAAAAAATATTATATACAATATATATATGTGTATATATAATATGATATACATATATTTTACGTGTATAATATAATACAGGGACATAATAACTGATTTCAAGAACAGAAGCTAAAAAACTGCCTGGAAAATGTGCGGTTTACTTCTTTTACCCCCCCCAGAGGGACTCAAGACAGGTATCTCAAACCCTCACCGACAGATGTCCAGCTTAGCTGAGAGGTGGTCTTTCTGGATGTAGAGCTCTTTGTTGTCCTTGAGAAGGCAGATGACGTCCTCGCTTTCGAAAACAGGGTCCAGGCCTGGCAAACTCAGCTGATACTGGATGTACAGTTTTCCCACCTGAGCGGAGGCACGGAACGGCACGGGAGAACAGTACCAAAACAAATAAATCGTTTTGATGCAATGACCTTTTAGAAATGATGGCAAATAATGTGCCGCTTTCCACCGCCTTAAGCTCGCAATGTCTGTCAAGCAAATTGGCATGGTCGATTGGTTTAGAGTGCCAATCGGCGGTAATCCTTTTTCATTCATTTACTTGCAGGATCCTTGTCACGTCGCTAACAGATTTCTTTTAAAGGAAGCATTTACTTTTCTTAATCCCCTTCTCTTTTGTTTCTTCAAAGGAGTACAGCGCTCCAATTGGCTAACTTACGCGTTTGAATAACACTGATATTTCGTCGGTAGTGTAGGAAGCAACATGTCAAAATCGCTGTGGAAACTCCAGTCGACTCCAAACCCATAATGCAACGCTTCTCTTTTAATATTACACTGCTTAGAACCTTGGTGCAAAGTGTTTTACAATCACTAATCATAGACACCCATGAAATTCACAGAAATTAGTTTCTGGTGTGTAACATTCCTTTACCCAATCTACAATGAAGTGTTCATGTTCACGGTATTTTTTAATAACTCGCTACTCAACGTGGGCACCCTGATAAGAGCGACATGGATTTAGAGGGTTAAAGAGTGCTGGGAGACCTGCTGTAACGGCCCCACAAGCCGGGACAAAGAGGATCCGATTATGCTGAGATTTACAGACAGTGCACCAACATTCTCACGTTCGGGCGAGCACTAAGATGACAGGGGGCGGCACAGAATTAATAAATCGGCCAGTGTTGTTTCAGTGTTTTTAAAGCAACCGGCCAGGGTAGCCCCAGCCTGGAAAAGACACAGACGCAAAAACACACACACACAAACCTAGAACAGTTGTCTCCACCAAAGGGAGGGGCTCATTAAAATTTGTGAAAATCCTGACCTTAGTACATGTGGCCAAGAACAGCAAAAGATTTCTAAAACACTGACCTCTCGCTCTACATTTTTTTAATAAACTTGTCATTTTAACAGTTTGCATTTCATCCAACTCTGAATTCTAGCAAAGATAACAACTGGGATTAATGAGGGGAAAAACTAAAAACTATTGAAATTGACTGATTCATTGATTGATTTTTTTCTCCAATTTTCAGTTGTTTTTAAAGGAGTCTCAATAACATATGTACACGCTCAAAGATAGTTACATTCTCACGTATCCCGAGTAAAAACTTCCTGCGATTGTTTCACCGCTGTCATTTAACTGTTTATCTGAGCAAACTTCTCGGTCCTCGTGTGGAACTGGTACAGACGGCAGGGGGTAGCGTGTCATACCTGTCCAAAAGACATGGCCCCGATCAGCTTGGAAACGTTGTTCTGCTGCAGCTCCTTGTAGGCGCCTTCCTCGTGGTGGAAGAGGAACCTCTGGATGTATGGGATCAGTCTGCGGACCAGGATCTGCATGGGCGGGCAGGGCCTGTAGTTCTCCGTCTGGGCCTCAGTGGTGATGCACTGGGAGAGCTTCTTCACCCCACAGATCTCCAAAAAGCTACACAGGTCGTCCTTGCTGAACTCCTCCCGACTGTCCGCCTGCTTGTCTACAGACACAGTGGTGGTAGTCAAGTCTAGAAAACAGCTACCCAGACCACCTATTCTTTCATGCCTGGTGTCTATAGATTCTAGGTATTAAAAAAGGCCTGACATCAGGAAATGAGCCGTCCCATTCTTCGGAGGCAAGCGTTCTACGCGATATATGATAAAATATATAAAGTACAATGCAGTTAATGCGCTGAGATTATTATCCCAACCAAAATGCCTTTCTATTAACAAGATCCTAGCACTTCATAAAACTTACGATCATGGTTGACACATTTTCCACACAAAGAAAGAAGGTACAAATCCCCCTGCACTAGTCTGTACCTGGGGAGAGTTTGAGCAGGTACACTTCACTGTAGGATCTGAACACTTTCTCCAGGGTCCTGTTGTCAGGAATCAGAGGACACTGGCCTAAAGTGACCCAGCAGTTATTCTTAGTGGGGAACACCTTCTTGTCGGACAGCATTTCTGATTGTGGTAGGGGGGGGAAAAAGAAATTGACCAGTGTTAACAGTATTCAGTTAAATGACAAATATATTCTGAAATCTAAATCTAAATATATTCCGGGGTTGGGGGAGGGATGACAAGAGATTGCTGAGCACACAAGAGATTACAGAGCACACTAAACTCAACAAATATATCCTCAAAGTGAAAGTCTTTAATTCCAACTTCATTTGAAATGAAAGTTTATTTAACACGAATTTAAGATTTTTCCACGGAGATACTCACTTTTGAGAGACATGCAGTAATTGGGTTCCAACTGAGTATCGTAATCCTGCTCTCCAGACAGCGGTATTTTGCATATATCAGCTATTTAAAAAAAGAAGAAGAAAGGAAGGCATATATTGACAAGGACCTAGAAATGAACTCGTAGTACAACAGAAATGGCTGGAAACTGCCTTGGGCCTCCGTTGAAATAAACAGGGGGATGAAAAAGAACAAAACCGGTAACGGGTCAGAGGAGAGAGCCCACCTAGCTTGGCGAAAATGACCAAGACGTCTTGCAGTAGCTGCCCGGTGGGAGGTGCCGAGCCGCAGATGAGCTCCAGTAGGTCCACGTATTGCCTCATGGAGGGGCAAGGCTCCACATTCAAAAGCTGTGGGAAGGATAGAGCCGTTCAGAAGTTCATTAGCTTTAATCCCCGGGAACACCAGGTGGAGTACCGTTGGCACGACCCAACGCTAAAAAACAGAAAAACCCAAGCCAGGAATTAAACGGTACCTGGAGGAAGAAGTCCATCATGTCTTTAAGCCTCCCGTAGACCAGGGCCAGAAAACGGGGCTCCTGTAACAAGCTGTCCCTCTTGCGCACAAGCTCCTTGTATCGCAGGAACATCCTCGTCGGGTCCTTCCAGCACACACCCTTCAGTGGGTAGAACTTTCCTGAAGACCAGTCACCATCCCTGCAATCAGACAGCAAACATCTGGTCTCTAGGACATCTATAAAAACTGGAGCAATAGCCTAATACTGTAGCAATACTTGAATGTGATGAAGGTGGTCATTTTGAAGCCATTCAGTTTGTTTTACGAGGTCTCAGTTATTTGAGTCTGAAGTCTTTGAAATGGCGGTGTCCAGCTGCGACGCGGCCTACCTCTCGTACTCAATGAAGACAGCTGGCTTCTGCTCGAACAGGCTCTTCAGCTGAGTCCCGCTGCAGTTCTCATGCAGATAGCTGTAGACGTTGTGCATGTGCTCGGCTGTGGTGCAGAAGTCCGCCCCCTCCGCCTCCCACTCGGGGCAGCTGTCCTGGGCCTTTGTGCACCATGTCGTCAAATGCCAAATGACGTCCTTCACGGAGACCGAGTGCTTCATCCCTACGCAGTATCAAAGACGGGCGCAACATCCGCAGTGACATTAACAACTGAACTGTAACTTTGGACCCCTCAAATTCACTTTTACAATGGCTTTCTTGAATGGCAAACGATCAATAAATTCTCATTTCCTTCCAAGGATGAGTTCAATCATGGCCCATTCACACAGTAACCATAGTAACCAGTATTTGACCATTCCTCACCTATGGCAGTGGAGAAGTCACTGGGGCCCAGTTTGACATAGCTGACATGAATGCCCAACAGACTGTAGAGTTCAGCGGAATACAGATACACGGCGCTTGGACACAGGTACTCTGTGGAATGCTTGTCGGTATCCCCAGGTTTCATTCTGAAAGCAGGCACCCAGTAGAGCGTGGTGAGGAAGTTGGAGAAGGAAGATCTGGTCTCCCAGTGTGGCCGACCCTGGCTGTCCAGCACCTGGCATCTTAGGTACTGAGAATACTTGTCTCTGCAGGGAGAAAAAATATTTTTATAGATAGATATTTCTTCCACACACTGCTAATTATCATCCAGCTTAGCATAGCCAATTGTCAAGGTTCGCTGTCAGTAACCCTGGCAACAATCGGAGGTGAATTTGGATGTGCGGGCTGGGCTCCTCCGACCCACGCTGCCTTTACGGGAGGCACGTCAGTCACCGACAACGACAGTCAACAATAACCCCAGTCAACTCGAGCCCCGCCTGCTGCTGTCAGGGGCCAAAATACAGATTCAAATTCTCAGTTGTGAATCACCGGATCTGGCCCTCACTGTATTCTTGATCTGTATGTAATACAGATTCAAATCCGCAGTTGTGAATCACTGGGCCAGCCCCTCGCTGTATTCTTCATCTCTGTGTAATACATATTCAAATATGCAGTTATGAATCACTGGATCCGGCCCATGCTGTATTCTTGATCTGTATGTAATACAGATTCAAATCCGCAGTTGTGAATCACTGGGCCAGCCCCTCGCTGTATTCTTCATCTCTGTGTAATACATATTCAA
>JAOVYW010000074.1:4547241-4566087 GCA_025775045.1 Hiodon tergisus | reverse complement strand
TGCCTCTCCGCTCCAGGGTCCTGGGTTCCTGGGTTCCTGGGGTCCTGGTTCCTGGGTTCCTGGGTCCTGGGTCCTGGATCCTGGGTTCCTGGGATCCAGGGTTCTGGATCCTGGGTTCCTGGGTCCTGGGTCCTGGGTTCCTGGGTTCTGGGTCCTGGTTCCTGGGTTCCTGGGTCCTGGATCCAGGCTCCTGGGTTCCTGGGTCCTGGATCCTGGGTTCCTGGGTTCCTGGATCCAGGGTTCTGGGTTCTGGGTCCTGGATCCTGCGTTCCTGGGTCCTGGGTTCCTGGGTCCTGGATCCTGGATCCTGGATCCTGGGTTCCTGGATCCAGGGTCCTGGGTCCTGGATCCAGGGTCCTGGGTTCCTGGGTCCTGGGTCCTGGGTTCCTGGGTCCTGGGTTCCTGGGTGCGCGATCCTGAATTGGATAAGAAGTTTCAGATAATAATGAATTCAGGGGTTACTTAGCAAAACGTCTTTGCGGTGCAATGGGGAGTGCTTGTTTTTTCCCCTTCTTTTCAGATATTCTGGTGATACTTCATGACCGTGCTTCCCTTCCCCCCTTCCCTCCTCTTTCCCAACAGGGCGAGATTTCTGACAAGCTACGATTCACCACCTTCTATTTTTATTTTGGACTGACCCTGGCAGAGCTGATCCTGACCTGCTTCAATGAGAGCCCTCCGCTCTTCTCCTCCGTGGTTACTGACCCTGTAAGTCTCACCCACTTCAATGGGTGTGCGTTAACTACGAGAACACTAAAGGAAATAATTGACGTCCTGCTCAAATGTAACCCCTTAAAAACATTATTTTCAATCATAAGAATCCTGTTGTCATTTTTAGTTTAGGTCACGGTTCGACCATCTACCCTTGCTCTGAATCCAGCTCGCACAGACGCGGGCTGTCTCTAGTTTTAACACTCAGTTTTTTATGATCATTTCAGTTTCCTCTTTTCCTTCCCTGGCTTTCCATTCCTCTTTCCATTTGTGTTTCCCTTTTCTCTCGGCCAGAATCCGTGTCCGGAATCTACGGCTGGCTTCCTCTCAACTATGACTTTCTGGTGGTTCACGAGGTGAGTTCAGTTAAACTGCATCGGGGTGAACTGTAAGAGTCAAATGCTATCGAACTCCTGGATATCTGACAGCATATTAATCAATAAAGGGCATGACAATGAATAGTAATCCACCTGTCATCACAAAAATTCCTTGCACCATTTCTTGTCAGTTTTTTAATGTGATCACAAACCAAAAAATATATATTGCAAGAACTGCTAATTGGTTAGGGTAACATTGATTCAGGGTATCCCCGGGTCCTTTAGAAAAGTCTTTGAATGTCTTAAATGAGATTTGGGAAAGAGTCTGCTGACTATGACAAGTAGTTTTCTTTAACCGTGCCACAACGTAACTATGTTATCTGAACATTGTGGCCTAATTATCGTTGGTTACTATAGTAACTGGTTCAGAAACCAACTGCATATCCGTTTTTTTCTTTTCTTTTCTTTTCTTTTCTTTTCGATATTGGTCTTAAACTTGCTTTAAATTGGCTTTAAAAAAGTCTTTCAAAGTCTTACGTTTCACTTCCTTAAACCTGCAGATACCCTGTTATTGTGAAAACTACCTCATTGTCCACCCCCTAAACTCTTATTTTTGATAGTATGGCTATCAAGGGCTACAAAACTCCCCTGGAGAACAAGGACCTGTGGTCCCTCAACAAGCAGGACAGTTCAGAGGTCATCGTTCCCAAGCTGCTCAAGGAATGGGAGTTGGAAAAAGCAAAGGTTCAAAGGTATGGGGTTTGATAATAGGTTTCCTCATTGTGAGGAAAACCGTCTTATGTATTACTGAATTAGTGGTAGACGCCATCTCTTTAAATGGAAAATGGGGGATATATCGTCTCCCCCACAGACAAACAAACATATACCTTGAAGTAATATTGCAAAAATGTAAAAAGGACATGTTGATCTGGAACTATCCTGTAATTCATGTAATGCATTTTTTTCGTATTAGCCTATTCCCATAAAAAAAACCAAAATACATTTTTGGCAGTCATGAAGCTTTAAAATAACACTAGTTGTTGTATTGTCTACGGATTAGAGAACGCCTAAGTAGGCACAAATTGTATTTTGCAAGGAACAGTCCCATTGACTTGGACAAAGTACTGGTACAACAAACAGAAGTTAAAAACATGTTTTGTTGGATAACTTGCCAATTTACAATTTTTTACAATTTACAATTTATACTTAAAAAAAAAAAAAGCTGTGCTAATACTTTTCAGACATGTTGTTACTATATTTTAGTTTGAGAGGCACCTGTAGTTCTGGCTTATATTGGCACTGCTTTCCTCTCCACCTATTATATTCCTTGTCTCTGCTCTTCAGAGTTGCAGAGTAAAGGATGGGTGTGGACCATTGTGGAAATAACTGAGAGGGCAGGGCCCAGACGGTGAGCCCTTTGTCTCTGAAAGGGCTGAGCTGAGTTCAGTGTGATTCTTGGCAGTAAGCTCACTTCAGCGCAGCGTTCCGCAAAAATGCACTGTTTTTGTAACGAGCGTGCACTACCGAGCACTCTCTCTGTGAAGTTTTTTTTTTGTTAAATAATGGGGAAACTGTGTAGAAGTATCCCCAGCACATGGACCTCCTGAATAGTTTGGATTGTACCTCTACCTTGCATTGTGTGCCTACATTACGAGTGTTTAATCTAATAGATAACGTGGTCGAAATATACAATACATGGCCAAAAGTATGTGGGCGCCCCTTCGTATTAGCAGATTCTTCTATTTCAGCCATGCCCGTACTGAAGAGGTCAGTGGCCTTCAACGCGACACGTCATAGGACGCCATCTTTCCGAGTCAGTTTGTCAAATTTTAGCCCTGCTAGAGCCGTCCGGGTCAACTGTGTTGTTATTGTGTTGTAAGTGGAAACGTCTAGGAGAACCGACAGTTCAGCAAGTGGTAGGCCACAGAAGGGGACAGCTTAAACAGTGCTAAAAAACGTCTCCTTTCCAAAATCGAGCGGAAAGGGAGAACCAACTCCATACTAATGGCCATGGTTCTGGAATGAGGTGTTCAAGAGAATGTGTCAACAGGATATGGTCATATAGGGTATGTGATGCAACCTTAACAATGTTCCTTTCTTTGGAATTTTTTTCAATGAGTGCGTGTCTCCTCAACCAGACTTGTTAGGGTATACCTCAGCAACAGTGGCTTGAACCGGTAGAACAGGAACTCGAAAAAAAGGTTTGAATTAAGCTCTGGTTATTATTTAGTGGGGTAATATCGGAGTTCAGGTTTCCTACACAGTGTTAAATTCCTATTATTTTTGGCTTGCTTGTTCCATGGTGGCCGCAGCACAGACCCCCAGGCCTCCTATTCCAAGTCCCGGTCCGCCGGGGAGGCTAACCACACCAAGAGGACCCCCGAGGAGACGGAAGTGCTTCTCTCCGGAGAGGGCAAGCCCCGGCCGCCCTCCTTCCTCCGCTCACTGCTCCGGGCCTTTGGGCCCTACTTCCTCATTGGCTCCGCCTTCAAGCTGCTGCAGGACATCATTACCTTTGTCAATCCCGTGCTGCTCAGGTGGGTGCCGGGCCGGGGGACCCCTGCCGAGGCAGTGTGCTGGGAACAGCTAACCCCGTTTTCCAGGGGTTACCCTAATAACCCTAATCCAGCAACTACCCCCGAAATAGTGTAGAAAAGCAGTAAAACAGCCTACTCGACCAGATCATTCAGTTTGGTTTCATTGTTTGTGGTGCCCTTTCAAAAAAAATAGAAAATTTTGATAAAACATTGATTTAAAAATTTGACAGTATTAGGAGGGATAAAACAGTGAGAAAACTAATTTCTCTCTGGAAACTGTAATAGCACAGTGGCCGATTACATACAGTCACATTAAAATGTGTTTTTAAACAGACTTATAACACTGTGGTTATTTTTTTGCCCTGGGACTCTGGTTTGGTCCAATTCTAGGTGGTAGGCCGCAAACGTGCTGACATAGTTCCCCTGAGCGTAACTTATCCTGTTAAAACCGGTTAGTGAAGGTGGAAAAAAGCCTTCCAAGAATAAGCCTTTTTTTTGGAATAATGATTCCAAAAAAAAAAAAAATGGGGCAAATATTTTTTTTAAATCCAGGATCCGTAATGAACGCACATGCTCGGTCAGCTAGCGTCTGTTTCTGCCCGCTCTTCTGGAGGTGTTTGCTGGTATGTGTGATATGTGAAATGCAGTGACAAACTGTTTTCTTGATGCCGGCCATCAGCAGAACTGAGATTTATTATCAGCAGGCCTTGTTTCAGGGTAGTTGCTGGAAAACGCTGGTATATAAGCCAGCGTTCATATTGTGTTGTGTTTAATTTAATCCAAACTGTGTTTGAAATGCATGAGATTCCTCTGTTGGGCATTTTTGAAATTAACAATAAGGATCTGGGGAAGTTTTTTGTTTCATTGACATGTTGCTCTCTGTGGATAGCAACAGTTATTTGCAATGCAAATGCATAGGGCAAACTTAACAATATCTGTTTGTATGGAATTTGGACCAAAAGTCTCATCATTTGAATGCAACGTGTATACTTAAATATGTGCATGTCTGCTCTGTGGCTGCTTGGATTTCCATACAGTATCTTACCTATCTTACCTCTCACCGTTGGTTATAGAGCTCATATTATGTACCCAGTTGTTGTTGTTTTGTTTTTTTTAAATAAATGACAGATGGACAGCCACGATGCAGCCACACAGAAGTCATGAACTCAGTAACCTTGTTTTGTATTGCAGGATGTTGATATCCTTCACCAAGCAGAAGGACATACCCATGTGGTGGGGCTATGCCCTGGCCTTCCTGATGTTCGCCTGCGCCTTGCTGCAAACGCTAATTCTGCACCAGCACTTTCAGTACTGCTTTGTCACGGGGATGAGGCTCCGCACTTCCATCATCGGGGCAATCTACAGGAAGGTAGGCGGAGAACGAAGGAGCCAGGCCAAGAGGGACACAAATTTTCGAAAAGCAATACTTGCTTGGGCCATCAAGACAATGTGATAGTCTAGGCCCTTCTATGTGCGGTACAAAGTGCAATTCATTACTGAGGGAAACACAGATACAAAAGTTTATCCATTGCCCCCAACCACTCCAGTCGCTGGTCATCACCAACGCGGCCAAGCGCACCTCCACCGTGGGGGAGATTGTCAACCTGATGTCGGTGGACGCTCAGCGCTTCATGGACCTCACCACCTTCCTGAACATGCTGTGGTCGGCCCCCCTGCAGATTATCCTGGCTCTCTACTTCCTCTGGCAGGTGCGTTTTGCCCTAAGCTCCCTCCACGGCAGCTGCTCGCCCCGGCCCACTTCCCCAGGCGTTCTCTAATTAGCGGCGCCATCAAAGGTGACTCATGTTAGCTTAGCGCTGTCTTCAAAGGCCCGAGATGTGTGGAACACGCTCTACTTGTAACAATATTCAGCTTTTATTGACGTTATAAAAGTTAGAACTCCGAGCACTCAGAGTCTGGTCCCCGTTTGGAGTGTTTTTATGTTATTTGCCTGTGATATATATTGTAATTTAATGTCAATGTTGCTGACGGAATATTGTTGTCCCTTGCCCGCTCTCCTGTTCTGTTGGCTAGAATCTGGGTCCCTCGGTGCTGGCTGGGGTGGCTGTGATGGTGCTGCTGATCCCACTCAATGCGGTGATTGCGATGAAGACCAGGGCTTTTCAGGTCTTTAACTCAAAGTGTAGTTGTTTGCCAAAGGTTTTCTTTGCATGAAGGAATGCGCGTCTTACAGTGAAATTACAGACGCTGCATTGTAATGTGAAAGAGTGGAAAAGTGTATGAGTTTAAAAGCGCTTGACCGGGGTGGGGAAAGCATGACATTCCGCTTTGTTTCGAACCCTCCAGGTGGAGCAGATGCAGTACAAAGACTCCCGCATCAAGCTGATGAACGAGATCCTAAATGGCATTAAGGTGCTGAAGCTGTACGCCTGGGAGAAGTCCTTCAAGCAGAAGGTTCTGGATATCCGTCAGAGCGAGCTCAACGTGCTGCGCAAGATGGCCTACCTCGGTGCAGTGTCCACTGTGGCCTGGACCAGCGCTCCGTTCATAGTACGGTCCATTGTCGTCCGCTCTGCCCTAGCCTCTTACAGGGCCAGATGCAAGGCTTTGTCAGTCTGAAAAGGGCTGCATGGTAGCTGGGTTCAGTTCTACGCGCACAACAGTACAGCTGCTTTTCATTTTTCAACCCCAAGTTACCTGTCGCTTGAGGCTATGTGACGAGTTATCTTAGCATCTTGAATGAAGACACGTCTTGAGCCTGTGTCTGCAATGAAGGGAGGGCCCTGTCAAAAAGATCTCTGTGTTCAGTCCACCTGAAGAAATATATTCTTAGCTTTATGCGAATGTTCAGTATTCAGTTATTCGTCTGGCCCAAATCAGTCTCTTAGGTATAATGATGAAGATGATTACAGCCCTGTGCAGTCACAGAACATCCAAATCACTGACTTCAAAGTAGAACGTCATTGGTTGTTAGGTTATTGCATTTAGAATTGTTTCTTTGGATAAAATGCACCAGAAGCGTAATTTATAGATTATTCACGATTATGGTTTTGGTAAAACCTTTAGAAAACATTTGTTATTTCAGTAAGTGAAACATCCTCTTATGGGTCATTTTCCACCACTCATACATACATACATACATACATACACACACATACATACACACTTACATACAGATATACAATCCAATAGGCTACGTTTTATTCACAAAAAACTAATTCACATTAATTGATTAAGAAAGTAGTCCCAATAATGGAAGTGGTATTTTATCAGTATCATAAATCACCGTGTTGTAAGGGGCACAAATAAAAAAGCAAAAATGCAGATCAATAATCACATGAAATATTGAAACATTAACTTGTAATAATGATATATATATAACAGTCTTACTTGTTAAGAAAATGAATTCGCCGATTACCTGCATTGTAGTTATTTTCGCTCTTTGGCTTTTGTAATGATGCATCCAAATTATTATTAAATTCCATTTTAGTTTACTTATGTGATTAGAAAAAATCACATTTACAGGAATTCAAAAGCCCCACCCCATGACAATGAAGACGAAACATTAAGTGTTTTAATTTTGGGATCGACTGCTTTCACCACAGTGACTAGACAGCTTCTAATCAGTGTTCATTTTCTAAGCTCCTGTCGTCGTGGCCATAAGAATCTGTTGGTCTTTGCTGTGATTTCAGGTGGCCTTGACGACGTTTGGGGTGTACGTGATGGTGAATGAGAAGAACGTCTTGGATGCCGAGAAGGCCTTTGTGTCAATATCTTTGTTCAACATCCTGAGGTTCCCCCTTAACATGCTGCCCCAGGTCATCAGCAGCATAGCACAAGTGAGCCCTCTTCGCTGCTCTGTTACCCCGTCAACACTTCTGCTTTCCTGTCCCTAAATGTAAATATCACATTTCACATTTCAAGTCTCCAAAGAAACGGGGGGGAAAAAAGATGTTTCTTAAAGGCCCCTTGACGGTTGCAACTACTCCGTTCAAGTTATTTGTAACCCGTTTCTTTTTACCTCTTGAGCAATAGCGAGCGAATGGAATGTGGATCAAAAGAGAGATTTTCTCAACTCGCGTTAATGCTTTCTGCCATGCCTGGACAGGCCAGCGTCTCGCTGAACCGCATCCAGCAGTTCCTGAGTCACGATGAGCTGGACCCGAACGTCGTGGATAGAAAAAGCACATCCTCGGGTGGGACTGTTTTCATTCCCCTCCTCGGTCAGGCAGAACCAGTTTAGACTGTGTTTCCAGTAACTCACCATGACGGATCAGTTTATCCTGCATTTTTTTTATACTAAATTCCAGAACATGCAATAATTGTAGTTTTTCTCTACCATTAGAAGATTTTTGACCCTGTTAGTGTTTTATATGGTATTTGGACTAAGGTAGACTAACACTGGGAAACTGTCATGCCTGTAGGAACTGAGCTAACAAAAGTCAGTCTTTGGGGCTTTCTAGCTAAATAATCTTTCACCTGTTTAAAATAGCCTGTACTACAAGTCATGTGTCCCGTCCCAATTTGCAATCGATAGTCATTATTGTACTTTGGAATCGCCGATAATGTATTTCGGCTCCACACTCTGGGAGGCTGAGGAAGTACAACTAGTCTCCCCCATCGCTTTTCCACTCACGAGAGGTTCAGCGGCAATTAAGAGTATAGTGATGTCCCTCCTAGCGGCACTGCAAGCCTGCAGGTGCCCTGGAAGCTGACAAGCCCCTATGTTCCTGTTTTAAGGGCAGAGTTTCTAACTCAGAATACATCCGTTTTCAGAGTTTGCTGTGACTGTCGTAAATGGGGAATTTTCTTGGGCAAAAAAAGGTCCAGCAACCCTTCACAAGTGAGTACCTTTTTGCTTCTGTCTGAAGCATTGTAAACAGTGCTACAAAAGTCCTTCTCGATATATCATATTTGACCTTCCTTATTAGTGTGTGTTGTGTGCCTGTTGCCCAAAACTGTGCTGTTCCCTTTGAAAATCATTAAACACATAAAAGAGTAAAATGTGAATCTCTTTCTTGCCCAGCATCAATCTGATGGTGCCACAGGGCACCCTTCTGGCGGTGGTGGGCCACGTGGGCTGTGGGAAGTCCTCCTTGGTGTCTGCCCTCCTGGGTGAGATGGAGAAACTGGAGGGGGAGATCTTCATACGGGTGAGTTGCCTTCAAACCAACCCTGCGTATTGGCATCTGTCAGCCACCCCCCACCCGCGCTTTCCCACTTCCTGACACTGAGCGCTCGATGCCTGCGATGAAACGTGTCTCGTTCCCCGCCTCGCCAGGGCTCGGTTGCCTACGTTCCCCAGCAGGCCTGGATCCAGAATGCAACTTTGAGGGACAATATCCTGTTTGGCAACCCCTACAACGAGCAGAAGTACACCGCCGTCCTGGACGCGTGCGCCCTTACGCCCGACCTGGAAGTGCTTCCAGGAGGTGACCTGACCGAGATCGGAGAGAAAGTAGGGGAACCGTCATACCGTCATGTTGACCGAGCGAGGTCGGAAGCGACCGAGCAGTGTGCGGTATCTTGGGACTGTCCCGCACATAAGGCCACATGGTTTCTCAGAGAGCTTCACACTGCCTTCTATCACAGGGTATCAACCTTTCCGGGGGTCAAAGGCAGCGCGTCAGTCTGGCCCGGGCTCTGTACAGTGAGGCAGATGTGTACCTGTTGGATGACCCCCTGTCCGCTGTGGACGCACACGTGGCCAAGCACATCTTCGACAAGGTCATTGGACCAGAAGGGGCTCTCAATGGAAAAGTAATTCCCCCCACCTCTCAATATTATTTGCTAGCTAACACTGCTCTAATCTTGAAATTAAAAACGATACATGGTTTAGTTTTCCAACCTGGCATTGCAATATTGGATTATATTTACAACGTTTGGAATTTGGGTGAATTCTGTATTGTAAAAATGGTGGTAACGTCCCAAATCTCAATGACAAATATTGTGAGCAATGCAGTATGAATTCTCTAGTTTTCTAGTTAAATTTTGCATACGTTTTGCTGGCATGTGAGATCGCTTGTTTGATGGCAGTATATTACAGCGCATAGGGTATTTCTTTTGCTTTACCTTGTAGACCTTCTATGCATGGCCTTATACTCTGCTGAAAAATGAAATTAATAATAATAATAATAAATTAAAATCAGAGCCACCAAAGCCCATGTTCCTGAGCTTACAAATCTAGCATATTGGCTAGGAAGAGAAAGGGATCAATTAAAGACTATTTTATTTTATAGCTCTGTGAATGAATTACTGGTTACAGAGACTTGCTTCATCCTAGTTTGCTTCTGCTGTTCTTGTATGTACTTCATTTGGTGGCAGTTGTGTTTCTGACATTTCTGTATTGTCTGTAAGTAATATGCAGAAAAGACCAAAACAGACTCCAAACCTTAGTTCTGCTGTGAATGTTCCCTGCAGGCACGGATCCTAGTGACACATGGCATTAGCTTCCTACCGCAGGTACATAATATCCTGGTAGTTGTGGAGGGCAGGGTGTCAGAGATGGGCTCTTACCAGGATCTCTTAAAGCAAAACGGAGCCTTTGCAGAGTTCCTCAGGAACTATTCCATGGAAGACATCATCGAGGAGGATGAAGCCACAGGTATGCCAATGTCGGTTCTGCGTGCGTGTCCTTTTACACGACCCCGTGTTCAATTCTGGTGTCTCTCTGTGTGTAACTGCACAACAACAACAAAAAATAAGTGATTTCTCTGTTTGTTGCCAACGTATTCACATAATGCTACTCGTAATGGCAGAATTCCACAATGCACTGCTGGGTGTCAAAGTGCGCATTCCTCATTATCTGCTAAAAAGTGATTTGATCTAACTCAGTGGCAATAATGGATGAGGAAGAAGAGCCTTTCCCTGAAGACGCCCTGAGCAATCACACTGACATTGTGGACAATGAGCCTGTAGTCAACGAGGCAAGGAGACAGTTTATAAGGTACAAAAGGATTTTTAAAGCACTTCTACAATCTCATGTTGAAAATAAGCATTTCAGTCATTGTTAAACTTAATTAATATACAGTAATATATCAGGTTGTGGTGAGTCATTGTGTTTTATATTAAACTCAAGGTATTCTCTGTTGAATGGGTAGCTGTAATAGAGGAGTCAGCCGCCTCCATTCAGCCAATGCTGTTATATTCCCCCTGTACTCTCTCCTGACCGTCCGCAGGCAGATCAGCGCCATCTCCGCGGATGTGGAGAACCCCAAGAAGATGTCGGTCCGGAAACGGCGCTGCAGCGAGAGGAAGCACGCGGACCCGCCGTCGGAGAAGAAGAAACTGGGAGAAAAGCTGATCCAGGCAGAGACCGCGGAGACGGGCAGAGTGAGTTAGAGTCCTGCCACCCGCAGGGGCCAGGCTTCCTGTCAGAAGACAATGGGGCGGGCTCGTTGCTGGAAACTTGGAACAAGAGAAGTTGTCAAGAGTTGCCTGATCGCTGTGTTTGACCCATTTTCACGTTTTTTAGAAACTTTTATGCACCAAGAATGCACACCAGTGTTTAAAGTAAATTCACAATTGCTGAGTAGTACTTAAGTGCCACAATTATATTCTAGTGCACAAAATGCAGACTATCTTTCTTAAATAGAGGCAGAGGTTTCCTTGTCTTTAGAACTAATGCTATCTGCCTGTGGGGCGTTTGGAGAGAAAGGAACAGGAAAAGGGGACCTAAGGGGAATGAAATAACTCTCTTGTCTGAGCAAGTTAAACGCTGTGTCTCTGTGTCTTACACTGATGCATCCATGACAACCGTAGCATCAGCAAGTCTGGTGATCTCTTTCCCGTGTGCAGGTGAAGTTCAAGGTGTTCTGGGAGTACGCGAAAGCCGTAGGTCCCCTGCTATCCCTCTTCATCTGTTTCCTGTACGGCTGCCAAAATGCAGCGGCCATCGGAGCCAACATATGGCTCAGCCAGTGGACCAACGACGCTCTTAACAACCAGACCGCGCAGAACAGAGACATGAGGCTGGGGGTGTACGCTGCTCTGGGCCTCTCTCAGGGTAAGCGCCTTTTTATTCAGCCGGGCGCTCAGTAAACACAGATAAATGTAAGGGAGCTCCTGTGGGATAAGGCCATCGTCTGGACTTCGGGAATGTGCTGCTTTTGTGCATAGATTTTTACCTTTTTATTTTTCTAGGTGAAAATATTCATTGAAACTGTTGTGAGTTATTTGTTGATTTTTGAATGCGCATTTAAGTGGTCAAATCCAGTAAAATGTCTAATTCATGTAAATTCCCCAGAGCTGTGAGCAGTCCAGACACTGGTTGACAATGTCCTGCGCCCTGGGTTGTGTGTTTCCTCCTCCCTCTTCTGGTCTTCCCTAACACAGGCATCCTGGTCATGGTTTCCTCCTTCACTTTGACCATGGGCAGCATCAGCGCGGCGCGAAAACTGCACTCTGCCCTGCTAGAGAACAAATTTCACACCCCCCAGTCGTTCTTTGACACCACCCCCTTAGGGCGCGTTATCAACCGCTTCTCCAAGGACATTTACGTGATCGACGAAGTGCTCCCTTCCACGGTCCTCATGTTCTTGGGCACGCTCTTTGCCTCCGTGTCGACCATAATCGTTATAGTTTCCAGCACGCCGATATTCGCTGTGGTCATAGCCCCCCTGGCCCTGGTGTACGTCTTTGTCCAGGTATTATTTATGTTCATTTCCTGTGGCATGTTGAACGGTGTGCACCCCCCCCCCCCCCCCACCCTTTCCAACGCACGCGTTTATAAGTGTCGCAGGTTGAAGCGGGAAGCCGACCTTCGCGACCTGTTCTTTTTGGTTTGTTTTCTTGGTGGGGGGGGGGGGGGGCTTTTCCTGGCTTTCATCTGCCTGTTTCTATTTTATTGTCTCCTTTTTTCCTCCCTAACTGTGGATTTTGTTTGTTTTCCAGCTCATTCAGCAGCCCTGCCTACTTCCTGCTTTCTCTACACTTCGTTATTTAATATATAGAACGCACACATACAGACAGGTCTTTAATCTGGGCTGGCCCAGACCAGGTTGCGAGACCAGGAGCTTGCATATCCATATCCAGATTCGTCGCACATCACTAAGCACTACCATTAAAAAATGCCAAATTTTACAAATGAAGAAAAACTATATTTAAAGATATCTAATATATTAGAATATTGTAATATTAGGCGGGGCACAGGAATGGAGCGGAGCGATGTTGGGTTGGAGGAGAAATCGAAAGAAAATGAGCCTTTACACCTGAAGCCATGCGTCTCTTTATGCGAATTTAATAGTATGTGGACACGCTGACCCCTGTTGGTGAGCTGTCGGTAGGGGCACAGCTAACTTGAGTTGCCTATGACCTGATTTGTTAGCTTACTGCAAATTGCTTTTACATAAGAAATTAACGGAAAGTAGCAGCGAGCTATCGACCTGAACAAGAGGTAGTAATAATAATATAATAATAGTGGTGGATTCTGACTACTTTTATAAAGGAATATATTTGAGAGAATTGAACTCGTTCTCTTTTGTGCTGATGTGATCGTAAAAGGAGCTTCAGTCCCTGCCCAGGAGTCCCTGCCATTTCAGCTTTCTTTACAGACCAGAGAAAAAGATGAAGAGGATGAGATGCTGTCTGATTATTCAACTAATCAACTTCTATATTACACAGAAGCCTTTTATGCCCCAAAACCCGTGGACAGCAGTGCGCGGATAGCCACGGAACTTATGTATTTCCATACCCCTAAAACCATTGCCGGGGCCTTTCCTGTCTATACGCGCATGCGAGCTGTGCCAGACGCACGGATCAAGCCAGCGACCTCAAGCGGCGGGACGGCCTGCGAAGTCCAAACAATTAACGGGCCCGTTTCTGTGTTGTCGTTGTGCCACCACACAGGTGTGCTGCTTCTGGGCATCTGTTTACTCTGCCGGGCCTACAGCATGCTGAGGGCAGCCGGGGCCATCCACCACAACATGCTCCACGCCATCCTGAGGGCCCCACAGGCCTTTTTCGAAGCCACTCCCTCTGGGAGGATCTTGAACCGCTTCAGCAAAGACGTGGACACGATAGACTCTCACATTCCTGAGAATATTGATATTTGGATGCGCACTTTCTGGTACACAGTAAATGTGCTGCTCATATGCTCTGCCCTCACCCCTATCTTCCTCATAGTCATAGTGCCGTTAACGATGTTCTATTGGTGGGTCCAGGTAAATAGGACAAAATTCGGCTAACTCATTGATATAGCATGCCACGTGTCGTATTGTTGTAGTCCATTGCTCTGCTGTCCTAGTGTTGTAGTTAGCGTGTGGGTTGGTCATTTTGCGGTTAGAGGGTCCCGGTATGTGGTGGTGTAAGGTTTTTTTTGTTTGTTTATTGACGACTGTTCTTTACTAATACACCACCTCAACCAAGTGGCAACTGAAACCCAATTAAACTTTCCAGCAATCCAATGGCAAAAATCAGCATCTTGAAGTGAAAGACGAGTGAGTCGTCAGAAAGATGTTCAGTTACAAATGTTTCATAGAAATTCCAGAGGAATGGGTGTATTTTAAAGAACAGTAGCATTGTAGCCCTAGGGGGGTTGTGTTTGTGGGAACGGGGACTGTTGGTGCTCCGCGGTAGCTCATATTTCCACTCATTTTGTTTTGATTTTGGAAATCAGTCCTGTTTGTTCTAGATTGCCTGTATCTCATTCCAGCGAGTCACGTAGCGTTGCTACCCATTCGCCCTGAATAACAAGTAGTTTCCTGTCGAACCTACTAATATCTCCGGATATCTTGTGGCCTGGGGTCACGCGTTGATTTACAGCAGTGCATCAGCCTTCTTTACTTGGCTAACCAGCAATAGGCAGTGCTTTGGCATAGAGTAAAATCATTTGATTGGTTAAAAAAATTTATATTGTCATAATGAAGTTGCCCTCTCAAGCATTTACTGAACAGCCTTTCATCTGCAGAAAAAGAGTTGACTTAGGTCTTAAAGGACGACTGAGAGTGGAGTTTTCTGTTGTGAACAATGATAAGGGGGGATATGGGTAGCTGCCTGATGATTTAGTAGTCATTCTGATACATAGTAATATTTTAATGTATCTGGCTTTTTTATGGATGCTGTTCAGTAACTGTTGAGATCATTGGGGGGGGGGGGGTGATTAAATATTGGGAATAAATCAACCATGTAATTTTTTTCTTTAAACAATGGAACTAAACAAATTAACACAGTTTCTGGCTGGGAAAGGCAATCACAAATTCAGTTTTAGATAAACAGGGTTCCTCAGCCTTAATATCTATTGATGGAACTTAAATAACCATGCTGTTGGGTCGAGTGGGTTCTCTATCAGCGTCTATGAGAACATCATTCTCTCAAATGTAATGCAGATCGCCCTAGGTCCACAGTCTAATTAGAAGAGCTATGAAAAGCTTTACGACTCGCACATTCAAAGAGTTTTAATTAGCATTATAAATGACTTCGCAAACTTGGAGAATTTCTAGACCAGGTTTCTAGACCTTGTGTAACGTTTAGAGGGGGCTGAAAATTTCCGTCTCTTTCCAGAAATGACCATAACAGCTTCAAACTTCTGCAACATCTCAAACCTCAAAACACTGACACCGGACTAAAAAAATAAAATAACATACTAAAAAGAAACTCCCTTCACTCTTTCACCTTAACTTCATCCTGATTGTGTCAAGGCTTATTCTTTGCATGATTGCTTAATGCTATTAACTGTTTTCTGTGTTACGTGTCTGTGTTGTTCAAACGGACTGCATTCTGAATTTGTGATTTTAGTATTAAGATGCTTTGGATTTTAAACAGGGACACAGGGTTTACATTTTTACCCGCTTAATATTAAATTCTAAAGTAGACCTTGTGTTACTGTTTTATATTGTTTACATGTTACATTTTTAAAAATATTCTTAGAGCCAAACCCTGCACTACAACATTATGATAGATATCTCAATATTAAAATGTGATTATAGTTTGTAATTACATTTGATTTAATCATGTAAAATATTCAGTTAGATGATGCGATTCAGAAAACACCTGCAGGCCGGAAAATCATTATTCAGGAAATGTGGAGAGTAAACTACCTGAAAGGTAATAAACAAGGTAATGCAAGATGGTAGTGGAAATTTTAATAAAGAACGTAAAGCCAAACGTTAAGCCAACGGGCGAATTAAACGGGTATCGGCAGGGTGTTTTCTGAATCTCCACTTTTCGTTTTGTTGAAATAACGATGCGCCCTGACTGATTAGTTTTTGCGTTGACATTTTCCACTCGTTTTTTCCCCATAGAGATTTTACGTGGCCACGTCACGGCAGCTAAAGCGACTGGAGTCGGTCAGTAGGTCTCCGATATACTCTCACTTTTCAGAGACTGTCACAGGCACTAGTGTCATCCGTGCATTCAACAGGCACAATGCCTTTGTTCTCATAAGTGACATGAAAGTGGATGAGAACCAAAAGAGCTACTACCCAGGTATTGTGGCCAACAGGTGGGTGTCAGTTGTTTCAGTTGTTTACCCTTTTATGGTCTAGCACTTAGCTTTATTGTTGTGGTTGTAAAAATCACTTCTGTGAAATAGGTTCTGATATATGACTTCAGTGGCTATAAAAGGGCCCGCCTTATTTATTCGCATGCCATTGTTAAATACAGACAAAATACAGCCTGCTTCCTTAGGGGTTTTTTGGCCTTTCCTCCATGGAGAATTGCAGCACTACCATATCTGTTGATTTTCTCCTAGCTGAGTCTACAAGATTGTACAAGAAATGTCCTGGTATATCTTTTGTTTTACAAAAAAGCTTATTTTCAATTCCATCAAAAATATCAGAGCAAAAATAAAGCGTTTTCTTTCTGTTGAGTCTGAATAAATAAATATGATGGGCACGGTACATACATTCTAAAACAGAAGTTCCTCTGGTGGTGATTTGTTATTTTCGTTTTTAAGCAAGCAAAGCAGCCTTATCCCGTTTGAGTAACAGACGTGTCTTCTTGATGCGGGCAGGTGGCTGGGTGTCCGCATTGAGTTCATTGGGAACTGCATTGTGCTATTTGCGGCACTGTTTGCCGTGATTGGCAAGGACAAACTAAGCCCAGGGCTTGTGGGACTCTCCGTCTCGTACGCTTTGCAGGTGGGTGGAGCCCACAATTGGGCGTATTCTATTTGCGTATGCTCTGACCCAATAGATTTGTTTTTTTAAATGTGTTTGTGGAAATTGAATGAGTGAACGTTATTCACATAATCTAACACTTTATACATGTGTATAATGGTGGTCATGGTTATAGGCTTGCAACCGAAAGGTTGCTGGTTCAAGTCCTGCCCCAATTTGTTGTATCCTTGAGCAAGGAACTTAACCTGAATTGCTTTATTAAAATATCCAGTTGTATAAGTGAATGAATGGAGAAATTGTAAGCTGTGTAAATTGTATTAATATAAATAGTAAATTTGGATTTGGATTTGGATCAAATTAAATTTGTTTATTGTATAGGTTACTATGTCCTTGAACTGGCTGGTGAGGATGACATCTGATCTGGAGAGCAACATTGTGGCTGTGGAGAGAGTGAAGGAGTATTCAGAGACCGTGACAGAGGTAGGCCCTGAGATTGGTGGAACATTCTGATTCCTGATACAGAATTGAATTTGTATTATTTGTGCATTTTCAGCACTGTACCTTGCGAAGTTCCTTTTGGGAACATAGTCCCAGTGTTGTGAGTGAATCCACATACACATTATAAGACCACCACCTAGCCTTTTGTAGTTCGACACCGGGACGGGTGCAGAATGCGGGCAAACTCTGAGATATCCATGTGCTCATTGTCGGTCCAACCCCTTTGGTGACCATACAGAGCTGTGAGCTGAGTGTGATACAGCTTCCCTCGTGGATTTGTGTGGTTTTCATGTGTGGACTACGTGTATTACGCAGGCTCCCTGGGAAGTGGAAGACAAGAAACCACCCCCAGAGTGGCCTCCACAAGGACAAGTGGAGTTCAGTGACTACAGCGTGAGGTACCGGGAGGGGTTAGACCTGGTACTGAAGAACCTCACGCTGAGTGTTAAAGGTGGAGAGAAGGCAAGTGCCGTCATGGATCCCAGGACAGCCATAGCAAGGGTCGGCAACCCTCGTCCTGGATTGCCACGGTCCTACGGATTTTCAAGTCCTCTCTGATTGGTGAAACACTGAGTGGCTGGAACGCAGGGTCATTTATCCTGTGGTAATTTAATATAATTGATCCAATTCAGTGATTTAAGGTTTCGAGTGGAACGAAGACCAGAACTGTCTGACACGATTGCCGACCCCTTAGCTGTAGTGTACTAAGTGTTGTGTTCGCTAACTCTTGCAAAACTAAAATATGTTTCTTAAAATTTATTAATTCAGATTTGTTCATACATAAACTCCTCATGAATGTTTACATACATGGACCATGTTTAAATTATATTATATACTAGTTAAGGGAATATTTTGGTTTAACTGAACACCGGTTGTAGTCCGCAGGCTGCGTTTGCCCATTTTATACCGATCTGGGTACATTTTATATCCTGTTGTTATATTGATAGATTCGTTGGGTGACACGTTGGTTCAGCGTTTAGCATTGGGGCCTCACTGCAGCAGGTTCCTGAGTTGGACTGTCTTTGTGACGTTTGCGGGTTAGGTGGATTGGCAACTGCGAAATTGGGGACGGGTTGGTCTCTTGCTCTGCAATAGACTGGCACCTTATTCTTGGTGTCTCCTGCCTCACGTCACGTTTGGTGGGGTAGGCTCCAGTGCACTGCGACCCTGAATTGAATCAACGTCTATGGTACTGAATGATACAGATTAATGAATAAAATTGGAACCGCATTGGCTATGACGAGTGTGCTAACAGCTAACACTAACTAACATTTACTCGTCCAAAAGTAATGACCACCCCCACCATTCACTGCCACATATTGATTGAATGTAAAGTATGCATCATTTCTCTCTGCTAGTTGCACCTTGTACAGTACCTGCTCACCTTATACCACACGGTTGATTGAAAACAGACCCCCCAAAAAAACAAACTGTTAGACTGTGCAGGAAGTAAACTGACAGTGAACACTGCATGCCTCTAGGTCTACTTTAACATCCTCTTTTGTCCTTGCAGATTGGCATTGTGGGAAGGACTGGAGCCGGGAAATCCTCCATGACCCTTTGCCTGTTCCGCTTGTTAGAGGCAGCTGGTGGGGAGATCACCATCGATGGGGTGCAGATTTCACAAATTGGCTTGCATGACCTCAGGTCCAAGCTCACCATCATTCCTCAGGTTTGCTTACCCTTGTATACTTTTATCGTATTCATCAAGGTCTTTGAACTTTGCAATTAAGAGTGTGGACCATTTAAAAAAAAAAAAAAATATAT
>JAOVYW010000074.1:4531627-4541860 GCA_025775045.1 Hiodon tergisus | reverse complement strand
ACCCAAATCAGGGGGGAGGTTACACTTACCTGGGCCTGATCTGAGGTCCTATCAGATCAGTTTTAATTGGACTGAGTGTCACCTTCAGAATGTAAGTCTTCACTGGCGCCATTCATCTCTGCCTTGGGAGCCCCCGCTTCCATTGGCTCAGGCTTTGTGGCTTCGCCGGGTTTTTCCTCGACACTTTTTTTCTTCAGGCTTTTCTCGTCGGTGTCCCTGCGATCTGGGGGTGGGGGGAGGGGACATAGCGGAAGCGGGTGAACCGCGCGGCCTACGGCAGCCTGGAGCCTGAGAGCGTGTACGCTGGCTTTGCTACCAACTCCGCTTTGCCGGATCACTTTGCCGTAGATGTCATGAATTTGGAGGCAGGGGTTTGGATTTAACGGCTTTAGACATTTTCTTGCGGTAAAAGCTTGGAACAGAATTGTCGTTTGTCAGTAAAAAGATAAAGTAATGGCCTTTTTAGAACTTTATTCTGTGATCCTTCAAATCCTTTATTCCGTTGCCCATTAATTTACCATTTTACTAATTAAGTCTTATCAGGCTAGGAAAATGTAATTAACTAGCAAATCATTCCCAATTCATTCTGCATTTTTAGTTTTTTTTTGGATCCAGGGCCAAAAGCCGAGCTTGAGAAACGCGTCTCTGCTCCAACTAGCCGCTTACCTTTGTCCCTGGACCTCTTCTCCCGGTCTGCGCTGCGGCTCCTCTGCCTGTGCGCCTTGTCCCGCCGCTCGGGACTGCGGGACCTCCGCCTGTCCCGGCTGCGGGAGCGGCGCTTCCTCTCAGAGCGATCTCGGCTGCGGCGCCTGTCCCTGTCCCGGCTCCTAACCCACACACACACACACACACCAAAGTCAGCGTACGTGCCGGGAATGTTAACGCGTGTCCAGGCTAAAGATGCCGCGTCGACGTCAAGAGCAATCCATAGCCAAGTCAGGCTGACCGACTGGCCAATCGGAGGGTCAGAAGGCGGCTGGTGCCGTTTATTTTAAAACTTTACCTGCTGCGCTTCCTTTCCCGGTCCTTGCTCCTGGACCTCTTGCGTTCCCTGGACCGGCTCCGCCTGCGCTCCGACGTTCTGCTGGAGTGGCGGCTGTGCGAGTGACTGCGCCGGCTGCGCCTGTCCCGCTCGCGTTCTCTGTCCCGCTCCTTCTCACGCTCGCGCTCCCTCTCACGCTCGCGCTCGCGTTCCCGCTCTCGCTCCTTCTCCCTCTCGCGTTCCTTCTCCCGCTCCTCCTCCTCCTCCTTTCGCCGCTTTTTCTCCCGCTCCTCCCTCTCGCGCTCCCTCTCTTCCCTCTCCTTCCTACCTCGGTCATCTCTGTCTGGGTCTTCTGGTCGCCGGTGCAGTTTCTCCTGGGGACCAGAGGAAGAAGAAGTGGCTGCCTTATTTAAGAGCCACGCCCCCTTTGGTCAGAACAGGTAATGAAAGCATATGTACATCACATTGCATAAATTTATGCTGAAAAATAGTCCCATTTTACCATGACGCATTCCCCCCGGTTACATTGTGCAAAGTAGTGGCTAGAGGCGAATGGAACTACACTGGTATGAAATTAAATATGCTTATGAGATGATATTTTCTATAACATCATTGTGCGCACAGAACAAATTCCCACCCGTAGCCACCACACAACACAGTTTACCCCATTGAAATCACAGCCAAATCTGCATGCTGTTAACATTAGCCAATACACATATACCTAATATACTAATGTGCGACATTATTCCTGACCAATTGTTCATACCATTGACAACGACATTTGTAAAATCCACTTATAACATCATAACCATGCACTAAAATATTTGTTCTACTTTGAGAAATGTGCATGTCACAAAATAATTCCTAGGAAAAATCTTCTACATTATTTATGAAATAACACATGCAAGACATTTTCCATGTCATTGCATGTTCTAGAGAATGATTTTTACTATCCACAGTAAAGTAACCTGGAATTCAAGTACTCTTTGGTGGCGTTTTATGGTAGCTAACAGTTCAATGCACAGATTCAGGAATCAAAAAGACAATGAATTAAAACAGAGCACAACATCTTACTTTCAGTTCTTCCACGGTAGACTTGATTTTGGCATATCCCATGTGCTGTTTGCCCATCAGATGATCATCCACCCTGCTCTGTGCATCGCCCACAATCAGGAAGGCCCCACACACCTCACACACTTCCATCTGCTTCTCCTGAGCAGCAAAGTTTTCAATTGTCTGCAAGTGGTTTAAAGTTAAAAAGAGCTTTTAAAACTTTTAAAAAACGCAAACAGGTGTGACAATAATCTTTCAGAAGTCTGAGGAATGGAGTCATCAAGCAGTTAAAAAGAATCACATGAAAGGGTAGATTTCTCTACATAAAAGGAATAGGACAGTCTCATAAGTTACATGACATCGATGACACAGCAATAGAGATTCACAGATCTCCTACGAAGCAACTCACAGAGGTGGTGGAGCTTAGCAACTCCCTCTCATCCTTGAGCTGCTCAACCAGCTTCATCATGCCCTGGGCCTCCTCCACTTTCCCCTCAGAACCAAGCTCCTCTATCTGCACACAAAAAGAATCCATTAGGCCCCACTCGTTGAGGGCTGACATACGAGTGGCTGAATGAGCACTCATGCTCAGCTCAATGTGAAATACATATTGAGGACTGTTACGATGAATACCATACCTGTAGTACAAGATCCTCGATTTTTTCTGTCAACACTTGAATTTTCTCTTCATTCTTTCCTGATGGACCAGGTGCCTGACAGATGGATTTAAAAAAATATATATTATACATACACACATATATATATATATACACACACATATATATATATACACACACACATATATATATATACATATATATATATATATACACACACACACACACACATATATACATACATACACATATATATATACACACACTACAATAATTACACCAGTCAATTTCTCCTGCACATTCAGAAAAACAATGATCTGTGTTAGTAATTAATTTTATACCGAGTAAATCCAGTTGATGGATGATAGCGCTTCCCTTTTGCTTTGATATAATCTCCAACATCTCTTGCTTTGTCATCCTTGTGTTGGATACTTGGCAATATAAACACTTTAGTTTTACGCACAATTTAGTTTTGGCCAGCCATCCCAAGCGTGCCACAAGATCCCTTTAGCTCACAACGCATTAGCGTGGCTTTAACCTCATCGTATTTTTGCATGTTAATCTTTCTTGTCTCTCTCAACAAGCTACCCACTGCAATTCAGTACTTCTTCCCTACACTGCTGTCATCCAGAACCGCAACGTGCCAGTAGCAGGGGCGAGTGGGCGCTAGGGCCCACATATGCTGGATCTTTATTACGGAGATTAACCGTCTCAACCCATTCATTTATATTATAGAGCCATCGGTCCCAGAAAGTACTCCAGGCAACATATCAAGTAAAATTAAAAGGCCTGAAAAATCACATGGTGAAAAACAACCCTCCACCACGTCTCCCCCAACAAAAAGGACATAAGACCCTGGAGCAGTTCTCATATTTTCACATTCATCAGCGTGAACACATTCCAGCACTGGCTCTGGACAAGAGTAGCGACTGCCAAGACAGAAGCTCACCCCGGAGTTTTGCTGGGCCTGCGACAGGGCAAGTCTGGCATGGCCTCGGCGGATCCGACGCTCCACTTCCGCCAGGAGACTCTGAAGGTAACGCAGGAAGTCCCTTTCATAGCCCTCCTTCATGAAACGGGAGCTTTTCTCATACCTGCAACCACAGCGGCAAACATCAGCATACAACAGCAACGCACGGGTAAATTCATAAACAGAATTTTAAAATAAAAAGAAAGAAGTTGCCACTTACTGCTTTCTCAAATTCTCATCGTGAATTTTTTCACAGGGTCCTAAGTGGAACAGAAAAATGGCAATGCACATATGATTGCAAGTAACCTAAATCATTTTGTGCCGTCATTTAAGTTGGTTAAACATCTAGGACTTAAACAGGCCGTGACCGGCATACCGCCACTTATGTGATATCATTATAAAAGCAAATTAAATAATATCTCAAAGAAAGCATACTGTACACAAGTGGATACTGTACTGTAGCCAAACAGCTCAAACCAAAGTCACTTACCCAAGTCAGAACGAGTGTTTGTAAATAATTCTGCAGGACAGAATCCACACAGGTAATATTTGCAGACCTGACAGAAAGATTAAACGGAAATTAAACA
This sequence comes from Hiodon tergisus, assembly GCA_025775045.1. Lineage (NCBI taxonomy): Eukaryota > Metazoa > Chordata > Actinopteri > Hiodontiformes > Hiodontidae > Hiodon > Hiodon tergisus. The sequence continues at coordinate 4,537,651 of JAOVYW010000074.1, read as the reverse complement.
GGACGTACATTAGTTTAAAATTACTGAAAGCAACGGAAGAAAATACCAGTGACACATTAGTAAAAGACACATATTTTATCAGATCTGACAAATGTAAGTATCAGCTTCGCAAACTTTTTGGAAATAGTCAGGTTTCAGGTAACACATGAAACATGTTCAGCAAGCTATGTTATCAATAATTCAAATGTCAGGATAATACATTAGGAACTACTAAAATAATTTTGCCTACATCACAAAAGCTGGCTTTTATTTGATCTAGCTTAACGTGTGTTAACTTGTTTGGAATTTAGAGGTATGTTAAAAAAGAAAAGAAAAAGATGTTAATTCTTTTATATAATTTGCTGTAACCGTATATGCCGTTACACCAAATACAGCAACGTAACGTAATATATCGAGTCTTCTCCAGATGTTTGTTACAACTTGTTAAAACGATTGCTTTTATATTCCCGTTGTGTTCAATTTAACTGCAAAACGAAATTACATGTGCAAATCCCACGGCTATGATAAACTACAAATTACTGTATCTGGCAAAACTTAAACTTAAGTAACTAGCTACTCTTACTTGCCATACGATATCTACAAGTGTTATGGAAGGCAAATGGGTATGTCATAATGAAATCACCCAAAAAAATAAAAATAATGAAATTACATTTAGTTAGGATTAGTAATTGATTAAAGGTAAAAATTTGAGTGCCAAAGCATTTCCCGCCGCAATACCCAGGCCGTACACACAAGGTTCCGGGACATAGGCCTTAGTAACACGGTAACATGTCTTTGTGGCTAAACACGCTATTGGGAGTCTGGCTCTGGCCTATACAACACAGATGGAGCTAGCTAACTAATTGGAAGGCTAAATTCTAACGCTTCACATATAATACGCATGGCGGGTCGAAACAAAGTGATCATCTGTTCTTTAACAGGTCCATTTTGTTGTTCGAAATATCACTTTATAGTCAATCTCTCACACCTCCCATTAGTTTCCTGGATTTGACAGACTAACAAAACAAAACAAAAAAACTCACGGTCTCGTGATCCCAATGAACGTTACTTCGTTTCTCGTCGGGTGCCAAGTTTCTATCTCGGCCCATTAACTCATCCAGTAACTGGGCTGCGGAGATCATATTCGCCTGCTGGAAATCGCTACTAGCGAGACTTGTGTAGCAGAAACTCCTTTTCGCCGATTAGTCTTGTTCTTGACGCCGTCTGCAGCAACAAAATGGCGGCTACCACACAAGATATTCCGGGGAAACCAGCATTCGCGTTTTAATTGGTTCCCATGAAAAGGTTACAGCGCTTCCATTGCTTCTTTACTGTGTTGAGGCGGGACGTTGAGGATAACCATGCATTTGCATCAGTAGTACACATACTAAGATATTCCAACTGCTCAAAGCAGGAAGTCGACATTGATAAGACAGTATCGCTTAAATAAATAAAATACGTAAAATCCTTTTATTCAAAAGATTTAAGTAACCACACCAAGGTTGCTTGGAAACGACAATAAAACGTATGTACTTGTTACAAAGTAATTAATAAATAGTTTTTCCAATTATTTGCTCACGATTTACCTCGGAAAAACAAGTGTTGTCACATTACGCCCAAATAATAGATGTTAACCCTTAACTGACTCATTTAGAATTAGATTAAACGGGTAATTTAATTAATGTAATTTCAGACAAATGAATGGGAATTGCTATAACTGCAATAAACGAGAGAAGAATCAGTTATTCCACTTTATAAATGCAGTCTACGCGAAGAACGCATGTACAGCGCGTATGCTGACCTACCACCAAATTCACATGAGTTTAATGTAGTCCACATAAAGAATCTCAGCATGAACCCTTTTTGAGATTTTCTACACCGTAGAAGACTTGCTAATAAATTATGAGATGCACGTTACATAAAAAAGAATAAAATATAACTAAAGAAATGGTTACTTAGTATAGCATTTTTACGAAATTAAACCACATTTGGCCCTTCTAGTGATCCCCAAGATTTGCAAAACATATTATGCAATATTATGCTTGTCAAAGCAGCAGTTACTCATTTAGGATTAGTGGGACTGACATGGGAAGAAGTGAGGGAGAACCTCACAAATCAGTCAACCCAGGAAGTACCATGGGTTGGTTAATGCTAATTATGGTAATTCTATTACAATGGAATGCCAGGAGCCTACTGGCCAATGGCCAGGAATTGAAGCATTTCGTTAAAGAAATGGCTGTAAAACCAGATGTAGTATGTGTTCAGGAAACCTGGTTAAAACCAACTTTAGACTTTATGGTACATGGATGTACAGTGATAAGGAAAGATAGAAATCATGGGGGAGGGGGAGGTTGTGCTACTTTCATCAAACAAGATATTCCGTATAGGGTACTGGAAAAGGGAGATGATCGGGAATGCATAGGTGTGGAAGTATGGGAAAGAGGGGAGGAGGTGGTTATACTTAACTACTACAATCCCTGAAAAAGGTTGGACTTGGATAACCTACTAGGGATACAAGGGCACAACAGAAATAAAGTAATATGGTGTGGAGATTTTAATGCTCACAATACAATGTGGGGGGGGGGGGGGTTGCATACAGACACAAATGGAAAGGTAATTGAGGATTTGATGGATGATAGGGAATTGGTCTGTATAAATGATGGTAGTGGAACAAGGGTAAACATAACAACAGGTACTGTATCCACATTAGATCTAACAATGGTGTCTAGTCCCTTGGCTGGGGCTAGTAACTGGGAAGTTTGGACAGCTACAGCAGTAGGCAGTGATCACTATCCAGTCTGACATCTATGGTGATATAGAAGAAATAAACAGTCAGGTAACCTCAGCAATCATAATGGCAGCAGATTGATCTATACCCAGGAGTAAAAATAGGAAGAACAACACCTGTGGGAGAGGTATGGGGAATGATAAAGAGGATGGAAGGAGACAGAAGGCAATGGGAATATTCAGTTATGACCTCTGAGGAGGAAACGGCTGTCTCCAACAGGGATAAGGCAGAGATCATGGCCAAGTCATTCGTTAAGAACATTTATCAGAAGAAGAGAAAGCACAATGAGTTAGCATCCAGGTGTATTAGACAAGAGGGAAGAAGCAGATGATATTATTGATGAACCATTTTCTTTGGCAGAGATGGTAAGAGCAATAAATCTCCAGGGGAAGATCAGGTATGCTATGTTATGCTAAAGCATATTGGAGAAGGTACGCTATCGAAGTTGCAGCAGCTTTGTAACAGAGTGTGGGAGGAGGGAAGATTACCAAGTGCATGGAAAGAAGCAGTAGTGATTCTGATCAGATAACCTGGCAAGGATCCATCTAAACCCACTAGTTATAGGCCAATTGCACTAACATCAAATATATCCAAGATAATGGAAAAGATGATAACAGAAAGGCTATCGTATGAGCTTGAGAAGAGAGGAATGCCTGCAAGTTATCAGAGTGGTTTTAGGAGAGGAAGGAATACTATGGACTCAGTGATAAGGTTAGAGACTGAAATAAGAAAGGCCCAGGCAAATAAAGAGTCAGTGATTGAAGTGTTTTTTGACATAGAAAAAGCCATGATATGACATGACATGATGTGGAAGGAAGGACTGTTAATTAAGCTGCACAAGATGGGTGTTGGTGGGAGAGTTTTTAAATGGGTAAACTGGGTAAACTGGATTTTCTATTTGGAAGAAGAATCATAGCACAGATTGGGTCTGACTTGTCTAGTCAGTACACGGTTGGAAATGGCACACCTCAAGGCAGTGTGATAAGCCCGCTACTTTTCATCATTATGAACAATGACGTCTTTTCAAAGGTGCCAGTAGATATAGATGTGTCACTGTTTGCGGATGATGGGGCCTTGTGGAAGAGAGGAGCATGCAATCAGGAAAGTGCAAGGAGCGATTGGTGAGGTGGTGGAGTGGGGTTATGTTTGGGGGTGTAGGTTCTCCATAGAAAAAACTCAAACGGTCTATTTCACCAGGAAAAGAACTGAGGAAGAAATGAAGCTAAGGATGTATGGGAAAGAATTAGAAATTTGGAAAATTACAATTTTTGATTCACGGTTAACATGGGCAGACCACATCAGGAGAATAGAAGGAAAATGCAAACGAGTAACAAATGTGATGATGCTTGACTGGAAGGGAATGGGGAGAAAGTTGCTCCTCGGTGGAAAAAATGTATGTGGCCTTAATAAGATCTGTGCCTTATCCGGCGGTGGCTCGGTGGATGACTATTTGGCCTGATGTAGACTGGCATTTGTTAGAGGTTAAAAGGACAGGCAAAGATAAAATTGATTTGTTAAGTGCTTTCAACTACCATGTAATGACAGAGTATAGTGATTTTATACAGATTTATACAGATGGTGCAAAGAAACCTGAGACAGGAGTGACAGGATTTGGGGTGGCAATACCAGCAAAAGGAATTGGACTCAACAAGAGAACATCCAATGTGTTAGGGGTTTACACAGCGGAGAGGTTGGCAGTGTTGGTTGCACTACGGTGGGTGGAAAACACTAGACAAGATAAGGTTTTTAATAGAATTTTATGGTTATTTTCTCATTTTATTTTATTTTGGAGGGATTTAGATTTAGATTGTAAGTCTATTGTCAGATCCACACTCCAGAGCAGAAGGTGGCGGCATTGCACCCATAAGCTGGATGCCAACCGCCGTAAAACAAAAAGAAGAAAAAGATCGGGATGAGTGTGTGATGTCCAGATACCTGGGAGGATTTCTGCAATAGAGTTCATTTCGAAAGATCGGCAGTGTTTGAGCCAATGCGTTAGTCTGCAAACCAGACGCAGAGGATTCTGGGAAGTTGGTCCAAGACTTCACGGGTTACCGTTTATTTGAGTGTAGATTAGCTGTTACCTGACGGTACTGTGATCTTATTTTCTTTAAGATGTCCAGTTCCGCGACTGGTTGCGCGTCCTCGGGCATGGAAGTGGGAGGGTTTAGTGGCGTTTCACGCTCGGATCTGCGGTGAGCAGGTTTTGTTGGTTTGCAGTGGCATGTTAAAAACTAAACTGGTGGTGGATAAATTCAGTTGTTTGTAAGACACTTGTAGCATACCCCATACCCTTATCCTTCTGTAGTCTGGGTCAGCCCAGCCGTGGCGTTTTTTAATTTTAATGTCTGTTTCATGGCGTAATAGTACCTTGTCTGTAAGGGCAATTTCTTCTCACACATTGCTATTAAATCAGTTCCACACGCAGTAGTTGGTTCAGGTGTGGGAATTTTCCCTATGTGCATTATGAATATTATATTTGTAACAATTTTTAAAGAATAGTTTTTATTGAATAATTTAACCAGATAAATAACTTAGATTCTATGGATCAGAGAAACACGCACTAGAATAAATATTAACTTAGCGGGTTAGTGTGAAACCTGGGCCTGCTCGTGTATGTCTTTCGATGAGACGTTCAGGTAAGGTGAAAGCAGCGTCTCCTGTATATGAAAACCCAGGCCAGGTAGCTGTCATTAGACTGTCTCTGAACAGTTCTTGGTATTTGTTTCTCGAGGATTAGATGTTTCATCAACAACTGGAAACACATTTGTTTGTTTTTATAACGGGATTCTAATCTGATAAAGAAATGTGGATCTGGTTCATTTCAAGTTTTTCTGCAAAATTTTTCAAGTAAATTCTGTTACTTGGTTTCTGTGATTTTCTATGACTAGTAAAACATGCGTTTAGAATGTTGACAGAATTGACAGACTGATACCACAAAACTATTTGATGAATAATTTGTTTTATGACCTGAAATTATGGTTGGATTCAATATAGTTTTTTTTTCAAGACCCGTGTACAGAATTTCACACAGTTCTCACGGGCCACGCGGCTCGATGCTTTAAAACTATTGGTTTCAACAATAGTAATCAACATAAAACCACATCTTCCTTGCTTCCCAACAAGGCTGGTGTAGTTAAATGACACCAGTTACCGCCAATCTTGCAAATCTTTTACTCGTACAGCGGGTGAAATAAGTATTGAACACGTCACCATTTTTCTCAGTAAATATATTTCCAAAGGTGCTATTGACATGA